>PISX010000463.1:0-29168 GCA_004024625.1 Mellivora capensis | reverse complement strand
AAGGTCCTTTCCCTCCGTTCCCTGCTTGGGGCCACGGAGAGAGCCAGACCAGCCTCACTGGTATTCTGCACTGGGGAGAGAGGACTTTCTCAGAAGAGGGCTTGGATACCCAGACAGTGGAGGAAATGAGGTGGGAAGATTTAGTTTTGAGGTCCCAGAATGCAGAATCAAAACAGGCTCCCACCCAGTTCCCTCCGGATGAACAGTGCAAATGTGGGCAACTCACTTATCTGCACGGAGCCCAAACTGCCACCCTGTAAGATGGGCAAACTCGAGCTTTCTCTGCACACCTCAGGGTCACATGGGACCAATGCATGGACGGGTTATCAAGGCTTGGCTCCAGCACAGAAAGGGAGGTGATGGTATGTTACAATATCCAGAGGTGAAGAATCAGGTTTGAGACCTACTGACCAGCCAGGAGACCTTGGAGTAGACACCTGACTTCTCTCTGCTTAAGAGAGACAAAGCTGAGGCAAAACGCTGTTGAAGAGCTTTTATAAGCCGTAGCTGCAATTAGCTCTCCCTCCTAAGCCATGTACCAGGTACAGAACTGAGCATTTCCACATAGTGTCCATATATTTCTGTTAAGTATTGTTCCCATTTTACAGATGGGAAAACAAGACTCAGGCAAGTTAAGGAACTTCTGAAAACCTGCAGATGCAGGGTTTGAAGCAGGTCTGTTTGGTTGTGGAACACAAGCCCTCCCTCCCGTTGCAGTGCAGTGGGCAGGGACAGGCGGCATCCCAGTTGGCAAGCTGAGGGAGGAGACCGAGTCTCGGCAGAGGGAAAGGCTGGGGCTATCTGGCAACGGGGGTGCTGGGATGCCGTTTGGGGTCGACCGCTGCAGGAGGCTTGGTGAATTGAGGTGCCCAGACCTGGAGGAACGGAAGCCCCTAGTGCCCCTTACCAAGCTGGAGGCCAGGTGCCACAGGGTTCAAAACCGAAATAGTCCACCACGAGAGAGATAGCCAGGCAGGTCCTGAGGAACAAAGCAGGGAGCATGAGAACTGCTAAGTAGGTCAGCAGAGCATCAAACTGTTGAGCGAGACAGGTAAGGAGCTGGGAGCAAGTGGGATTGTTAACAGGGCAACTGCAGATAAAAGGAGACCCGCCTAGGTCCTCAGGATGATGCAGGAATAAGCCCCACACCCATCAGTGAGGTCTCCTCCTACTTTGAATGCTCTGGGAGACTAGGAGGGCTTTTGAATGGATACCTTATTAAGGCCTAGGCTCCAGCGCAGAAAGCCAGATGGTGGTATGTCACAGAATATGGAACCAAAGAATCATGTGTGAGACCCACTTACCAGGTATGTGACTCTGGAATAGACCCTTAACTTTTCTGTGCTGGAGAGAGCCAAAGCCTAGAGAGGAGCAGAGCAAAGACCATTTCCCCTCCCTATCTGCTCTCCAGCCCCTCCCTCAAGCCCTGCCCCTCCCCCCTGTAGAGCTTGCCTTTCTGACAGCCATGGGCCACTCTCATCCTTATGCCTTGTAACTTTTGCACACGACTTGTATGGGCCCTTCTGACAGTTTTGACCACAGTAACAAACAGCGTGGGTATCTGTCACCCCATCACGACTGGGCTTCTCAAGGACAGCCTCTCTTGGTGCCTGAGGTAGGACTGATAAGTGTTTGAGAAACGAAGGAGGGACTAAGTGGACAAAAATCCCTCAAGGGGGCCTCCTAAAGCGGTAGTGGTCAACGTGGGTCTTAAAGGAGTGGGTATATTTGGATAATATTTTTTTCTTCAAAGAAATCAAAGCTCTTCTGAGTTAGCCATACCATCCCCCAAATGCTAGAGGAACCCTTTTAACAATATTTATGTATTTGGTCCACACACATTTAAGGAGTATATACTACATGCCAGATTGGAAAGCAAAAGCTAAGAAGATATGGGCCCTTTCCTCAGAAGCCTGACTATGAAGTGGCTGGGGATGGGTACAGGAAAGTACCTGGATAATTATACTCTATAACCATCTAGAAGATTCTATGGCAGCCTTAAAAAGATAACCAATTCATCGAGGAGAGAACAATAAAAGATAGGATTGTTATGTGTAGCGGTGCAGGTTGTGCACTGTACAAGCTGGGGCACTCCTTGGAGTTGAGCAATGCAAGGACCCAGTCCTTCCAGGCCAGCAGCATCTGAAGCCTTTGTGTCACCTCACCCCAATCTCCAAAGGTTAGTCCATCAACAGGGTCCCTATAGGGGTTTCTTTTCCTCTCACTCCCCTCCTCTCTGAGAATTCCTTTGTCCAGCTTTTCAGAGGTTTCTTCAAGGAGCCCCTGCTATCCCCTTTCTCCTGTCAGCTCTATAAAGCAAGCTGGCTCCTCTCAGAGAATTACATTTTTGGGAAGTGTGATTCATGGGGAAAGAACTCTTTCCACGGCTTTCTAACCTTTGATGTGACCCCAAAAAACCTGTGGCTAATACAGAGTGATCTAAATCTCACAAAGCTCATAAACACAAGAGCCGCACTGCATTGGGCCGTGAAAAAGGCCTCTGGCTAGCCAGCTCCTGCCACCAGCTGGAGGAATTTTCCCCATTCCCACCCTTCACCGACAGCCCTCCCCACAAACCCTCCACTCTCCTGGCAGCTCCTGTAGGGGCAGCGTCCCAGGACCCCAGTGGCTGAGAGGAAGGCTTGCCAAGGCCCCCACGACCCGTCGGTCTGTAGCTGGACCCAGAATGTCCACCCTCCCCCTGCCCCAATTCTGATAGGAAAGGCCTCGGTTGTTGAGCAAGGGTGAGAAAGGCCAGAGAAACATCTAAAATACAGCCTCCTTGATGCAAAGAACAGCTGGGACCAGAAAGATGCTTATGAATTGTGGATGGCATGTCTGCAGAGGTCCTGCCCGCTGTGGGCACCCGCAGCCTGGCTCAGATGGAGGTTTCTGGAGGTTTGCCGCAAGGCGAAACACTATAACTGAAGTCTATTTTTCCCTTGAAAATGACAGAGGCTAATAGATGTACAGATGAATCCATCGGCAACCGACTTAATGAACGAGAAACAACATGCAGGTTCTCTACATAGCATACCTCTGTCCAAAGCTGGGCACAGAACAAACAGGGCAAGGGGGTGACAAATGGGAGGATAGAAATGAAATGCCTCACGCACTGCCTGGCTTACGGTGAGTGATCAATAAATGGTAACCGTTATTATAATGCCTTATTTTATGATTTGAGCCATCTCTGGGAGAGGCACAGAGCAGAGCAGGGAGCGGGGCCATAAAGTTTCCAGGAACCGGTGTGAGGCCCTGCCTGCCTGCTGTCCTGGGAAGGGGCCCGGGGCCTCCGGGCTAGGGTTTCACGTTGGGAAGCTGGCCCACGGCAGGGGGATGTTTGGGCTCCTGCTGCGCATGCCCGAAATAGTCCCACCACTGGCGAAAAGGCAGAGGGACAAGCAGTGGCCGAAGTGAGTGATGGCTGGTTCGGGACACTTTGTCCCAGTGTTCCTTTCCTCCCCCACCATCTATCCCCCCACCCCACCAGAAACCCCACAGCAACATGGAAGTCAAGGCTCTTGAAGAGAGAGTTTGTCATGGGGTTTGGGCCTCACAGGTGGTGGGGGACCCTGGGCCCCCACTCTCTCCACAGGCACAGGCAGGGTAATGGGGACTGGCCAAGTGCCAGCAGCTCTCACTTGCTCTTAGCAAATCTGTCCCTATCCCCGCCCCCCATCCTAGCAGGTAGATGACATGGGCCCTTGACCCAGGCACAAGTGAGGACTGGAAGAAGGGATTCCTTTCCTACCCCTCTGAGCACTGTGGGGGGTCTTGCTCTCCGGAAAGCCTTTCCAGAGATTTCTCTACCCCCAGGGCCAGTGGTGCACCAGAAAGGAGAACTTTGTTCTCTTGTGGGGATGTGGCTGCATTGTGGGAAGGCTTGGGTCCTGTCCTGGTGGGGCCACCTAACAGGGCCCAGGTGTGGGGCCAGCAAACCCCCTCTATGTTTGAAGCACCACCCATGGCAGGGAGGCGTCTGCCTTCTCAGCTTATTAATTTCACACCCAGCACCTGGGGAAAATTACCTCCCTTCCCCCTCTGTTTTCCCCACCTCCATGTAAATCAGATTCACACTTTCTCTACTGAAGGGAGAACAGAAAGGACCTCCTTTTGGCATGTGCAGGGACTCAAAACAAAGGGAGAGGCCCCAAGAGACGTGTCCTCGAACACAGCCCTCCACCCCATTTACCATGTTTACTTTCCAGGGTTTTCGGTCAGGAGACATCACTTTATCACCTATCCTCATCATTTATTCTTTTGGGGCCTCAGTGGCCTCATTTGTGAAATGAAGATAAAAATATCAGCCTAGGGGCGCCTAGATGGCTCAGTGGGTTAAAGCCTCTGCCTTCGGCTCAGGTCATGATCCCAGGGTCCTGGGATCAAGCCCCACATTGGGCTCTCTGCTCAGCGGGGAGCCTGCTTCCTCCTCTCTCTCTGCTTGCCTCTCTGCCTACTTGTGATCTCTGTCTGTCAAATAAATAAACAAAATCTTTTAAAAAAAAATCAGCCTACAAGGTTGTTTATTGAGAGGAGGGACTAGGATGAGGTATGACAAAGCGCTTTGCAAACTAGAGAGCGCTACACAATGATGATAATTATTATGATTAATATTACCGAACTGCAGAACCGCAAGTGCTATAAAAACAGCCACTGTCCCTCAGAAGATGCCCCCCTCCAAAGCCCGTGTATGCTTCTGGACTGGAGTCTCTGTCTCTTGCTGTCCGATCCTCCAGTGGGGGGCGGCCAGGGGCCAGGGCCAGAGTGAGGGCAGCTCTGGCCCCATCCTCATCCAACCTTCACAAAGAGGGCAGGGATTATAATCCCCTAAAAAAGAATGAGGTTCTCTCCCTAGGGATTCCCTCATTCCTCCAGAGCCAAGTAGACAGAAAGAAAGGGAGAAGGAGGTGGTAAGGAGCCCACCTGAAGTCACGTGACTTCCCCAAAGCTGGCCCCACAGGCAGGGCCCTCAGAGCAAAGCACCAAAAGGGGCCAACCCCAAGGTCCTCCCCATACCCCAAGAGCCCAGTTCAGGAGGGGCCAGGCTGACGGACACTCAGATGGCTGCTGCTTGTAAAGCCTGTGCTAGTTGCCTTCTATCCGTTTTTTCTCACCTGACCCTAATCATAGCCCCAGCAGACAGGGCGCCGTTTTTCAGAGGAGGCTCTGATCAGATGTCATTTTCCTCAGATGGCTCATTTAGTTAATGACAAAACCGGTCTGATTGAGGTCTGAGCCGGCCCAAAGCTCAGAACCACTCTATCCACTGCCTGCTTCTCTGTGGGCTGGCCCAACATGGCAGGGTAGGCTGGCCTAGCTTCTGGGTGGGGCACCCCGGGATGTGGGGGGTGGAGAACCTGAGAGGAAAGGAGGGTTGTTTGCTCTCAGGAAATGCACCTCTGGACCCTGGCCCACCCTGCACACACCAGGCTCAGACCTCGAGGCGGCTCTGCCCCTGTGTCTGACTGGGACAAACATCAGGGTGACGTGTCTCCAAACATGGCGGGGGCACCAGGGAGTTCCTGGAGGAGGTCTTCCCACTTCCCTTCCTGCAGAATAACAGGAATCGGATTATGGAGGCCAAACCCTGCTCTCGAAGAGGAGGACACAGCCCTTCAGCCTTCCACTCCCAGACTGGCTGCAGAAAGAGGTGCCCAAGTCCTCATCCCAGGGAAAGGGCTGGCCAGCTCTCCAGGGTGGCCTGCTGCATGTCCCCAGCTCTGTTCGAGTCACCTCCCAGGAAGGGGTAGGGATGGGGCGGCCTGGACTGAGGAGAGGATGAAAAACAGTGCAGATCAGACTTATGGTTTGTGTTGGGATGGGTCACTCCAAAGGAATTTTTCCTTCCATTTATTATAAAAGTCATGCAGACATATTGCAGAAAATTTGGCACATAGAAGAAAAAGAATTATCTGTAATTTCACCACCACAACACAACCCCCAGTAACATTCTCTCGTAGTTCCTTTCCTGATCTCCCACCTCTTCTTTATTTTTAGAACTTTAAATAATTGTCATTATGCCATTTCCAGAATGTGCATCTGGCTTTTCCTGCCACTTGTCATGATGCGACAGTCTTCTTCCCAGATCACCATGCACTTGGTCTATCCTCTGCATGGTGGCAGGTGAGTCCGTCATGTGAGTGAAGACAAAGGCTTTCGGCGTCTGATTCAAGCATGTTTATGTTTGAAGTCAAGAAAGCTTGAATCACGTTTAGCCAAGCCTTTCATAAACCACCTATTTTGAAAAGAATAAAATGATATAGACTCAGAGGTGGTCCAGAAAATCCAGGCAGCCCTCGGTTGTGGCAGATGGAGTGGGGGGGTGTCCTTTTAGCAGTGGAGGCGCCGTGGGGGTAGGAAGGGTCACCTGCCAGCAACCCAGGAGTCACAAAAATCAGGCCCTTGGGCCTATGGTCCTTTCCAGAGCCTTCCTGCACTTGTTAGGGGCCTGCCTGGGGAAGGTAGCCCCCAGACACGGTGGCCCCCTGCTTGGAGCATGGCACAGACCCCAAATGTCCCCAGGGGGGCCCAGCCCCGCGCAGTCACCTGTTCAGGACTGCTCTCACACGGACACCCTGAGGTTTATTCAGTACTTATCAAGGGTTACCAAATGAATCATGAGTCCTGTTGCAGGCAGGAAGAAAGCATCCCTACGCCCAGAAGCTTATATTCTCGTTACTGAAGAATTTAAAATGAAGTCAGTGTGGGCAGGCGGTCAACGGCTCGCAGTCCAGAGTCAGACTTAGTGGGGTGGGAGGCTTCTCCGTGACTTCCCTCCACTTACTGAACGAGTAAGTTACTTTAACCTTTCTAAGCCCCAGCTTCCTCATCTGCAGAATGGGGTTAATCTAATTTACCTTGCAGAGTTGTGGCAAGGATTAGAGACAATATATGGAAAGTGCCAGACATTGGGTAGGCTTTCAGCAATGTTGGTTATAATTAAAGTAGCACAAAACACATGTAAGGTGCTACAGGGGAGCCACATAAAGCCAGGGGGTCAGAGCACTGAGAGGTGATGGAGTGAACAGTTCTCCCAGAATAGAGGTTCTCAGCCCTGGGTATGCATAAGAATTATCTGAGGGTGGGGGGACTTTGAAATTATGTAGATGCCCAGTCATAAAGCCAGAATGAGGCCCAGGGCCAGGTGTATTTTTAAAACACTGCCCAAGTAGGGGGCGCCTGGGTGGCTCAGTGGGTTAAGCCTCTGCCTTCGGCTCAGGTCATGATCTCAGGGTGCTGGGATGGAGCCCTTCGTCAGGCTCTCTGCTCAGCAGGGAGCCTGCTTCCCCCCTCTCTCTCTGCACCGGCCTCTCTGCCTAACTGTGATCTCTCTGTCAAATAAATAAATAAAATCTAAAAAAAACAAAAAACAAAAAAAACACAACACTGCCCAAGTAGATCTGCATGTATCCAGAATTGAGGCATTTGAAATGAGATTTAGAAAGGAAAGGTAAGGAGCTCAGCGTGCGTTGAGTTGACTTGGATATGCTAGGGAATTGCAGAATTCAGCTCGGCTAGGTTCTCCCAAGGATCATCAGAAGCGGGTACTTTGAATCCCATTTGAAACCAAGGGAAGGAGAGGTTTAGAAAGGTCGCTGACATCAGCCCAGGCACTTTTTATGCATGACGTCCTAAAGCAGCCCTGTCCAACAGAGATATGAGAGCCACAAATAGGGGCCGTATGTGTCATTTTAAATTTTCTAGTAGCTACGTTAAAAAAAGTAAAAAGAAACAGGTGAAATTCATTTTAATAGTGTTTTATTTAAGTCAATATATCCAAAATATTACTGTTTCAACATGTAATTGAAAATAAAAATTATAAATGAGATCTTTTATGTGACTCTTTTCAGACAGAGTCTACCAAATCTGGTGAGTATTTTACACCTTCCACACATCTCAGTTTGGACTGACCACAAGGCTCAACATGTGGCTAGTGGCTACAGTATTGGACTGGCTTAAAGGACAGTTGACCTGGAATCCCCCTGGGCAGATAGTAAGAGGTGGTAGGAAAGACCTAGGGGTGGGGGTTGGAATCATTTCAGGATTAGCCAAGAGGTTCCTAAGCGAGAGAGCGTCCTGTGACCCAGTGGCTGAGACAACCCTGATGGCTGGGGAGTTTGGAGATGACCCACCAGCCAGAACGAGAAGTCTGACTGGACAGCCACATGCCAAAGAATGATGTGGGACCCTTCCGTTATGACACCATGCACACAAATCAACTCAAAATGGATCAAAGACTTAGACATAAAACCTGAATCTATAAAATTCCTAAAAGAAAACCTAGGGGAAAGCCTTTTTTTTTTTTAAGGTTTTATTTATTCATTTGACAGACAGAGATCACAAGTAGGCAGAGAGGCAAGCAGAGAGAGAGGAGGAAGCAGGCTCCCTGAGGAGCAGAGAGCCCAGTGTGGGGCTTGATCCAAGGACCCTGAGATCATGACCTGAGCCGAAGGCAGAGGCTTAACCCACTGAGCCACCCAGGCATCCTGAGGAAAGCCTTCTTGACATAAGTCTTGGCAATTCGTTTTTGGAGCTGACACCAAAATCACAGGCAACCAAAGCAAAAATAAACAAGCAAGACAACATCAAACTAAAAGGTCTCTGCACAGCAAGGAAACACAGAATAAGATGAAAAGGCAACCTACAGAATAGGACAAAATATTTGAAAGTCGTGTATCCAGAAAGGAGTCAATATCCAAAATATAAAAGGAGTTCTTACAACTCAATAGCCAAAAAAAAAAAAAAAAAAAAAAGAGTGACATAATTTAAAAAATGGGCAATGGACCTGGATACTTTTTTTCAAAGACATACAAATAACCAACAGTTATGTGAAAAGATACTCAACCCTCACTCATCACTAACCATCTGGGAGATACAAATCAAAACCACAGTGAGGGCGCCAGGCTGGCTCAGTTGGTAGAGCAAGCAACTCTTGATCTCAGGGTCTTAAATCGGGGCCCCACAGGGGGTGTAGAGATTATTTAAACATCAAATCTTAAGGAAAAGAAACCACAATGCGATCTCATCTCCCAACCGTTACAATGTCTCTTATCAGAGACAGAGATAATAGGTGTTGTCAGGATGCGTCAGAAAGGGAATCCTTGGGCCCTGTTGGTGGGAATGTAAATTGGTACAGCCGTCATGGAAAACAGTATGGAGGTTCCTCCCAAAATTAAAACTAGAACGACCATTTGATCCAGTAATCCCATTTCTGGGTATATATCCAAAGGAAATGAAATCACTACATCAAAGAGAGATCTCCACTGCATGTTCATTGCCGCATCATTCACAATAGAGCCATGGTATAAAGTGTCCACTGACAGATGAATGGATAAAGAACATATGATACACACACACACACACACACCCTCAGATTTATAGAATATATAATATATATACACGATGGACTATTATTCAGCCATAAAAAAGGAGTTCCATTATTTGCAGTAACATAAATGTAAGTAGAAGGCATTATATCAAGAGAAATAAGTCAGACAAGGACAAACACTGTATGGTATCACTCATAGGTGCAATCTAAAAAAAAGTCAACCTCCTAGAAATAGTAGAATGCTGGTTGCCAGGAGCTAGGATTTAGAAGAAATGGGGATATGGGTCAAAGGGTACAAACCTTTAGTTATAAGATGAGTAGGTCCTGGGGATCTAATGCACAACACAGAGATTATAGTTAATAATCCAGTACTGTATACTTGAAATTTGCTAAGAAAGTAAATCTTGGGCCTTCTCACCCCACAAAAGGCAAGAAACTATATGAGATGATGGATGTGTTGATTAACTTGATTGTGGTAATAATTTCACAATGTATATCAGATCACTGTGTGGTACACTTTAAGTATACACGATTTTATTTGCCGCTCATACCTCAATAAACCTGGGCTGGGGGAAAAGTCCAAAGAAGGAGACGCCAGCAGGCAACTAGCCCCATAAGGAGGACTGGGAACCGTGGCCCCTGCCCTCAAGGGGCTGTAGGAGACCCCAGGTAATGGCAGCAAGTGTGAATTTACCAGTTGGGAAATACCGTGTTGTTGTTTTTTTACCGTCCTTTTGGTTTGGTTTCCCACTCCTGGGAGCAGACTTCCACCAGATCGCACCCCTCCCCCTGCCCCTGCAGCCCATAAAGGGTAATGGAGCTGAAGTTAAAATAGTTACATGAAACCCACCTCATTTGAAAGGGCACCTGCTTTAAAGGCCAAATTTCCTGAGTGCAGGTTTATACATTAAGCTACAGAAAGACCTAATTAATTCAGACCCCACTGACTTTGAATTTGGGATAAACTCGGCCTCAGGCTGGTCTGAAGTCTTTCCTTTTGCACTATCTATGAAGAAATGGTTTGCTAAGCAAATAAATAGTGCAGGCCAGATTACAAAGACAAGTCTGGTTTACTTAAAACTGTTTTTAAGGACTGTAAGAATCGCTTTCGCAGCTTCGTTCACAGGCCGTT
Organism: Mellivora capensis; assembly: GCA_004024625.1. Lineage (NCBI taxonomy): Eukaryota > Metazoa > Chordata > Mammalia > Carnivora > Mustelidae > Mellivora > Mellivora capensis. The sequence continues at coordinate 18,708 of PISX010000463.1, read as the reverse complement.
AATGAGATCATTACAGCTGGCCCTCATCTATTTAATTCAACATTTCAGTTATCCAAGCACCTTCACACACGTTACTTGGTGTGACCCCTTGGGTGGAAAGCCTGTCAGTTTTCAGGTCCAGCAACTGACTTCAGACTTGGCACATAGTAGGCTCGTCATGGTTGCTAGGTGAATGGAGGCAAATAATAGTAGTCCCCTATTACAGGAGAGAGAATGAGGCTCTGTTTTGTGTGTACTGTATCTTGGGGTGTCCCTACAGCTGGACCACCCACATGGTTAGTTAAGGTGGCAAAGTTCAGGTTTGAACCATTCCTTGCTTTCCAGATCTTTCTGCTCTATTATACAGTAGTCCCCCACTTATCTGCAAGGGATCCATTCCAAGACCCCCATGGATGCCTGAAACGGCAGATCGTACCAAACCCTACAGATACTAGGTTTTTCCTGTCCATACATGTAATAAAGTTTAGCTTCTAAATTAAGCACAGTGAGAGATGAACGACATTAAGTAATAACAGAATAGAACAATTTTATTGTAAAAAGTTACGTGAATGTGGTCTCTCTCTAAATATCTTCTGGGACTGTACTCACCCTTGTTTCTGTGGTGATGGGAGGTGGCAACACGCCTACGTGGTGAGATGAAGCAGGATGAGGATATCCGGGCACCGTAGGCATGGTGACCTGGCGTCAGGCTACTTCTGACTTTCCGAGGGTCGTCAGGAGGGTCATCTGCTTCCAAACTGACCACAGCTGACCGTGGCTAATGGAAAACTGCAGAAAGTAAAATCGGGAATGAGGGGCTGTCTCTGGACTGTTCTCAGGATTGCCTGACAGCAGTTTATTAGCTGAGTTTGAGGAAGAATCTGTTTTTAGGAACAACAGTAAAAAGCCCAATTTTCCTTTTGTGCATAGATTTTTTTCTCCAGATCCGGGAATTAGCGAGTTCTGGAACCAGTGGCTCCCCACTGCCCAGCAGCAGTCCCCTTCTGTCTGGATCGTGGGAGGCCTTTTTGAGCAGGCCTGACAATGATGCAGGTTGCCTGCCAAGCATGGCCATTGGGATGTCAGGGCAAGCAGTAGGTGAGTTTCCTCCCTGTGGTGGGGGAGCGGTGGGGGGCTGAGAGCTGGAAGAAGTGGGAACTGCTGCAAACTGATCTGGGCCGGGGCCCTTCCAAGGATGGCTTCCCAAGGCTCCATCCTCCCTAGAAAGGATGGACTCTGTCCTCTGGGTCTCCCCTGCCCCTGGTTCCAGGGAACAGTCTCTGTCCACTGGGTCTCTCCTGCCTCCGGATTGTCTGGGCAGGGAGAGTGGGGGGAGGATGGAGAGGTTGGTGAAGCAGGGAAGACGGTTGCTGTCTCTCCCTGCCCTTTGTGCTGGAGGCTCTGCCGGCTTGGAACACTGCACAGGGAAAATTCCCTGACTGTGAGATCTGCAGGCTGCAGGGTCCCCCGGGAAGGCCGGGCCTGGGGCTCTTTCTTGCTGCAGCTGGAAAGAGGGGTTGAGTTTCAGTGAGCTGGGCTGGGGGAAGGCAGCCTGCCTTCCAGGCGGTAAGGGAGTGGGCCCTACAAGCCAGTGGTGCCCACAGCTTCCTGTCGAGAGCTGGGGGTCCACATGACTGCTCCCCATTCTGTGGATCAGGGGGTGAAAGGCCCAAAGGGAGAGAGAACAGGAGGGGCACCCAGGAGCTCTCTGGCGTGGCTGGAGGAGCGGGAGGTGAAACATCAAATCCTTTTTCACTAAATGAATTCTGCTGGCTCCTTGTCACATGGCCCAGCAAGCCACCTCTGGGGGGTGGGGGGAAAAGGGGGGTGCAGTGAGCCCTGGCACTGACTGGGGCCATGGGATGCTATAGCTGCAGACCTACTCAGTGAAGAGGAAACAGGCTCTGACTGTGACAGGGAACAGATGGGTGACCAGGCTGGGCTGAGAGGCAGTGCACGGGGCCCAGACCTCCCTGGCCTCTCTTTGAACTGCTTCCTCCAGGCCAAGACCTCATGTCCAGGCCTGGTCTAGAGATGCCTTGTTTTTTGTTTGTTGTGTGTGTGTGTGTGTGTGTGTGTGTTTTAAAGATTTATTTATTTATTTGACACAGAGAGAGATCACAAATAGACTGAGAGGCAAGCTGAGAGAGAGGGGGAAGCAGGCTCCCTGCTGAGCAGAGAGCCCAATGCAGGGCTCGATCCCAGGATCCTGAGATCATGACCTGAGCAGAAGGCAGAGGCTTTAACCCACTGAGCCACCCAGGCGCCCCTTGTTTTGTGTTTATTAAGCACCTACTGTGTATGGCAGTGGGCACAGAGACAAGTCAAACGCAAATTGCCTTAAGCAGTTAGACATGAGTTGATAAGGTCCAAGTGTGACAGGGTACCATGGGGTGCAGAGGAGGGTACCCAGCTGGGCCTTGGAGCTCAGAGCGAGCTTCCCGAATGGATGGGAACTCTGGGAAGGGAGAGGCTCTCGGAAGTGAGGACCGTTCAGAAGTTCCCTGAGGACCCAGCTCAGTGGTGGATTTCTGGGGTGGTGTCAGACCCCACCTGGTACTCAAGTCACCTTTCCCTCCCCAGCCCTGTTCTGCCACTGCCGCCCAAGAGGTGGCCTAGCCCCAGTGAGCCAGGCAGCACCTGACAGGATCCCCCATGCCCATACCCCCATGAGGGAGGCCTTGCATAAGGAGAAAGAAGGGCCACTCAGGCTGCCAGGCCTCCACCACCCTTCCCCCACAGCCTCAGGACAAAAGCCCACACCACCTAACCTTACCAACGTCTGAGTGTGAATCCAGGTAAACGCCACCTTGGAACCTTGGGGCCTCCGCCACCTCTTCTTTGGGATTTCTGGTATGGCTCTGCCTGCCCTGTAAGTAACTTCTGCTCCAAGTTCCAGGTCTATTGCTTACATAGCTCAGCGTTCCGTGGAGTTAGAACAACATGCTTTCCTTTCCACCACAGGCGCTGTGAAAAACACCCGGTCGGGGCGGGAGGTGAGGGGGGACGGAAGGGCCATGTGTGCTGTCAGACCCCTCATTCTGCTGGGCTCCTCCGTCCAGAATAGCCTTCTGCGATGCTTGCCTCAGAGCTGGCCCGAACCCAAGGCTGGGAGTTCCTGGAAGTGGCCTGGGACTCTGAGGGAGCCCAGGTTCTGGAAATCTTGCCGGGAGTTCTGGCTGGAAGAATGGAGCGTCCCTGCATGGGGTCCTATAGGTCTAGGATACCACCAAAAGAGGGGGGTGATGGGAATGCACCCCTCTCCGAAACAGCTACCAGCTGCTACCTCTTGAAGACCCTAGGGCAAGGGGGTAAGGGAAACAGATGCTTCAATGTCCCACAGGCAGGATGCTGGCAGAGTATGGGTAGGGGACAGAGTGGGTGGAAAAGAGGAGAAAGGCCATCTGCTCACTTTGAGGAGGGTCTGGAAACTTCTCCCTGTTTTTAACCAACATGTGCTGCCTCTGGGTATTCTCTCCAGCACCTTTTTTTCCTCTCTACTGGAAAGATCTGGCTTCTCCCTTGCTTTACGTAAGAACTGTCTAGATGCAGTGGGGAGAAGTCTGGATGCTTGAAGACTCTGGCAATTATTCCTCAGGGTCTCATCCTGAGGTCCCCTGGGAACCTGGCCTAAAGCTCCCACCCCCACCCAAACCTCATGGTCACTTGTTTCTCCCAGCCCCTGTTCCTTCAGCACATCGTACCTCTGGGTCTGGGCTTCTCCACCCACCCTGCATGTGGCTTGTGCCTACCCATCAGCCAACAAAGCTATAGCAAGTCACCTCCCTTCCCCCAGAGCCTCTGTTTCCTTGTCTATAAGGGAATAACGGGGGTGGGGGGAATTATATGGTCTTGAGAGTTCCTGCAAGCCCTCCACTAAATTCTAAAGCATCTACTTATCGAAGTCCTGGTGCATGGGCAAGGTTATGAAAAGAGAAAAAAAGGACTGTGCAGTATGTGTACTAGGTCCCCTGGCCCCTCCAGCCCAGGCCAGTTCAGGGCTAGGGAGCAGCTCCTTTCACCAGTCAAGCCGTCACAGGTCAGAGGACAGGCGGGGGCACAGCTGAACCCACGCCAATGGGAAAGGGTGGGGGGACTGCAGGGAAATGCGATGAGCCTTCTGCTCTACCCTCTCTCTTGACTCGTTCAAATACTCTGGAGCTCTGACAAATTCCCAAACGCTTCTGAGCCAAGAAGCCCCCCCAAAGGAGTGGCTCAGTGTCTGGGGTTACAGAGACTTTGTTACTTCAGCAAAGCGTACTACAAGCCATTTACTGGTTTAATTTAATTATTTATGATAACACTTCAGAGTAAAAACTACACTTGTCAAAATAAAAGGGACTTTGTGCTGCAATGACCCAAATTTTATTGTTGCATTACTTAATGCACCGAAACCTGGTAATCGGCACCAGATCTCCCTGCAACTTGGGCAAATCAGCACCGCAGGAGGAAGACTGAAATGGATTGCTGCTTCCTGGGGGAATCATTTTATACTATTTGAACAAAAAGGCATTTGGAGTCCATTGTCCCACCCTAGTCGCATCTCCTCCTTTCCCCCAAACAAACTGGCTTCCAGACACATTTGACTAGTTGCCATTTCCTGTGTGGCCCCCGGGTCACCTCCCCCGCTTTGCACGTGCAACCCTCTCTAGGATGCCTTCCCCGTCATCCATGAGCCAAAATGATTCCTATGCCTGCCCGCACAACAGAACACCCTGGTATATTTTAGAAAGAATTCAGATTCCTGGGACCCACCCTGAGCATAAATGTCCCCTTCACAGTGGCACCATCCCTGATGTCCCCAACCTGCCAGGCATTTCCTCCTAGGGGGTTCACTAGCACTTGGCTCTTTTCCTAATGGTCTCTACTCCTTGACCGTCATCAGTTCCCTGGGGACAGGGACCTTTGCTTTTCCCTCTGCACTCTCAGCAGAGCCCAGAATCTGCCCCAGGGAGAGCTCAGCAAAGGGTGGCTGGTTGAGTGGAGAGCAGTATTTTGAGGAACTAAGAGTTTGTGTTTCCTCAGACCCAGTGCAGGGCTCTAAGTCTTGTCCTTGTCCCCCACTGGGCCCCTCTCTTCCCCATTCGATGCCTGCAGGACCATATTCTTCCTTTACCAGAAATGGCTTTTTTGGCCAAATGACCTCTGAGGAAGGGGAAACTCTGGCTGTGCTCTGATGGGCTTTGGGGTGTTGTGAATTCACAGCGGAGTATCCTGGGCATGTAATCTGGCTTTGCCACTCGTAGCAAGACTGTAAAGACCAGCTTTGGATACTTACTCCTTATTAGCGGCCCTCTCCCAAGTCCTTGGTGGTCCCAAGGCCACCAAGTTCCCTCAGTGCCTCCCTCAGTCCCTGTCCTGCCACTATTCACACCAGGGACAGTGGTGATGGCAGGCCAGGTGACCCACAGTCAAATCTACAGACAAGGATGGCTCCTTCCATTGGTCCCGGCCATCTGTCTGTGCGGCTGTCTGCACAGTCATGGAATGCTAAGTCAGGAGGTGGATAACAAAACCAAACAGGAGCTCTGACCCCTGCTCTTAGGGGTCACGCAATCCAGGTGGGAAGACAAGGCGTAAATTATGATCCCAGTGCTCCATCTTGTTCTTCATCCTCCTTACAGATGGGAAATAACCTCCCACCTTGTTACTGCTTTGCAGATAAGAACCCCCTTCCGTGGGGGCTAGGGTCGCTCGCATGGAGGATTCCTAGGTTTTGCCATCGCTAAAGTCAATTTGGACCAGATGAGTCCTGAGGTCCCTTCCTGCTCCAGTCCAAGTGGGTTTGTTCAGGGAGAGGTCTGAGAGGAGGGACATCTGGGGGCTCACATTTTGCAGATTAATGGCTTCCTGGAGGCGGTTGCTAGGGAACCAGGAATGTTCAAGGAAGGCCTAATAAGCCATAGAGTCGGACCTTGGGAACCACCTGAAACAAGGACTTGGAAACCTGGCTGCATTTTATAATCGCTTGAAGACTTTGGTGGGGTGGGCGGAGGGAGGGAAATAAAGTTTTCTGAAGCCCACTTTAAGCAGATATCTGGGAGTGGGGCCTGGGCGTATTTCTTAAGCGCCCCTCAGGTGGCCCCAGTATGCAGCTAGGGCTGAGAACCATTGATCTAACAAACTGGTCTTTTCTATCTTTGAGGGACTCGAGGCCGAGAGAGGTGGAACATGAGCAGAGACACGTGTAGAGAGCAGCAGAGAACAGACACGCGGCCGCCGGAGCCCCTGCTCTCCCACAGGGCCTGTTCGCTTAGCCGCTTCTCTGCGGAGGGTCAGTTTTCTCTCGACCCCCCTCCGAAGATGTGCTGCTAAGACGTGCTGCCACAGAGATCCCGCTCAGGGCCCATCCGAGGACAGTGCCTAGAGCCGCTGGCCTGGAGGTGACTTTCCCCAGCACCGGAGGCAAGCGGCGGCAGGTGGTGGCAGGTGAGCCCGGGGCCTCCACCAGGAGCGTTCTCCAGAGCCGACTGGGATTGTTTGTCTTAAACAAACAGGGCTTGTTCCAGGAAGATGCTTGTCTGCATGGGGCAGCGGTGCCATTCATCACGGTGGCTCGGGCGCCGGGGGCAAGATGTCAGCCTTCCAAGGCCCCAGGCCCACGGGGAGCTGCTCGGGGGGCCGCTCCCCCAGGAACCACCCGGAGAAGATGTCAGGAAAGCTAATGAGCAACGGGACAGCTGCAGCTTGTTAAAGAGCGCCCGGAGCCCATTGTAACTGAGACCTTTAAATATACATCCTAGTCAAATAAACATCACCATCCCGACGGCCAGTCCCTCCAGTGCCAGGCCAGTCCGACCCAGCCCACCCAGCTCCTCCCCTCCCTCCTTCCCGTCCTCCTTCCCTGACTGGAAATGAATGGATTACAACTGGGAGAGATGGGTATGGCCCCGTTTTCTGACCAACCCCCTCCTGCCTCCCTCTAAATAGGAAACACCCATTGGCGCCCCTATCACCCTGTTGAGGTCCCCGTGGGTTTCAGCAAGTCCGAATGGTACCATAGGTCCCTGGAGAACCTCTAGAGGGTCACACACACACACCCCTACCCTGGTCAGAACCTTCCAGAACCACTGAGAGCTAACCTAGAATGCCTGGTCCCTGATTCTCTACTCCCACTCCGCCTTCAAAACCCACCGCAGAGGCCACCACCTCTGGGAAGTCCTACTCGAGTTTCCCAGGCAGAGCTAGTTGTCTGTTTTGTGCTCTGAGTATGTTGTTCAAGCCTCTGGGAGTGCCCCGAGCCCAGGTGAATCCGGGAGATCTATGTCCCCGGCCACATGTAGCGCCATGAGGGGAGACCAGTCTTTATTCAGGTCTGCATCCCTGGAGATTAGCACAGTGGGTGACGCCCAGGAGGTTTCGGTGCGTATGTGCTGAACCGACCCGTGTGTGCTCATTACTGGACTCGTCCATCTGTCAGACCGCGTTCGGTGCCAGGACCACACCCGGTGAAGCGGGCTCCGTACAAAATGGACCATTGTGCCACAGCAAGGAAGGCTGGCTGGGAGGAGCAGGGGCAGGAGTTCAGGGGCTCTTCTTAGGGTGGTGTCTGTTGGAGAGTGGTATTTTTAGGTCCATTAGGGAAGGGACCCCGTCCAGGAGCCGTCCAATTAAGAGTGGGAGAGTAGACGTGGAAAGACAAATTGGACTGTGGAGGGCCACACTTCCCTACCAGAGCACTTCTCCCCTCCGTGTACTCCCCCTCACCACAGGTCCCTCAACTCACTACAGTGTACCGGCCAGTATTCTACATCATCCTTTACCACAAATATCATAGAGGTACAAGTTGTGGCGCAAAAGCTCGGCAAGGCCCCGCCCTGATCAGCAGAGGCAACCCTATCTCTAAGCTCAGTGGATTTGGGGAAGAAACCAGAAGGGAGAAAAGAGACCTAAGACAAATCAAGTAGAATGGGTCTCTGCAGGCCCCAAAATAGAAGCCGGCCCAACTGCCTTGCCCCAGCCCATTGGCCTTACTGAGGTAGACATTCCAAAAAGAGTGTGTGTGTGAAATGACATCTACCGAACATTTATTAATTTTTATAGTCCTTGTGCTAGGTGCTATATACATTCAATCTTTATAAACTCCTGGGCATGGTGTAACTGAATTTATTTTACAGACAATGAAACTTGAGAATTATCCGGGACTACGCAGCTTCTAAATTGTAGAGCTAAAAGCTGAGATTTGAACCCGGGTCTCCCCAGCTCCAAAAATCTATTACCTCAGGACACATAGAGGCTGGAGATCATTATCTTGTGCCGATAGTGAAAAAGGCAGAACATACCAAATTCAGTGGGCCGGTGAGACAACCTCTAGTTAAAATTGGTTGTTGGCATCCTGCCCAAGGAATGATCCAGAAACAGTCAGTGCAGCTGATCATGTATCTCTGTGTACCAGGCTTAGTACGGAGAGGCATCACTGCCTCGGGGCACCCACTATTACCAGCCAATTCCTCTAGGAGTAAGCAGACTAAGCACCTTACGCCCTACTTGCTCTCCTCAGGTCCCTTCCTCCCCAGTCAAGCCAGGCTGCATCCAGTAGTCTAGACCTCAGATCGGCTACTTCAGTGTGGTCCTTCCATGTCCCTGTGCCTTTGACTTGCATAGGATCTGCAAGGCCAGGGCCCAGCCCCACTCACTCCTGTCATCTTTTGCGTCCCTGCCTCGCGGCCTTAAAGGCCCATAGAAGCAAAGTGCAAGGAGTTCAAGGGCATGCTGTCCAACTGATTGCCTCTCCTCTGTTCTTCTGCCCCCACAATCCTCCCAACATTGAATACTTCAGGGCGCCTCGGGCTGGGACTTCCATAGCTCAGAAAATTCTACAGAGCCCAGCACAGTGTCTGGTACCCAGGCCATTTGGTACATTTGGGTAAGTTGTTTATAGTATGAAGACATTGGGCCCTATGGACAGGGAAGGGTTGAAATCCCCACTCCCTCAGAGATACTGTCTATTCCTAAGCCTCTCACCCTTGAGGCTGTGTCTGCCCAGGAAGGAGGCAGAGTGCCCTTTCTCTCATTCACACAAAGGCGAAGGCACTGCATATATGTGGAGGGTCCTGTTTGTGCAAGAGTCACACGTCATGGAGTAAAGATTCTAACCTGCTCTCTAAATCTTCGCACAGGGGCAGACTTGCCTTCTGGGTCCCCCATCCCATCCCCTCTTCCATAACACTTCTTTCTGTTTCTCTGTCCACTTCCCACTCATTCTGCTCTGAATACAAAATGTCCTTTGCACTTTTCCAAAAGCATGCCTACTGGGACACCAGGCTCCCAGTTCTGCCTGCCAGGAGTCCTGGCTCTCCTCTTCTCCCCTGCCTCTGCTCCTCCTCCTCTTTCTCCTTTTGTAATTCCTCTTAGTTACTCATTTTTTGCTTTAAAAGACAGTGCTAAAGTATGCCTCACATACAATTGGCCACTTTAACCATTTCTGTGTGTGCAGTCCTTTGGCATGAAGTATATTCACGGTCTTGTGCAAATATCACCATCCTGCAACCCCACAACATTTTTATTTTCCAAAACTGAAACTCTGCGCTCACTAAACAATAACACCTCATTCCTTGGTGCCCCCCAGGCCCCAGCAACCACCCTCGTACTTTCTGTCTCTCTGAGTTGGACTCCTCCGGGAATCTCGAGAATCTCGCACAAGTGGAATCAGATAGTATGTGTCCTTTTATGACTGTATTTCACTCAGCATCGTATCTTCATGGTTCATCAGTGTTATAACATGTTTCAGAATTTCCATTCTCTTTAAGGCTGAATAATATTCCATCATATGTACACACCACATTTTAACTCTTCCCCGGCCAGCGGACCCTTGGGCTGCTTTCCAGCTTTTGTCTCTTGTAAATGATGCTGCTGTAAACATGAGTGTCCCCCCACTTCTTAGCATCCTCTTTATCTTCTCCTTCCTTTGTTCCTTCCTTCCCAGGTGGAAATCAAAACCACACAACATTGCATGAAGCCTGCATGTTTTGAGACGATCTTGGTTTCCTAGCACTTTTTTTCTGTTGTCCCCACAAGCCCCCCACAAGCCACAAAAAAAAAGTCTCAGAAATTCCAATAAATTTTCTTCCTCTGTCTCTTACCTCCAGAAGAGACACAAAAGTCCTTTATAAGATCTTGGTTTTCTTTTCTTTCTTTCTTTTTTTTTTTTTTTTTTGCTCAGGACATTTTATTACCATTAAAAGTCCCTCCCACATCGAATAAGGAGCAAACATCCTTGCCTGGCCCTGCTGCCTCCGGGTATCATCCCTGTCCTTCCATCTACTGCCAAACCTCTCCAGCGTTCCACGCATGCCTCTTCCGCTTCCTCACCCCCTGCCACTTTCTTAATGCCCTGCAATCTGGCTTGGCGGCAAGCTCTACCGTAGCTGCTCTTGCCAAGGTCACCAGTGACTTCTTTTCTAAACAAGTTTCAATCGCTCTTGTTCTTGGTTATCCAATAAATGCTTCATTGTAGAAAAACTGGCAAGTTAGAGAGTCGTAGGGAGGGGCAGAAAAAGGATTACCCATACATGATCCCACCTCCGTGAGGAAACTTCTATGAGCATTTTGGCACCCTTCCTTCCAGTCTTTTTTCTTCATTCCAATACTTTTCTTGCTTTACACCATCTTCATCTTTCCTGATTCCCCGTAGCTCTTGGTGTTTTTGAATATTTACTTCTTGAAACCCCTTCCTCTGGCCTGCTTCTCTGGTTTCTGCTCTAGTCTTGCCCGCCCATCCCCTTTGCGAGCTGGTCTGCTAGGATTTAAATGGTGGCTGGGTTGAGGGTTCTGGAGCGTGCCGGGATACCTCCAGCCAAGTAGTGACCCCGGGACACATTGTTATCAGAATTTAGGAATAGAGGTAGAGGTGAGGTGATGAATCCGGGCCACCAAACCCCAAGGTGGGGTACCTCCATCCACTCCTCTGTCTGACAAACTCCCATCATCCTTCAAATCCTTATTCAGATGTCACCTCTTCTGTAAGGTCTTCCCTGTCTCCCCCACACAGGGTTGGTCTCTGTCTCCTCTGTTCTTTCCTCTTTCCCCTCAATGTGCTGTCTATCCATCCTTCTAAAGAAGTACCTACCTTGCTTACAATGATCTACTTACCCGACTACATTCCTCTCTAGACGGGAGCTCCTGGAGGGCAGGGATCTTCTGTTAATGACCCTTGTATTTCCTGAAGCTACTGGAAAGCCCACTGGCCAGTTCTGAGGCCCAGAGAGTGCTGCTGACTTGTCCAAGGTCACACAGGCATCCATAGACCAAGACCACCAAAACCCAGCCTGTGGGACTCCTGGTCCTGAGTTCCTTTTTTTTTTTTTTTAATAGCTTTTTGTTGTTGTTGTTTGTTTTAAAGATTTTATCTATTTATTTACTTATTTATTTATTTATTTATTTGAGAGAGAGAGAGCACAAGTTGTGGGGATGGTGGCAGAGGGAGAGGAAGAGAAGCAGACCGCACCCCCCGCTGAGTGTGGAGCCTGACTGGGGCTTGATCTCACAACCCTGAGATCATGACCTGAGCAAAATCAAGAGTCGGACATTTAACTGACTGAGTCATCCAGGTGCCCCTGTTTATTTATTTTCTAAGTAGGCTCCATGCTGGACATAGGTGGGGCTCAAACTCATGACCCTGAGATTAAGACCTGAGGAGAGATCAAGAGTCAGACATTTAACCGGCTGAGCCACCCAGGCACCCCTAGAACCACACAAACGTTTTTAATGCAGGAAGGAAACAGCATGAGCCCAGGCATGGGAATGAGCTGGTGTAGGGTGCTAGAAAACAGCTGGTCAGCCAGCAGCTCCTGGAATAACCCTCCCTGTCCTTAAGAATGCTCCCAGAGTGCTCTTCAGTCATGCCCCGGGCTTTCTTTCCAATGATGGAGTCGTTCTGGCAACCACGACATCAGTGTCATGTGTGGCTTGGGGGGATGGAAGGATTGTGTGCTTTGAAGACCAAAAATCAAGGTTGAAATCCAGGTTCTGCCTTTTACTGGTTCTGTGACCATGAGCAAGTCAGGTAATGCTTGGGGCCTCAGTTTCCTCATCTGCACAACAAGGATTATAATACTTTGGAAATTGTTGCAAGGATTACATACAGGGATCTTGCGCCTGTAGTAGTTGCTCAGTAAGTGGGACGTAGCATCAGCCTCCTTCTAATTACTATTTTAAGGACTCTCATTTTCACACATAAACAATGATGGGGGAACAACCCAGTCATTGGAAGGGATTTAGTCGGATTTCTCTATCACACCCTTTGCCATGTCTGCTTTTGCTGAGATGAAAGAGAATCAGAAGAGCTGGGTCCTAAGAGAGAGAGAGAGAGAGACACCAAGAAACAGACTCTTAACTACAGAGAACAAACTGCTGGCTGGGGGGCCGGGCAGGGGTGAGGTGGGGAAGATGGGTTAAAAGGTGGTAGGGATTAAGAAGTGCCCTTGTGTTGTTGTGATGAGCCCTGGCTGATGTGCAGAACTGCAGAATCACTAGAGTGCATACTCGAAACCACTCTAACACTGTATGGTAACTAACTGGCCATGTGGCCTTGCGCAAAACATTTTAAACTCAGTGTCTCCACTGTAAACCGGGCCTAATACCTCCTACCCCAAGGGCTCTCTGGGAAGCTTCCTGATGTGTGTGTTAACATTAAAGCCCCGGCCAACCTACTCCAAGACCTCAAGTCAAGGTTTTGGAAATCCTTGCCCTCCCTGCAACTCTCCCAGAGCCCAGGGTGCAGCCCAGAGTTGGGCTGCGGGTCAGAGTTGCTGGGTGGTGGGTGGGGCCGGGTGGAGGCAAGGCCCAGAGCTGAATGCATAAATAACCAGCCATCCCAGTCTTGCTTCAAAAGTCCTGGTCTCCAACCCTTTAATCATGGAGCTGCTCTTCCCTGGCTACCCTCCAGGTCCCGCCTGCCTACTTCCCAGGGAGAGGAGTGCCTGCAAGGGAGCCCAGGATATCTGCCGCCTGCCTGTTCTGCACGGCATGCTTCCTACTAGATCCCAGGAACCCAGGGGGCTGCTTCTCAGCTGACTCAACCCGTACCCAGCGTCCCCCCATCCCACCTCACAGGTTAGGCTCCGGACTCCCCAGATCACCCCCTCTCCAACCAGGCCTATGCTTCAGCCCTGCCAGGCTGGAAAATGGGTTTGCTAAGATAGCGCCCTCCACAGTGACCATGTTTTATGAACCAAAGCCTCAGTCCCCAAAGCCTGATGGTTCCAAGCGTTCTCATGGGACAATGGAAACCTAATATTAGCAAGTGAGCCAGTCTCAGAAAATCCAGGACATGTGTTTGCCATGTTGATTACCAGCCCCCCTCACTGGAGGAGAACCTCTCTTTAGGCAAGGCGGAGTATTCCTTTGGGATCGGGAGTGAAAAGTGCGTTGGGGCTGGGGGTGGGGAGAGGGGATTGCATATGAAATCACATTTGGCAACTGGAGTCGTATTTTTAATGCACTAATGGAGTTGGCTTCTTGAAGAAAAGAACCAGTGATTCTTTTTCATATGGGAATGAATTCATATGGGAAAGAGTTCCAATATAAGGAGTTATTTTTAGATTTGGGTATACTAGATTTGCTTAGACCAAGGCTCACGAGCATTCAGTTTGCAACCCTTTCATTTGAGGTTTTCTTCTCTGAGTATCCTCCATGTTGAAATTCATCTGCCAGCTCTGTCATTCCTGCTCCCGCCCAACAGCTATGAGACACAGGGTGACACGGTGGGGTGGACAGCGCCTGGGCATTGATCAGCACCAGCGGGGCCTGGGTTTGAATCCCTGCTCTGCAGCTTTCCAGCCAGCTAACCTTCCACACCTCCCAGGCTGCTTTGGCCTCTGAGCTGCTCGGAAGGAGGGAGCTGGAGAAGGGGGTGGGGAGAGGAGCACAATATTCTTTCCCAGTAGATCGGGTGGGAGAATTAAATCAGGTCATGTTCATAAGTCACTGAGCATGTGCTGGGGCACAGAAGAGATGAGGCCACAAGATTCTCCCCCCCCCCCCACCCGCTGCCCCCTGGACTCTGCCTTCAGAAGTTCTTAAAAAATAACATCTGCCAGCTTAGGGAGCACATCTGCCCACTCCCCAGCACACCATTAGGCCCCCTAACCTGAGCACATCCTTTCTTTTGTAAATCATCTTCAGCCCCGGCTCCCCTTATCCCCGATGAGCCCCTCCTCCTGATCCAAGCTCTAGCAGACAATGAAGCTGCAAGATTTGAACAGACCAAGGCGCCTGGGCCAGGACACCCGCTGTTCACAGCTTCCCTGCACCCAGGCGCTCTCAGCACTCTCAGAAGTCATGGGATCCTGGGATCCTAGGGCTGGGAATGTCCTCAAGGGCCTTATGCTGCCTGATCCCAGGGGTGCAAACAGGGAAACTGAGTTTTGTACTGACTCAACATCACACCGCCGGTTGTGGCAGACATGAGAGCGGGGTGCTTAGGAGACGCAGATTGTCCTCGCTCTCTTGTTTCCCCCTGGAGGGCTGCAGGTCTGGCCTCCCCGGGAGCCTGCATTCCACCGGGGCAAGAACTGTGTCCCTCATTAGTCCACACCCAGATCTCTGAGTAAGTGGTGTTGGCTGATGGTTGACAGAATTCTTCACAAAGGAAGGTTTAAAAAGAGCTGTTGGAAGCCTCCTGGTTTTCCATCCTTGTCTTTGGGAGGCACTGTGGTGCCGAGAAAGAATGTGGACCTGGGGCCAAGATACTCGGGTTCTGTAAAATGCAACAGGCTCACATATCTGAAGGGACTGGCACGGTGCTGGGCCCATGGCAAGGGCTAGCTAATGGGGGCCAACGTCAGGTATAAGGGTCCTGATTCTGCCACTGTGTGACCTTGGACAAGTCAACAAACCTCTCAGAGGCTCGGTTTTCTGGAGAATAGGAACAATTACACCCCCAGCCTCCCTCTCTCCCCTCCCCCACCCCTGGCTGGGGGAAATCAGTTCTCCCAGGGATTTTTCAGGGTTTCACAGAGAAGGTGGCATTTGAGAGAAAAGACGAGCTCACTACAAGTTAAAGGATGAGACAGGAATGTCAGGTTGAAGGAGCCACAAGACAACAATGATTCAGAGAGAAAACTGGGATGGATAGAGGGCACTTCCTGGTGGACACTTAAACACAAAACCCTAAACCTTCTAGGGACACAAGGTCTTCACTCCACCCATCATCACCTCAGGACCGAGGGCCTGGGGGGACCAACATTTACGCAGCCCTTCCTGCTTGCCCTGCACGCAGCAGTGTACCTGTACCTCATTTACTCCGCCCCACAGCCCCAGTGGGCTTGACGTTACTCCTATGGAAGAAGGTTCATTGCCTCAAGGTCACACAGGTTGAGAATGGAGGGCTTGGGGCTAAAGCCCTACATGCCCAGAGCCTGGCCCATCTCTCTGTGAGTCACACGCCTCAACATCAGCCTTTCAGGTCCTCCTCAACTCCAGAGAAATCCTCACCCCTCGCCTCAGTGCCCAGAATCCCACTCTCCCCAGAAGGACTCCCAGCAAGTCAGGGTCCTTCCCAAGACTCAGGAGCAGGCCTTAAACTGATTCTTCTGACACGGACATGGGTTACAGGTGTTTGTGAAACCTCTGAAATCAAGTGCAAGCCCGTTCGTGTGTGAATTTGCACTTTTCTGAGGAACAGCCGCCAGCTCTCTTCAGTTTCTCAAGGAGGGCCATGCCTCAGCTCCACAACCCTCCGCAGGGCCTGGCTCATCCTCCCTCAGCTGCCACGCCAGAGAGGCCCTGGAACCCCACGTGAGAAATGCAGCCGGCCGACACCTACCAGCCCAGGCCAGTGTCGAAGGGCAGGCTCCAACTCCTTCAGGCTTTAGGGAACTCGAATCATACCTTGACAGACCCAGTGCCCTCATGCAGGCTGTTCCTTTCTGTTCCATCCTCCGTGCAGACAGAGGAAGAGGCTGGTGGACTCTTGGAAGTCCTACAGGGGAAAATGGAAATGAAGGGGCAGACTGGGATTTGGGTTTCTGGAAGCCTCCAGGGTGGGGTGTGTTGCAAGATGAGCAGCTGGTCCTGGGCTCTGGGTGCCGACAGAACAGAGAGGATCTGCCCTTCCCCCCTAAGGTTTGGGCAGATGAGGAGTGAGTGACAGCAGCAGGTCCAAGCCAAGTGGCCTGATGGGGCTCTCAGGGTCCTTCAGCCATGAGGGAGGCCCCGGAAATACCAGGGCTGGGAGGGACGATGGGGTGGGGGGGGCGGGGGTGCATCTCGCCCAGGCACCCTCAGACCCACGCCTTTCCCCGGCCAGCCCCTGAGCCTCCTCTCCTATCAGGCTCCAACACCACACTCAGAAAGACCTTGTATGTTTTTCAAATTAATGCAATTAAGAGCATTAAAGTTTGCAAACGATAGAGTTTTTCATTTTCCTTTTATTTGATTAGAGAAATTCCCACCGCACAGTTCCTCCAAATGAAACCCAGACCCGAGGCCCATTGTTCCGGGGGCTTCCATGAGAATGTGTTACCTTTCAATCTCACACACTAATGTGTTTAGCGTTAGAGTTCCCCCCCGGGCGGCTGCAGGAAGGATCTGGAGCCTTGATTAAAGCGGCCTTTGCTGGGCAGGAATGTGGGCTCCTCCGCCCGGGAGTCACAGAGGAGCTGGGTGTTCGCTCAGCAGAGCCTCTGCTCACATGGCCGGTGGGCTGGGGAACTGGGCTCTTGGGCAGTCGCGCCTGGCTGTCATTAGGCATTTTCCCCTCTCTCCTGCCTTGCCTCCCAGACCTCCTGTACCGCCACTCTAGGCCCAACACAGGCAACAACACAGTATCCTCCCAAACGCGCCCTCACCCCATCTGTCCTCTCCTCTCCAGCACCGTCCTCCACGCTTCTCTCCTCTGGCCCATCTTCATTCCCCGGCTCTGCTGGGCGTCCCTCCACGGGAGGCCTCTCCATTGTCGGCTCTGTTCAGAGGCAGCATTCGAGAAATCACACTGATCACACGGCTCCTCCCTCGGTCCGGCCCAAAGCTCCAAGGTGAAGAGCAGAATTAGAGCCAAAAGTGAAAATTGATTAGAGGAATATGTAAGGATAGGCCTGGGAAAGGGAGGAGGGCGGGTCGTAACCCCTGTTAAAAATGCGACAGAGTGCCAAATTTGAACAGGATGTTAAGTCTACACCCCTCCTGCCCCAAATCAGCAAAGGCTCGGGGCTGGGAGGCCCACGTTCCTTCCTCTTCCAACTGGAGTGGCCAGTCCAGACCCCAGGGTGGCTGATGAGGCTAATTTCTGCCCATGCCCAGGGACCAGAAGCTGGTGGGACTTCCCTGCCAGACAGCTCATGTCCTACAGACCTTCAACCGCCCAAGCTAGGGTCCTAGGAGACACCACCACGACCTGGCCCAAATTAAGCGAAACTGAAAAACAGTTGGGCTTGTGAGCTAGAATCTGGACTAAAAATAAGCCTGCCAAACCCCAAAACCCTGCCATTCCTGGGTCCCAAGGAGGTGGAGGAGGGCTGGCGAGAGAAACGTGATCCACCTTCACCCCCATGCCAAAGCTGCCCGGGGCCCTGCCGCATTCCTGATGCCCCAGAGTCATTCCACAAGCATCCTTGGAGGACCACGCCCCACAAAGCTGAGTGGACACTGGAGGGGTTCTGTGAAAGGAAGCACGGGGCTTAAGTATTTCATGTTATTCTGGTGGCAACATTCTCCAAGGGGAGGCATCTCCCCCAGACCACAATCTGGACCAGCAGGGACCAACCTATATCTGCAGAGAGAAAGCCCCTTCACCCCAGTAGACTAAGAACGGGGCTTAAGCTGGACTGAGCCTTCCCTTACTATCTCCCTTCCAGGCTGCTGCAGAGCTCTGTGCCTGATTGTCCCCGGGTGCAAAACCCAAGCCATTTGCATGCTCAGATTTGCTTTTGAAGAAGGCAGTCTCTATGGAGAGTGGAGGCAGGGAGGCCAAAGCCTGCTTGGGGCAAGGGCAGATGGAGCCCAAGGAGAGGTATGGCGGTTGGGGTGGGGGGGAGGGGGGGTGCACCAGCAGGATGACTCAGCCAGCTCAGAACCACGTACCTCACCCCCCACCTGAACTGCTGCCTCATTTATTCTACTAAGTCCCAAGGGAGGAAAATACCCCCTCCCACGGGCTGGGAAAGTTGGGGGACTGATTTGCAAGGCTAAGTGAGAGGAGTTCACTGTCCTTTTGTGCATGCAGACACTCACTCAGGCAATACTTGGCCGATGAGATAAATCCACCTACACCTTTAAGCTGTACCTCCCCACGCAGGGCCCAGAAGTTCTAACCCTTGGATCGGTCCCAGGGTTCTTGCTGCAAACATCTGCCAGGGCCAACAGCCCCCAGGTAGCAGATGCATAATGTGAACTGCATTTGGATGAAGGAGGAGTTGGAGAAGGCAGTGTGAGGGAATCGGGGCTGCAGTGGAAACTGCTCAGGAATGTGGCTTCACGTCCAAGTTGATTCTTCCTAGACAATCGCCTTAATGTGGGTATCTCTCGGTTACCCATGTTTCGGGGAAGGATCGGGAGGGGGCAGATGATACCAAAGGTGAATAATCCAGAGACTATTTCTGATTATTCCTGTTGGACTTTGCCAGTTGGCTGTTTTTCCCCCTGCTGGGAAACTTGCTTCCCTAAGCAGGATTTTCTTTGACTATTTTTCAAAATTTACTCATGATTTCCAACCACGAACAATGCTTCCCCGAGATGACCATGCTTGGCTTTATCCTGAGCTCCGTTCGAACCACAAAGACAGAAACTGAC
>PISX010000462.1:0-280888 GCA_004024625.1 Mellivora capensis | reverse complement strand
ATACCCACCACCAGGCTCCCCCAACCTCCCACCCCCCGCCCCTTCAAAACCCTCAGGTTATTTTTCAGAGTCCATAGTCTCTCATGGTTCATCTCCCCCCCAATTTCCCTCAACTCCCTTCTCCTCTCCATCTCCCCATGTCCTCCGTGTTATTTGTTATGCTCCGCAAATAAGTGAAACCATATGATAATTGACTCTCCCCATGTTTTAACCTATAGGCTACAGTTTCCCTCCACCCAGCTCTATACTCCACCCATAGGGCTGCCAAAGAAAATAGATCTGCTGTGAACCACAGACCTAGCCTAACGGATCTCCAGATCCCATCCATGGCAATAACAGGGAACTCACACTTTTTTTTCTCTTCTTTCCTTCTTTTTTTTGTTTTTGTTTTTGTTTCTTGATCAAAACATAACATTCTAAATTGTTGCACACAGCTCACTCATTCATTCATCTTGAATAAGATGTTTTTCTGAATTCTATGAATTCTAACACTGAATCCTGGGCCATTTTGCTTTGAATGTTTATAGAATTGTTTTTACAAAATGATATTTTGTACTCTTACCGGCCATCTACAGTGAGGTCTTATGAGAATCGTGTAAGTTGAGCTCACCATTGAACTTCCTGTGGAGATGCCCTGGAGAGAGCGCTCCACCATATCCTACAGGATCCCTTTGACCTGACTCGGAACAGAGTCAAGAAAAGCTAGTTCCCAAGCAACTAGCTTGATTTAATATCATGGAAAATGTAAGGACTGTGAACAGAAATGTTTCCCAGATTCCTTTGACCTGTTGACTGTCAGAAGGCAGCCCACTGTTACTCCATAGAACATGAAACTTTTATTACCGTACCTTCTCCCTGGAGCCCTCTCATTTTTCACTTTTTTGAATTTATCTTCCATTTCTGTTCTTTTCCTGTGTGTCTGTGTCTATATGCCATATAAGTCCAGTTTTCAATGAGGTTAAATTTAAATAAACTTGTTCTACATGGCCCTGGGTGAGTTACTTAAGATTTCTGATTCGTGGTCTCATTCGTAAGGTGCTTGCCTTTCTCAGTTGTTAGAACTTAAAGTAGTGTGTGTTAAATATATAACATATTTCAACTCTGAGATAAACAGAAATGACAAGTAGCCACCCCTGAGAAGTTTTAAGGATTATACTTGTGAGAAACAAGTTTAAAGGTGAGACAGGAAATTAAAATCTGTAGTACTATGGAAGATAATATAATTCTTAGTTATATTATCAGTAGTTTTATATTAATCTGATGATACTCTAATGTCATCAATTCGAATACTATTAATGATTGCAGAAGTCTAATTAGGAGCTCAAGTACTAGTTCCTGTATTTCTGAGCACCCAATAGGTCCATCTAGGTACACTATTGAATATTTTTCAAATGTAGTGTTATTCTTGGATAATGATAAGGGATGATAAAATGAGGAAACAACACTAAGAATTGCCCAAAACCACAAATTGCCAAATGACAAACCAGCAACTGAATATTACCAAAATATTTGAATACATTGCTTTTCCCAGTGTTCCCAGATACCGGTGAATGGAATACAGCAGGACATTGGCCCGTTAATCCAAACCAGTTTGTTGAACACCCTGAGTGTAGAACAGTTCACCACCTCAAATCAGTGACCCTATTTCCCCTTTCTATTCGGCATCCTTTTGTCTTCTTTCCCAGGAAGGGGCAAGAACGTGATTAAAGCAGGATCCCCTGGTCTTCTTTCACTTGCAAAGCCAAAAAGTAGTGTGGAAGAGAAAAGTATGTAAAAAACTTCGAGGATCTTAAGTGATTCCTCTAACACAAATAATATACAATGTGCTTAGGAATAATTTGAGTTGAGAAATTTCAGTTTAAATTTGTAAATATTGCTGGACACATGCCGGTGTAGTAACTATAAATACTCATTATAATAATTTTTAGAAAACCTGTTTTGCAAGGTTTGAATGGTCTTTGTCATTTAATCAGCATTATTCGAAAGGCTCTTTAAATTATCAGTAAAAATATAAACCCTGCATTTGTATGGAACATTTTGTTAACTGACATTTCTTCATAGGATTCTCGAGTCCAGAGAGTAACCAAGCTTCTGAGTTTTCATCTTTGGCCAAATCACAGCATCTGACTCCAGGTTCACAATCAATAGATAATCCCCAAATTTAGTTGAAGCATTTTTTTTTTAAATATTTATTTCACAGATTTTTTTCAAACGCAAAGTAACACTGCTGAGAAAATGTCAAACTTTATGTCTGGAAAAGTGTGCAATTTGGGTTTTTGGGGTTTTTTTTTTTTTTTTTTTTTTTTTTGGTTTGTTGTTGTTTGTCACTTGGTTAGACTTACCTGTAGGAAAAGAAGAAAGATACAAGAGCTGTGTAAAAGGAGACTACTATTGAGTGCAGAAAGGAGAAGATGGGAGCCTTTCCACACCTTCAGGCATAAGAATGTGCAAAGGGCCTGTGACCAGAAAATGTATAGTATTGAATGCAAGAATGAAGGGTTATAAATATATTTTGGCAGTCATGGGAAGAGCCGTAAGAATGAAATGTGGTGTCAAAAATGGCAGTTGATTAAGAAACGGCATTGATTTTTCCAAAGAACTAGGGGCATAGAAATTAGAAACCAGGATAAATGATGTCAGTGTTGGGTGACACAGGAAAGGGCTGACTTGCAAGTGAAAGGAAAGGAAGGAAATAAGTTTAAGATGAGCAGTGAGTGCCTTTTGCTTCCTCTCTGAGGAATATTAACCCGTCAGCTTCCAAATTAATCATTACTTTATTAAAGCTTCTTTAGCCATTTCCTCTATGCCTGGCACTAGGCTAGATCCTGTGGGACCAAGGAGGAAAAAAAAAAAAAAAAGGAAAGAAAGAGAAATCCTAGTACCAGGGACCTTAGAGCTTTGCGAGCAGCAGGATGAACAGTGTCACGGTGTCTCCCAGGACGGTATATCTAAGTCTGCAGCAGGTTGCAGGGCTGGGCAGAGGGTAACAGGGAGAAGGTGGTGAGTGTGTCTTGAAAATACCTCTGACTTGTCCCCTGCAGCTGTCACCTTCCAACTCTAGGTCCCACAGTCCTTACACTGCTTCTTGTTCTGTACTTCTGGGCGGATATTCCCCCATGTCTTGTGTTCTCTGCCCCCCTCTGGCCATTACGTCATAGCACACATGTACGAGTATATGTGGAATGTGTCAGCATTGTGGTCTCCCCCAGCTGACCCTAGTAGAGTACCTCCAGATTGTGGACTGATGAATTCATAGTTATGAGCAATAATTTACTGATTTAACAGGATCTTGTGCGGATGGAGGAAATCAAAGATACCTGTGATAAGGACACACAGTTTGCATGCAACTGGGTTCTGGCCGAGCAGACAAGGCTGTGAGACCCACTTAGCTCTTTTCCACACACAGGCCTCCTCACTGCTGCTCTTCCTGCAGATTTCCACAGGGGAGCTTCCCTCACTCTGTTGAGGTTTCCATTCCAAATATACCTTCTCAGTGAGGCTTTCCCTTCTTATTGGCTTAAAATTGTAACCGTTCTTCCTGCCAACCATTCATATTCTGCTTCTCTCCTTAATTCATCAGTGTGTTTTACTGATCCATTTGGGTATTTTGGGTCCATTTCACCAATGATGACACTTTTTCTGTTTGGTTTTGCTCTATCCCCAGTTCCATTGCCAGCAACAATTCCTAGTATTCAGTAGGTGCTCAATAGTTGTTCAATTAATTATGAATACCAGAGTGCCATTATCTTCTGCTTTCCCCTCCATATTGTGGATTTAATAACACTTGACCTCCCTATGTCACAGTTATTGATAATCAGATGAAATTATAGATGCGTGTTTGAAAACTCTAGTGCTTTTTCATGATAATAGTAGCAGTGTAATCATTAATAGCAGTATTACCATTATCCTCAACATCACTACAACTTTCCTTTTTTAAAAAATATTTTATTTATTCATTTGACAGAGAGATCCCAAGTGGTCAGAGAGGCAGGCAGAGAGGGTCGGGGCGGGGGGGGGGGGAAGCAGACTCCCCGCTGAGCAGAGAGCCTGATGCAGGGCTCCATCCCAGGACCCTGAAATCATGACCTGAGCCGAAGGCAGAGGCTTAACCCACTGAACCACCCAGGTACCCCTCACTATAACTTTCTAATCTCACTGATGTCCTATGAGGCTTCTAGCTGTTTCTAGCTGGCATAGCATGTTGTTTGAGAAGACACCACCATCACATTATGAGACTTTCACTAGCACAAGCTAATCTGTTAAGGAGGCAAGGTAATGTGCACCTACTAGCAATCACTGTGTCTGTTGAGTTGCCTCCTGGAACCAAGGCTAAACCCCCAAGATGGCCTTCAGAAAGCAATGATTGGGGACGCCTGGGTGGCTCAGTCAGTTAAGCGTCTGCCCTCGGCTCAGGTCATGATCCCAGCATCCTGGGATGGAGCCCAGCATCTGGCACCCTGCTTGGCGGGAAGCCTGCTTCTCCCTCTCTCACTCCTCTGGCTTGTGTTCCCTCTCTCGCTGTGTCTCTCTCCATCAAATAAATAAATAAAATCTTAAAAAAAAAAAAAAAGAATGAATGAATGAATGAAAGCAATGACTGGGGACACCTGGGTGGCTCAGTTGGTTAAGCATCTGCCTTCAACTCAAGTAATGATCTCAGGGTCCTGGGATCAGGCCCTGCACTGGGCTCCTTGCTCAGCAGGGAGCCTGCTTCTCCCTCTGCCTACCTCTCCCCCTTCTTGTTCTCTCTTTCTCTAACAAACAAATAAATAAAATCTTTAAAAGAAAGAAGGAAGAAGGAAGGAAAGAAAGAAAGAAGGAGGGAGAGAGGGAAGGAAGGAAGGAAGAGAAAACAATGATTGTCTACTCTCCTCATCCACTCAGGGAGACAGGCCAGGAAGAACCAGTATCAGTTTGCAACCAACACCACAAATAGCATTCATAACCTAGCTGGTAGTTTTGTAAATACATCCTACTGGCCACATGCTGAGCCCAGTAAATCTATTGTCCCTACTAGATAATCCACTCCAACTACTGTCCTCATTGACTGAGGGCGAGAAATATTTATTGCATTCCCATATGTAAGTTCTGGCCCAAACAGATGGTATATTGGTCATCTAGATTTAGGCCTGTTTTCTCAAGGACTGAGAGCCCTGTAATTGAGTATTACTGGATTGATCACTCTGCCTCAATAATTCGGTCTTAATAAGCTGTTTACCCTTGGTAAATAGGATTGTTGAAACTACCATGCTTATTATGGACTAATAGGTTGAAGTGTCAAGTTTTCTAATACAATCTTAGCACAACACAATTCTTTAAACCTATCCATTATCTGCCCTTTAAAAAGCTACCACAAACATATCTTATTTTAAACAGCATGCCTTCCAAACCCCGTTTGTAAAAGTTAAGGCATTTCAACCAAGTGGTAGGTCATTTTTCATTATGCATTATATATATATATATATTTTTTTTTTTAAATTTTAGAATTCAGTTATCCACATGTATCCACATGCAACTAGGCATACCCTATTATCATTTTTTGCATTTTGTCTATGGCAGTCCCTGAGCTTGGTTTGTTTCCCCGAGATGAAGAGAACTTTACAAAAATAGATGTTTGTTTACAAATTCCGTATGGCTAGAGACAGCCAAACATGTGTATCAAGTGTAATAGGCATAGTTAAAGGAAAATATAAGATGTTATTCTTAAAAGAATACATAACAATTATATGAAATTAAAGGCCTCTTATTTAGAAAGCATAACTTTTTTTTTAAAGACGCGAGTCTTGTGGACTCCATGCCGAATTCAACATAGGTTCAAGGAGTTTTTCGCCCCAGCCTTCAGTTTCACTGCATAAATTTGAAGCTGAAAGTGTTGTAAGCTATAGAAACAACTCTCAGTGAATTTTAGAAATTTTTAAAAGTTTATTATTTCTCATGAAAGACCTCATAAACACCATTAATCATATAAAAGGTTTTTTGATTCAACATTACTTCATAGCTATCTAGTGAGCCCCCTAGCTGGAGTTCTACCAGGTAAGGCAGTGTGAATAAAAACCTGAATAAGACAAGTTCTTTGTACGCCAAGCTCCCAGTCTAGGGAGAGAGACACATAAGTATCTCTGAATCATGTTAATCTTGCTAAAATCCAGCTACACATGTCGAAAATGCTAGGGAAAACAGATGGGAATGATTAATGTTACCTAGATGAGGGCAAAGAAGGCTTATCATAGGAGGTGATATTTGAGCTGGGCCTTAAAATACGAAAAGAAATTGACCAGACATTCAGGCCAGGTCATGCGTTAGGAGCGGAGGGCACAGCAAGACCAAAGAAACGGTGTGATAAATGTACGTGACTTATCTAAAGAGCAGTCTAACTAAACTGTGAAGCACATAGGGGGCTTGGCACGTTTGAGGAAGGAGAAGAAATGCCTAAAGGTGTAATTGTTCAAGGATTGGCCCAGGTTATGAACTACCTCATATTCTATGCTATGGAGTTGATGTATTTATGCTGTGGACATTCCCATTTATGCTACAGGACTGGGAAGTGATTAATTGCACTCAAAATATATCAAGCCCAGTGCCTCTCCTTTAAAACTTCTCTAACGGGGGCACCTACGTGACTCAGTCGTTCAGTGTCTGCCTTGGGCTCCGGTCAAAATCCCAAGGTCCTGGGATCAAGCCCCACATCGGGCTCTCTGCTCAGCGGGAAGCCTGCTTCTCCCTTTCCCACTCCCCCTGCTTGTGTTGCCTCTGATGCTGTGTTTCCTCAACTCCTCT
Organism: Mellivora capensis; assembly: GCA_004024625.1. Lineage (NCBI taxonomy): Eukaryota > Metazoa > Chordata > Mammalia > Carnivora > Mustelidae > Mellivora > Mellivora capensis. The sequence continues at coordinate 274,111 of PISX010000462.1, read as the reverse complement.
CCGTTGCTGTATACCTCAGATTCTGCTCCACACAGTTCAACAGTAAGTGCACCCTGATTGTACAGGGTATTTCTTTTTATTTGGGTTGCTCTTTGCCCTGTCAAGGTCTTCCAAACCTACGTTTAAGCTTCTTGGAGGCAGGTCTAAGCCAAGCAATTAATTATGTGAGTCTTCATCACCTCACGAAAGCTAAGGTCACAAGCTCCCTTGCTAAGGGCTCTCCACCAAAGCTCTGTCCCCAGGGGTCTCTGGCTCTGTGGACTCTCAGGGGGTCCTTAAGGAAAGCTGAGGTGGAAGCTCTCCCACCTGCACCAGCTTTTCCTCCCCTTTGCCAACAGGGCTGCTCTTCACAGGACTCACTCTCCCTCATGTGGCGTCTTACACACACAGCTGCCTTAGACTGGCATCACATCATCTCCCATTTTTGCAGCGCTCAGCATCTACCAAATAAGCATGTCACAAGGGTTTTAAGGGAACTTAAAATCAGCAACTTCATTTTCAGAGAGAATGCCTGTTATGGATAGTTGACAGAATTCCTGCATCTTCACTGCTGAAGCGTTGGAAATTGTGCAGAAGTTAAACGTTTTTGCTACTCTGTAGAGTTAAATTCTGGAACTACTTTCAGGGGATATGTGATTAGTGTTTTCAACCCCACTTCCTGAATTGGGATTCCAGAAGTGCCCTCATATTTTTTTAAAAGCTCACAAATTACATAGGCAACTTTGATAAGTAACTCTAGCAGAATACCTCTAGATTCGGAAGTTAGCACAATGGAGACTACAGTTGTCACATTCTATGTAGAATGGGATGCTTTTTGGTTGTTGAGAAACCAAAGATAATAACTGTTTAAATGACGTTTAGAATTTGTACCACATCCTTTTGGGTGTTACCCAGCAGATGCACAAGAGACTCCGAGGAAGAAATAAAAGGTGCAGGGAACCAGGATCGTGAGTAAATCTGGCCACATGTCCAGTTAGCCCAGGACAGTCCCTGTTGCTCCAGCATAGTAACAAATAGATCTCCTTTTGCTTTCAGACGTGTTCCAGTTTGGACAATAAGTGATATGCTCACTCCACCTGTATTTGACTCCGGGGCTATAGGAGCCCATTTCCTGTGTAGTTGATACTTGAGGGAACATTGAAATACAGTGGATCTCAAGCTTTGGGGAGGTCTGACCCAGTGCATTGGGTGCTACCCCTGGGACTTCTAATTCAGTTTGTCTGGCATGGGGAAGGTACATTCTAATAAGCCCCCAAGTGCTCCTTATGCTGGGCCATACTTTGATAACCACTCATCCAAATAATCCCACCTTTTGATAGCTCTTGGCAGCCAGCTGCTGGCCTCCCCAGAGCCTTGGTCTACCTTTTCTCCTGTTTGGAACCCCAGCAATCAGCTTACCTGCCTTCAAACCTGTCTTGCAGAAAAAAAAAAGTGTTCAGAATAGGGCATCTAATCCACACACGTGGCTCACAAAGCCAGTTGTGGCATCATTTGTTTGTACTTTGTCAGAATGCATTTACCATGTGGGTAAGGAGTCCCATGGGAAATTCACAGAATTTCTTTTATTCATCTCTCAGGGTAAATCACAGGGGAGTGGTTTTGACTTTAAAGCAAGCACTTCTTGTACACTCTAATTTAGAGAGCTGTGGAGTTTGAAACCGGATCCATCTTTTACCGTCTAAACACACTCACGGGCGTACACATGCATGCACGTGGAATAGGCACATGTACACACCCTACAAAATTCATATTCCAAAGTACAAAAATGATTAGAAAGCGAAACTCACCATATATTTCTAAAGGTTTCTATAAGTCAAGTCATGGGCTAGCTTTATGCTTTTTTATACGTTTGGATATTGTTATCTGATGTGGGCAGAAAGTCACCAGTCTTCCCACTGCTCACTTTTGCCCAGGTACCTGGGAAAGCAGCCTCTGAGTGATGGCAGCGAGGGAGCAAGAAGCAGCCCTAACAAAATCATGAGGGTCCATTTTAGGAAGGGTCACCTCAACTCACATACAGAGTCCTTTAGTTGAATGAAGCAGTTAGGTACTTTACCTGTGTTAGCGACAATTCTATGTTAACGGGAGTAAGAATAATATTACAATCTCCAGTCACAAGCAAAGAAAGGAGGAAAAAAACAAAAGTAGCAATCATCAAGAATGGAACTGGCCCCAAATCCTGCTCACCAAAAGATTAGAGAAAATCACTCTAAAAATGCCTCCAAATTTTTTAAATTTAAATTTAAATTAATAAAATGCAACTTGAGAGTTTACTTAATTTGGGGATCTTCTGACCTAATCCTAACCTAAAGATTTTTTTTTTCATTTTAAGATTTCTTTTTCATTTTTTTAAATTAACATATAATATATTATTTATTCAGGGGTACAGGTCTGTGAGTCATCAGTCTTACACAATTCACAGCACTCACCATAGCACATACCCTCACCATAGCACATGTCCAGAATCCAGCCACCCCATTTCTCCCACCTCCTTCACTCCAGCAACCCTCAGTTTGTTTCCTGAGATTAAGAGTCTCTTACGGTTTATCTCCCTCTCTGGTTTCATCTTGTTTCATTTTTCCCTCCCTTCCCTTATGATCCTCTCTGACCTAAAGCTTTTTTGACTGTTTGAAAATAAAAAGTTATGGATTGAAGATAGATTTGTCATTTAACTATTATTTTCTGTTATAGTAAACCAAATTAACATGTGTGCATTAGCAAAGAACAATTGTTACTTGGATTCTCAGCAGAAATTGTTGTTCAAATACATTTTTTGATTTATTTATTTGACAGACAGACAGAACATAAGCAGGGGGAGCAGCAGGCAGAGGCAGAGGGAGAAGCAGGTTCTCTACTGAGCGGGGAGCCCGATGTGGGACTCGATCCCAGGGCGCTGGGATCATGACCTGAACCAAAGGCAGACGCTTAACTGACTGAGCCACCCAGGCACCCACAAATACATTTTTTAAAGCTTGGGATTTGACTGATTCTCCAGTAAACCTCGTCCATTAGGTTTAACTAGTTTTGGATCATGGGTCCCTTTGAGAAGTCTTTGAAAGCCAGCCACCCTCTCCCTAGAAAAATAAATGTGACTGCACAGACAGAATTTTGAGGATGCATCAGAGGGTCCTTTGATTCCCTAAAACCCACAGATGAGCCTCTAGTTGAGGGTTACGAGAAGAGAGCTGAACTTGAAGTTGTCCTGTCTTGACACCTTTCTGATCACAGCACCGTGCCAGGCAGGTATCTGACCCCAGGCAAGACACACCTCCTTTTGGCTTCCTCATCAGTCAGGAGAAGTTGGGCCAGGGGACTGGGTTGGTCCCTTGTCTCCAAATATGTGATCATCAGGCATCTGTGATGAATCCTCAAGGCTAGTTCTTTTCCTTTTATTTGTTCCTTCTTTCCCATAGCTACTTCTGGAGTTTTAGACCTATATCCCTTCTGATTCTCCCTAACCCCTTTCTTTAATTAATTTATAAGGAAATTCTTATAAAGTAAGGAAATAAAATAAGGAAACTCTTCATTCTGTCATTTCCTCACTCCATCACTCTCTTCTCTCTCTATAAGGCCTAACTTGATATAGGGTACTTTAAAGGAAGAAGGGACAACTCCCAACTTAGAGGCCGCATTCACCTGAATGTAGGTCAGGTTGGTTTTTGGAGACTTTCTTGCCTCAAACTTCCACTGGAGAAGATGGGTGGAAAGGTAACTGCATTCAGCAGAAGTTAGCTTCTGTTAACTGAGGATTCTACAAACTGTGTCACTTATATTCTGCGAAGCTTTTCTATTATGCTATGATTTTTAAAATACATGTTTTAATATTGCTTCTTAAGGACTGAAAAATGCAAACAAGGTTTTGATAGAAAAAGCTAAATTTACAGTAGAAAAGATAAAAGAAACAGTGGCAAAGTAGTGACAGGAAAGAGAACTCTCTGGGGACACATTGGGGCACTGAGAGTGGGGGTGGGGTTACAACTTAAAGCAGCCTATCCTGAGTAGTACTTTTCAAGAATGTTCTAAAGCCTTTTCAAAATCCCGACATTACTTACTCCCTTTGTATGCTCCTGTATTTTGCTGATATTTGTGCTATAGATCCTAGTACATTGTTTGCAACTATTAGTTTTTCCTCCTATCTTTACCAAGAAAGTATGAATTCCTCCACAGAGGCCCCATATTATCCTTTTAATTCCAAGAATGGGTACTTATGAGATGCTCTAAATATTGCTAGCAATATTAACTATGGTATCCCTCTAATTATTACTGGTCAAGTAATGAAAGGAGTGGAGAAATAGCTCAATAAACTTTTCTACAGTGATCTTCTGTCTGCTCTATCCACTGACAAATTACAAAAGCCTAGAACAATGCTTGGCATATGGTACTCTGACAAAGTATATTAATAATAAATATGTTAATTCATATATATTTGAATGAGTATATGTATTCGAGAACAAATTAGAGAGTTACTCAGAAATTAATAAAAATGAACATATAATTAAGAAACTTTGTGACCAAATTCAGTGCACATGGAGAATATCACATTGAAAACATATTAATGGGTAATTATGTTCCATTACAGACAAGGCCCTGAAAAGTGATAGTTTGTCCCTTCCGAGTAAATCTCTGAGGATTCTCCCAGGCCCAGGGAGCTAGAGGATGAAGTCAGTGTCTGAGAATCTGGAAGAAGCATATCAAATTTTACCAGTATAATCTAGTTAAGATAAACAAATCTCCTATAGTTATTATAATTATTCTCATGAGTGGTAGATGTATATTTAATTACTGAGAAATTCACTAGAGGTACTAATGATCAATATTGGAAAAACCATTAGTCCAATGATAATTTCTCCCATAACACTTAAATCCAATCTGTGTGGTCATGTAGTTAAAACATAACAAATGTCTTCTAAGTCAGCAGTTCTTTGCACTTTCATCCAAAGACATCATTCTTGATGAGACAGAACAATCAAAAGAGAAATGACCATTGCCTGTTCTGGATGTCATTAGCGTTACCTGAAATTTCAGTAATGGGAAAAAGATGCTTATGGTTCTCTTGTCAACTTATTATGTTATAATCTTCTGTCATGACCACTCATATTTACATCTGTAGGATGGATGAAACAAAGCTATTAGATTGGCTTGTCAGAGTTCTTTTAAAAATCTATTCCCCGATGTCCATGTGGACACCAGGGCCGGTATGTGCTATGGTGAGTGCTGTGAAGTGTGTAAACCTGGCGATTCACAGACCTGTGCCCCTGGCGCTAATAATACATTATATGTTTATAAAAGAATAAAAAAATTATAAAAAAATAAAAATAAATAAAACTCTATTCCCTTTTGCCGTTTGCACTTGGCATAGTCAAAATTTCTGTTTGCAATTTGAAAAATAAACTCTGTATAACATAATTAATAGAATTTAGAAGTTGGCTGTGTTCAAATTAGTAGCATTATTGTCAATAAAATAATTGGAGAAAAGAATATCCTATTTGGGAAGTATGGATCAAATGCCAGCTTATTTTTGTTTATAAGAATAATATGATACACAGGTTTTTTTAAAGATTTTATTTATTTATTTGACAGACAAGTAGGAAGTAGGCAGAGAGGCAGGCAGAGAGAGAGGGAAGGGAAGCAGGCTCCCCGCAGAGCAGAGAGCCCGATGCGGGGTTCAATCCCAGGACCCTGGGATCGTGACCTGAGCCGAAGGCAGAGGCTTTAACCCACTGAGCCACCCAGGCGCCCCGATACACAGGTTTTTAAAACATCTTCCAAATTAGTTCTATTCAGTGATGAAAACATTCAGAATATTGAAACTTCTAACTGTATCTGAAGATCATTATCCAATGCCCACTGAGACTATTACCACAGAGTCTAAATATTTGGCAATCTCGGTGTTTGCTGTTGCAATACTAAGTAGGATTACGTCTTTCTGTGTCATTGATTCATTTAAAATGACAAGTGGCAGCAAGGAGAGAATTACAGGGAAATAAAGGAAAGGAAGAACCTTCTAGAAAGGACACATCTATACTAGAAACTACCATGGTGAAGTATGTGCCATAATTCTACTACTGTTTCACACATGTGTAGTTTACTTGAAGGTTTTCTAATAAGTGTTTGAATGTGTGACTTTCAAAAAAAGCAGACTTATTGGATGAAAGAGAGTTGACAGAAACCAAGTGTTTCTAAGAGAGCATGTGGTCTTAATCAAGAAAAGACCAGCAGAAATTAAACAGGACAGCTGATAAAAGACAGAAGAGCATTCAGATGTATAGATTTAAAAAGAAAACATGCTATATTCAAACCTACTATAGATTTATCTTGAGAATAAATTAATTTCATAACTCAGTATCTGAAACATAACCTCAGAGATTCTGATCATTACCCGCTACCCCCAAAACTCTGGAAGTAGGACTTAATCAATATCATAAGCAACTCAAGAAAAAGACTTACTAAGAGTCCAGCTATTTCTTAAATGTCAGGAAAACAAATGTAGACTACTATTACAGAAAACATTTGCCTTTGGGGGAATTAAGAGCCTAACGCTAAAGACTTCCCCAAATCAAACTTAACTCATTTTAGAGAATCAGCAATTGTAATCAGTTTATATGTGTGTGTGTCTATGCATGCGCGCGCGCACGCACACACACACACACACACAATTTTATAAGCTTAGTCATGGAGTATTGGAACATAAATATTTAAGGTGGGGAAATCAAGATGATTTCTGGCCTCTGTTTTCCCCATCTGGCAATGGAGACGCCTAGTCCAGTGGAAATGTTCACTTACCTTCCAGTTGCTTATCTGCTAGGTAAGGATCATTCATTCATCCATTCTACAAATATACATTAGTGTTTTTGAACTAATCTAAGCCAGTTTGGCTGTTCAGTGATTGTCAGGCTATTTGGCAGCTACCAGAAGTAAAATGTTTTGGAGGTTCATAAGACCCATCCCATATCCTCACCCCTCGGTGGTTACGCTCAAAGCCAGCAGCAGACCAGATCATGACAAACTGTACTTAGTAGCAAATAGGAGTAAAAACATCACACAGCCTGTCCTTATAAGCCTGGGGTAGTCCTTCTTCCTGCTTTCAGGAGACTCCAGCAGTTTCTTGCATGAGTGGCTCACTCTAAGTATATAGGGTACAATTTTGACTGCAGAACTGCCCAGTTCTTCATGGGATCAGGCAACAGAGACCTCTAGGAAGTGGCTTCCTCAGACCAGGAAACATGGCTTCTGCAGAACAGGAAACACACAATGGAAAGATGTGAGACTCAGGACCGTGTCTCTTCAGACGCTTTTCATTCAGGCCACTGGTGACTCAATGGCATTGAGTTCTGCACACTGCACTCACCAGTGACAGAATGACTCAGAAAACCCATCTATGCTAATTAACCAACTCACCTGTGTAGATTTCAGTAATGATGTTTGATGTGCTGAAGCAGCTACCTCTGGATGTTGGTTCCTAATTAGGGAACTTCAAATACTAACTACTGTCTCTGGTTTGTAGATTAAAGATGAAAATTAATTTATACATATACACTGTACCATTTTTTAATTAAAGCGTTAGATAAATATTAGACTCTCCTTGATGGCAGGAACAGCCCTGGGTCTGATGTGTACATGATGAGCAAAACAAGAAGGTAAACACTCAGGTTAATATAGAATTGAAATTTTCAGCGAGACTAATCAGTGTGGTGATGATCTCTGAGGCACTGATTGGGGATGACAGTTGAAGAAACGGAACAAGGACTGATGAAAGCCAACTAGCCACTCTCAATGGCTGGTGAGTTTCCTTCTTCTATTTCTCTTATTTGGGATGTTTGGGACATGGTGTTGGCAGGTGAAGCATATCGAGCCGTTGTGGGTCCAGATAAATTAGAATAAATGCAGACAAGTCCCCAAAGGTGTGCTACTCAGTACTTTCTTGAGCATTCCTTCAGTCATGCTGTTTCTATCTGAAGTCAGAGCTCCGAAATGTCTTTCGAATTTTCAGCTCAAGGTTTAGCCAACATTCTTGACTCAGCCACAGTGTTCTCTTGATTATCAAAGTTTAAAAGTGAAACCCAAAAATAGCTCTATATTTTGTTTTTAGAGGTTTTTTTTGTTGTTGTTGTTGTTGTTTTCTTTCTTTCTTTCTTCCTTTCTTTTTTTTTTTAAGGAGGTGAAATCTTTTTTTTTTTTTTAATTTTTTTTTTTTATAAAAAAATTTTTATCCCCAGGGGTACATGTCTGTGAATCGCCAGGTTTATACACTTCACAGCACTAACCATAGCACATACCCTCCCCAATGTCCATTACCCCACCCACCTTTCCCGACCCCCTCCCCCCAGCAACCCTCAGTTTGTTTTGTGAGATTAAGAGTCACTTATGGTTTGTCTCCCTAAGGAGGTGAAATCTCTTACTCAATTTAACTTTGAAGGCTAAAATCAGGATCAGGTATTAACATGTTGTTCTCTTACACAATGTTGCTTGTAGCCAGAGGAGTGTTTTTTTTGTTTTCAGTAATCAGATACTGTTGTTTGGGCAAAATAATTTTGATTTATTTTATATTTATAATCAAAATAATTTTGAATATTTGATTAATGGACAGTGTTTCCCCATTTGTTTGTCTCAAAGGAGGGCCTACCTATGCAAAGAAAGCATGTTTTCTGCTCACTCTTCCTTCTCCCTTCTCCCTTCAGCTTACGACCCTCCACCTCCTGATCCCCTTCATCTTGCTGGAGTCTCTGATGTGTTACCTGTCATACCTCCTGCCAGCCTGTGGCTACAAGTATGACACCAGAAAAAGAGGGTTAAGGGGTGGGAATGAGTCCGAAACCAAACATGCTTGAGTCCTGCTTTATCTTTAGCCTCCCCCCTTTCTCCCAACTGCTAAAGAAATCTGTGATCCTCGAGACCCATGCATGCATTTCTTCTGTATTGTTTCTCATCTTACCACCTCTGCCCAAACACAATCTCCCATCAAACCAACAAAAGAAATCTTGTAAACTTTTGGAAACTTTTCTTAAAAGTTTCCTTTTATTTGCTTGACTCACTTCCTTCTTTGGAATTATCCTTTTCTTCCTGGGGAAAAAAAAAAAAGAACCATCTGGACCTTCTGTTAATGGTTTTAAAACTTCAGAGGTAGAGGGGAGGACATGCTCATGTCTCCCATGAAGAGGAGCTGACTCGATGATCTGACCCTAACAGGTAACATGAAAACTTATCAATTAAAAATTGCTGCCTGCCCTTCCTCCAATTTCCTGCCCCATTGGTCCCATTGCCCCATTGGTCATGGCACTTATTGCCTCCTCCCAGTCTCTATCATGTACTTATTCCTTATTTTGTGTGTCCGTTATCTCTCGCTAGAGCTAACATGCAAGCTCCACAAGGGGAAGGATCCAGAACAGTACCTGACACAGAGTAAGTGCTCAAGCGATATGTGCTGAATTGAAGCAGGGAGGACTCCTTTCTAAATTGAGGGTGAATGACTGTCTCTGTTGTTTATGTCATGTGATCCATCAGGTCAGTAAAGACCTCCAAAATCGCAGCAGTCCTCAATAACCACCATATCCCAAAAGGATAAGAATATCTGTACTTCGGTAGGTGGTTTCACCATAGAAACCCCAGGATGTTTGCACTTGTAGTAGAACTAGAAAAGCCAACAAGAAAAAAGAGTACAAAACCAAATCTGAACGTGCATCTGAAGACTGGCTTTGCTAATTGAGGCCTCAGAGATCATCACTCAACCAGGTGTCATCCTAAAATTACATTAAAGACTAATATTTAAGAGTAATAATATAGGCAAGCATCTTCCTGGGAGTGCATTAATATCATGCAAACTTTTTTTTTAAATTTGGCAAACTTTCCGAATAAAATGAAGAAGTAGTTTCCTTTTGCAAAGAGCTGTTGAAAGTAATTGTACATGCAACACTTACAGAGTATTTTTTTTCATCTTGTAAGAGGATAATTTGCTAAACTTGATTAAAAATCAGACATTGAACTAGATCTATCTGAGATTGTCGAATATACTATTGAGTGACTCTAATCAAATTCAGCATTATTATCTTTTTATTTGCTTTTACTCTGCCTGCAGGTACAATAAAGTGAAAATATGTAAGCAATGGAGCATATTTATAATACTAGTCAGAGTGCCAGGTGGGTTGTAAAATAAATGTAATTGTTTTCAAAGATTGAACCAGATTAGCATGGATTAACACATTCATTTTGAAATCCATGGGAGCAAGTATGCTCAGCATGCCTTCAAACAACCCTTGTTACTCTGTTTATATCCTATCTTACTACTACAAAATCACTACCCCATAAAACAGGGAGCACTCTAACTTTGTTCATTTTCACATGAAAGAAATACAATTTATTAAACAAGACAAGGGAGCAGTTGCCTGCCATATTGAAGGCCAGATTTGCAGCGATTTGTACTCTGGCTTTCAGCAGATGAACACCAGTGACAGACAGGGAAGCCAGAATTGTGACTGCAATAAATATTCATAAGTGCACCTGCCCAAGGAGCAAAGGGAGGGTGTCCGTGTTTGTAGCACATGGCTAGCCGAGGATGAATCAGGGTTCGACTGTCCGACACACACGCACTCAGAAGCCCTGGGCAGTGCCATGCTGGAATCTCTCATCCACGGGGAGCGGCATTACTGGGTGATTTTGCAGTGTCCTTGACTCGTGTGAAGTGAAATCTTTCAGATATGCCCTGCTGGTGCCATTAACCCTCCTCTCTAGCCTTAAAATAAACCTCCTTGAGAAAGTGTGTTGTCAGTGTCGAATATCCAGCAGCGGAGATCAGCCCTGGGGGGAAAAGTGGCTTCTGCTGCAATTTAGGACCCAAGGCTGACTACAAGAAACCTGTCCAATTTTAAGAGCAGTCTGTCCTTGGTGATTTATACTCACTGAAGCTAAAAGAAATGTGTGTTGTATAGAGTCTCTGGACAGGCTTGATGCTGGCAGATCTTGATCCTCTTACTCTAGCTTCAAGTATCCCTTGTTTTTACATAGAAGGACTAGAAACCATTCCTATATTTACTGTAGGGTTCTTGTCTACTGAGCAATGTAGAAACATCATGCAAGAAATGTCAGTTGGATTTCCTGAGCAACTGGTCGGTCTTCCAAACTAATCATATTCCTTTTGTTTGGTTTTGGGCGCTGGGAAACTTGGAGTAGTAAAATTTGTGTTTCCTATTTAGTAACTATGTGAGATCTTCCCATTGAATTAATGTGTACTGCTTCTCCTATGTTTTCATCCAGATAACCCACCATTCTCCACTTGGCTTGTTTTTGTCTTACTTTATTTATTTTATGTATTTTTGTAAATGAGGCTAAGTCCTTTATGGAAGGAACACATTTCTAACACATGCACAGCTCTACTGACCAATAAAATGGCCAGTGGTACGAAGAAGTGGCTACAATTATGGACGTTTTGCATCATTAAGCTGAAGTTATTCATCCTCCCCATGGTGCAGTCGGAAGCATAGATAATCTAACATCACCCAGTGCAGCACCTGTAGATAGGTATAGGTACAAACCATTTCTGCAATACTGAACCTGATAGATTCCCTGTGGTTGTTGGCTGCTATCTAAATCATTTTCTGGGATGCAATACTACCAATTTCACAATAGAAATGGGATAATGTCTCAGGATGTTTTCTTCTGGCTCTTAGTGAATTCTGGATGCTGTACGTGTGATCATATATCATTTCTCCCGGGCATCTGATTGCTGTGTGAGGTTTCGCGCGCCAGCGTCAGGCTTGTTTTCAATGATGTCATCGATTGCTCCCATGATGATTCCTTAGAAAGCCTTGACTTTCAGACCCTCACGGACTCTTCCAGCTCCCCAGAGCAATCACGGGTGAGATCTCTTCAAGAATGAAATAATTTCTCCCTTTCCAGCTGCCATGAACAGCTCCCATGCTCAGCAAATGTAAAACATGGTTGATTCTGAGGAAGCAGATTCTGCACCATGTTTGGGAATCCCTGTGTGTTCCAAACAGAGAGTTTTTCAACAGACCCCTTGGATGTTGTTGCAAGGGGAACGCTGTTATGTTTTTACACGCAGTTGTGCTTAGCCATGGTGTCGAATGTTGGGAGGCGGGAGGGACAATAGATTCTATTCTGAGACTACAAAAATAGGAATTTTTAAAAACAGGGCTGTGAAATATTATCCTTCAGCCAAATTGCCTTGTTTGTGCTCTGATCTGCACTTGTCTGTCTACATTGGGTTGTTGACAGTGTCCTACTAAACATCAGATGTGTCCGTGAAGTAACAACTATAGGAAGAGAAACCAGCATCTGTCCTTTCTCAAAGACTGACCCCTCCTCACAGCTCGTGTTTTCACACTAAGAGAACAGATACTTACATCAGGAAAACACATTATTCAGAACTACGAGCAAAGAGAAGCGTCTCTGAAATTGTTTTCTCTGGAGCCCTTAACCGCAGTTACATGAAATATGGATGAAAACATCCTCAAATTTCAGCATTTTAGTCACAGTTTGTTTATATCATTGTCTCATTTGCCTTTAATTCTTTCAAGAAAAGATGTTTCCACCAATTACTTTAGAGTTCTTGTGGTTGGAAGCATTTTCCTGACAGAGTAACAACTTGCACAATGGAGAGCTGAGTACCTTGGTTGAATAATGCGTGTCGTAGAACTTGTGCCACCATTTTGTCCACTTGGTAGAGACTTTGTTGCCTGGGGTGTGTAGATGGCATTCAGGAGACCTGGTCTGAGCCTCAGCTTTGGCTCCTACTGTGCTACCTCAACCAAATAATTTAGCTTCTCTGGACCACTTTTATTTCATATGTTACTTGAGGGGGTTGTACTAAATTATCTCTAAAGCCTTTTCTAAGCTCAAACTGGCTACCGTATTCACATTTCATCTACATCACACATACTTACCTAGATTGATTGGCCTTTTAGAAAAAGCATTCCAAGCAATGAGCTTTGTTTATTTTTTTCTCGTTTAAGCTCCTTTACCACTATCAGAACTTCTCCATCTCATTCCCATCCTAACATACCTGAGAAACGAGATACCCTCCCATCAAAGACATTTGCTCCCTTCCTTCATAGTGGGTACAGCCTGGGAACTGGCCCAGGGAAGGGTCAGAAGTTTGGATGGAGGAAGGGAATGTGTACTGAGTAAGTCCTCCACTGATTCAGCTCATTAAGAATCACTGAACAGCACTGTTCATTATGAGTAACAGGGAAATTTATCCTTTGCAGATAATCAGGACTACTCTTGAATGTCTGAAGTGGTCCCACTCAAGTTTATTTCAAAGCCACTAAAGCATCATTCTCAAAAGCCTGCCTGCCTCCCTAAAACCTTCTGATGCAGTCATTCTTTGCTTGTACTGTTCAAAATCCATACTGAGAACTGGGTTAAAATTCCCAGGTCTATGGGATTAAAAGCTCCACTGTTTAGCATCCACCTTGCCATTCTTACCCTACTTACCCGAATGTCTGCTACAGAGTTGCATGTATAGTTCAGATAGATAATATTATAATTTATTTATCATCCCCTGAAAGTCCCAAGTACTCCTGGTGTCTTTAGATGTTCCCACTCTTTTAAGTATGTTCCTAAATGAATCTTTACTCATAGGCATGATTTATTCCTCATTTACCTTGTCATTAAGCATGGTTCTGAGACTTCACAAAAATGGCATCAGGGAATTTTAGCATTTTCAAAAACTCGTAAGTAAATGTGGATTAAGTAATTATCTTTAGAAACATGTCAACTTTTGATCTTTGTGCCTATTCTTTTGTGTGTGGTGTGTCACCTCAATAGTCAATTTCCACGTGGCTTTGAAGATGACACACTAATAAAACTCGTGACATATGGCTCGCCCATTATTCCTCCACCAATCTGCAATGGAAAAGGAATAAAGGTTAGCCAGACTTTACTATAGCTCAGAGAGAAATGGATTTAAAAAATGAACCCTAGCTTCTCAGTGTTCTGTCTATGATTAGTGCATGCCTTACCACCCTGAGATGAAATCCATGATCAAGGCTAAATGACAAAACCCACCATTTGCAAAATTTGATGGGAAATCTTGCATGGCATTCTTGTGTTAGGTGTAAAGATTAGCTCAAATGTTGTTCTTACACATGACAGAAATTACGTACAATTAAATGCATTTCCTGCAACAAACAATGCTAAACAGTGCTATGATTTTGCTATTCTCTTATTTTCTGAGACTACTGTGTAAATCCTTAACATTCTTATATATTACAGGCGGAAGGGCTGAATTTTGACCACCCAGCAAAGGTTCATGTTCCTCATGATTTAAGAAACCTAAGTTATGGTCCTGTATCTAATGCTAACCAGGCTTATGGCTTTAGGCAAATGATTTAACCTTATCATACCCCACCATCTCTTTGTATAGTTAAAGTAGTGATATCCTATTTTGTGATCCTATTAATTTTTTTATTCAGTATCTATTGAGTGCCTACTATAAGAAAGCCACTGTTAGAAGTAAAATGAGCTTGGCTGAGCATCCTTTGATCTTCCTAGATATCCTGAATTACTCACTAAAATAACATTTACATTTTGATGAATCAGCAAAGGGTTAAGCAATGCTAAGTGCTTGAGATATTTTATTAGGCTTTTTGGGAAGCATAGCTCCTTGTTATTCTTAACCTTTGTTGTTTGCTTTTAATCTTATTCCCTACACGTGATCAAGTCTGGTTTCTCAGACAGTGCTCAGTGAATTATAATAGACAGTATAAATTAATTTTGTGAATAAAATTTTATGAGACACTATATCAAATACTTCAGCAAAATCAAGATATATTATTATACCCATTGTAGATATTCATGGTCTAGACTTGTAATTATATTTTTTTAGATTGGATTTGTACAGCCTTATTATCCAATTATTCACCCCATGCTGTTCATAGGTACATAAATGTTTATAGTTGTGTTCCTTAATGTTGGCTCATTGTATTTACTAGAAAGAATAATAGCAGAAGTAATTTCCATGATTGTTCTACTTTCTGTATTGTCAGTATATAATTTGGGTATGCTTTTTCAATGCTCCGATATCTTGTTAGATAATACAAATTAATAGAGCAATATAACATATACAATTGACCCTTGAACGACATAAGGGGCACCACCCCTCCCCACCACAACCCTCCGTGCCATTGAAAATCCATAGGTAACTTTTGACTCCCCCAGAACTTAACTACTAATAGCCTACTGTTGACCGAAAGCCTTACCGATAACACAAAGCCAATTACCACATATTTTGTATGTTATATGTATCATATACTACATTCTTACTCTAAAGTGAGTTAGAGGAAAAAAATCCTGTTAAAAATGGTAAGGAAAGGAAAATACATTTACAATACTGTACTGTGTTTATTGGGGAAAAAATCCACATATAAATGGATAAGTCGTTTCATGCAGTTCAAAGCCCTGTTGTTCAAGGGTCACCTGTACTCCTTTTTTCTTTCCCAGTGCATAGTTTGGGTACTATTAAGCAGTCATTTGGGGCTGAAGTGCCTTTAGCATGCAACTTTTAATAAAAGGAACATTCTTAAGTGTAACTCCATCTAAATATGATTTTTGTCTTCACTGGGTCAGTTCTCTGGGCTCCTCAGGAGAGCGTATCAGCAAGTCAGCTTTCACTCATGAAGATCTTTTGAGTGTCTGTCTACACTGTGCCTCGCACTGTAGAAACCAGAGGTGAATATGACAGCTCCCTTTTTGCAAGGAGCTCACAGTTTTATTTAACTACTGACCACTTTTCCTTTATAATGCGGGTGTAAAAGCTAAGTTTCTAGATATAAATATTAATTTTTCTTCTGGAAAAGCCACCTAGGATAAACGTGGGATACCTTTTAGATGGTTCCAGCTAGCATCCTTATATGGACTATAACTCGATGGTTTTAATATTTTCAGGCTATATGTTTGGGGGTATGTTGGTGATCATCAAAACATTAATCCCACTGTTTTTCTTCACTTTCAAAATATTTTGAACCATAATGTGAATTAAGGTATAACCTCTTAGATCGTAAGTAAGTTAGGCCACTAGACTTGCTTTGTAACTAGTGAGGAGTATACTGTACAACAGACAAATTCCTCTTAATTGAAAAAATATCTCCTACTCAAATTCCCGAGTTATCAAGGATGGGTTAAGATAGTGTGGTCAATGTGTAATATATAATAACTGATTGTATATCAAATTAGAACTTAGAGAACTTTTGTAATAATCTAATAAAATTGAGGGCTAGAATTTTGTTTAACTCATAAGGAAAAGGAGCTCTGTTGAAGCAAATATACTTGCCCCAAGAGCCATGAAAGAATGAACACTAAATCCATATCTCCCCTTCCCCCGATACTCTTTTTAATACGCCTTATTCTACTACCAAAGCTGTGAAGGAGGGTCATGAAACACAGATGTATTGGTCTTGCTCTATCTACATCTATACCATCAATATATTGTGTCCATATTTGCCATCTTTACATTGTCATAATCATTGAAAATGAAGCAGATAACCTGTTTGTGGCTGAAGAATGGGGATATGAGAGTATGTTTGTGTGTTGGCAACAGTTTATATGAATCAATAGCACCTGAATGGTCAAAAAGATGGAAACAGAGCGCACACAATTCTCTGGTTTTCCAGCCATAGCCAAAGAGAAGGGTTACATGTGGGGATATATGTAAATGTAGAGAGAAAAAATTATCTAACTTTACCTCAGACACCACTGTGTTCAGTTTCATGGAAGAAAAATAAGTATTTGTGTGTTCCCCAGCAATAGCCATTTCTAAAAGAGGGACACTGATCAACAAAAATAAGATCTAATCATCTTCTAATCATTTTTAAAAGCTCTCGTCTCTCTAAATGCAAAGGAAACTCAGATGATACAGTTTTTACCTGTTTTTTTTTAACTGCTTAAAAATGGTTTTATTTCATCAGATGGTAGATATAGTGATTGAAATATTAATTGTAACTAATAATTTAAAAGGATAATTGTTCTTCTTATTAGCTGATAAAGGACCTGGAAACTGTGCCACATGAGGTACTAGTAAAGCATTTAAAGATATTTTTAGCAAAGTGAAACCTAGAAGGAGAAACTATGGGATAACTCAGTGTTGAATACATACGATCCATCTTTTTTGGTGGAATTCGATTTACTCTGTGAGGACATTACAGAAAGACATATTATGAATTAACATAAGGAACAAATTTCTAACCTTTCTAAGAGTCTGCAAGTGATGTGAGTACTAATGAGGCAGGGTTTCTGTCCCTAAAAGTTTCAAACAGAGGTTAGCCTTTTCTAGATGATTCTGCAGCAGTTGTTTGAACCAGATGACCTCTAGTCCCTTTTCAAAAGTGAATGTGTAACCCTGCTAAGACATTATTGAACAATTATGCCAATTTGGAGTACAAAGGAAGTCTAAAAACAGAGATGACCTCATTGATCCAAGAGAAGAGTTGTGGTTACTTGGAATTCTGTGTTGAATAGAAGCCTAAGATTACTTCTGAGTTCATTATGAATGAGCACTGTGATGAATTAATGGTGCTGCATTAATATAGTATTATATTCAGGGACACCTGGGTGGCTCAGTTGGTTAAGGGGCTGCCTTCGGCTCAGGTCATGATCCCAGCGTCCTGGGACCAAGTCCCACATCGGGCCCCTTGCTCGGCAGGGAGCTTGCTTCTCCCTCTGCCTCTGCCTGCCCCTCTGTCTGCCTGTGCTCACTTGCTCTCTCTCCCTCTCTCTCTGACAAATAAATAGATTAAAAAATTTTTTTAAATAAAAAATATATTATTATATTCATATTACAAATTATAAATATTATATATAACATTTATTATATTTTATATTTGCAATATATAAATATTTATAATATATAAATGAATATTTATAACATAAAATATATTTATAATATATTTTTATATTTTATAAAATGTATGAAATATAAATGCTTATTATATATAATAGAATAGAATTATATATAATATAATATATATTAATGTATTTCTGGGAAAGAAGGGAAGAAATGATTTCACTCTGGGACACATGCTTGGTATGTGCCATCTTGACCTTAAAAGGCAATCTGTCTTTTTTTCCATTTTCTGGCATTTGATGATTCATTATATTCCAACTTTGTTCTTTAGGCACCTAAGCATATTTGGTTAACTCAGCTTTGAAATCTCAATGATGAATAGTCTCCCATGTAGAGGATTTTTTAAATTAACTGAAAATTATACATTTATAACCTAGAATAAAGCATGTGGTGTACGTTCTAGTCCCTTTTCAGATAAGTTATGATTTGATTAAAGATTTTAATGAACAATCAGAAGATTTAACTAATATAAAATTTTATCCAAATTGGTCATTTAAATTATTGAAAATCTATCTGGCTTCATGTTTTGGGAGGCTTTGCGTCTGACTTCCACATGCCCTTTGTTCTCTTCTAAAGTTTGCCTGGCTTAAAGGAAATTATTCAGTGCAGAGCTCAATTACAAATGTGCTCTGACAATCAGGAAGGTGTATCTGAGGTTTTATCTGGAACTCCAACTGAGGCGATAAGGAAGTCCCATGGCCTGGAATATAAATTCATACATCCACAAATAGTAGCAGTGACTCTCCTTAGTCTCAACTCACAGAAAAGGCAAAATTTCAGAAAGCTTCTGCTTCAGAAGAGCAACAATATCTCCATGACTTCTTTTCTAATCAGAACTTCTGTCTTAAAAAGAATACCTTGAAGTATATTGGGGCCGTTATATTGTGCAGCCGTCATAGAAAAATAAAATGTAAAAATTCAAGAGGTGATGACACCTACCCGTATTTTCATGTTTGCCAAAAATACAAGTATAGGACACCCAAAAGTCTAATGACCTTGAGAGAATTATACAGTTTGAATTTTCACATAAATGAACTTTCCTAAGTGTTTTTTGCAGATATTTGTACACAGTTAAGCATTTATTCAATGTCAAGTATGATTAATGTCTTTTTCTTCCATCTATTTCCCCTCCTAAATATATTTATTTTGACCATGCTCTCTGGTAATTTTTTTTTCCCTTCTGAGACATTGCCACCGAGAAGTAATAAATAGAACAGAATCTCAAAACTGAGAAAGGGCCATTGGTTTGAATTTTATTAAAACTTACTATCGAATTGTGACACTGAGAGTTTACATGTGACTGTTTAACAATTTATGTGTAACCTATATATCATTTTCCTAAAATAAGTATTTAATGAAGATTGGAACTCATACCATGAATCTTAGAACATCACATGACGTGTTTAAAATCCTTCTTACCTTCTCACAAAGGGCATGAGAGAGCCCTTCAAATATGAACTCGCACTCTGCTAGGCAGCAGAGAAGCATATACTGATAGTTCCTGATCTCAAGATGTGTGCAGTCTCACAGGGGGAGACAGACAGACAGACAGACAACAGGGCAATGAGGCGTGTGTTTCATGTGCATTGACGATCATGGAATGCCACTTAAGCCAGATCAGGGGGGTGATACCCAGGGTCTTGGGGAGGATGGCACCTGGGTGACACTGGAAGGACAATACTTGTGAGAGAGATGAAGGGTGAGTGAGGTCGGGAGAGTGGAATGCATGCAAGGGAGGGAAGCAACATGTGCACAGGCCTTGAGTTTAACAATGAGGAGCCCTGTTCAGGAAATTGAGGCTGTTAGGAAAAGAATATCTCCACATTGGAGATAGGAAGAGAGTCGTGTCTACATCTAATTATTTTCCAGCTCACACGTGAACTCTCCAGACAGTTCTCTTCCTCCTTGACTTCTGCATTGAATGGCCATAAACATGAGTGCCAGCTCTGCACTGGAATAAGGACTTTAGTAATGACTTTGAACCAAAGCAATTGTTTGATTCTGATCCAGGAATGCCGGTGTCATTACCCTCTCCTAAAGTACTCGCAGATGAAAGCCGTATACTCATGAAATGTGCAGGGCTCTTTACATAAGCTTCTTTTTTAAAAAAAACATTTCTTTGATCCCGTCTCACAATCTCCTTAAAATAAAATACTTTCAAGATTTTGCTGTGACAGTGTTCAGCACAGAATGGAGCTACCATAACACCAGCAAGAATGTGGTCACATGTGCTACAAAGGGAGGCATTCTCTGCTTAAGCATCTTTGGGGGGGCCACTGATTTGATTTCCATTTGGGTATACTTAGCATGAGGAGCAACCCTGGCCCTAAGAATAAATTATTTCCCATTTTAACATCTTCACTCTTCCTTCCCCTCCTGATTGCTCTCTTGGCAACAGGAAGAGCTCTTTCCCAGGGTGACCCTGAGTTAGAGAACGTAGTCATTGGGGGTAAGGTTTCAGATCACATGGACACTCTTCCAGTGGGACCCCTTACACAGGTCTAAATATCAGAAGGTTCTACTCATCCATGCTGCTGTGGTCTTTCTCTCCTGAGCCACTAAGAGGCCTGGAGACCCTCCAGCACCAGCCTCTAAATCACCTTGGAATTTTCACTAGAGGTTTGTTTAACTTGCAAGAAGAAATTTATGACTTATAAATAATGATATATGAAAATAAGAAGTCACAGTCAACCATCCAAACTGCATCATTTCCATCTCTTTGCCACTTGAGAAATGATACTATTTGCAAGAATAAATACAATAATGTTTAAAAATAAAGATGAAACTATATATTAGAATTTAGGCACGATCTGTGAATTTTGGTCAAGCTTTTGTTGTTTTAGAAATCAGTGCATATTAGAGAACCATACATTAGCAGTTTGCGTATTTTCCCAGCAGTGCACACCTCTTCAGACCAATGGTATAACGAAGCATAAAAATATCATCAGATTTTATTTGACAAAGATCTTCAGTAGCACCTGTGCCTTTTTTCAGGATAGCAATTATCATGTGAAAGTACAGATTAAATATTGTCATAGCTCAGCAAAAGGAATACTTTTGTATATGCAGTGTACAATTTTCAGAAGAATATTAAATACAGTATAAATGGGGTTATGTTTTAAACATTACAGTGCAGGTTTAAAAGTGGTTTTCAAGCAATTTAAAAAATGACATTGGATTTAAACAGCTTGAATCCTTCTTGGTAACTTAGCCCTTAAAATTTCCTTCCCCTCAGAATGCCCCTACTTGACATCATGGCAGTTGAATTTTATGCCCCTGCTATAGCAAACACCCTTTCCTTCAGATGGAAAGATCACCAATGGTTGTTCTTTGATGCCCAGTGTTTGAAGATGGAAGCAGAGCAGAAAGTTACCCAAACTCCACCAGGCTTCCAACACATCACTGGATGTGCTGCTGAATATTTGCCCTCCGACTCTTGCAAGAGAATGGGTAGAGCTGTCATTGGAGTTCAGTCAGCAAAATGATGACATTTTTGCCTTATGTTGGGAGAAGGCCTACATAACATAAAAGAAACAGAATATTGTCTCACCATACTTTGTGTACGCTTTCTTGGGTTAAAAGTTCATTATATCACCATAAATCCAATCATACTTATTAATCTGGTACAGTGAAAAAACTTGAGGGAAAAAATGGAAGTTTTAACCTCTTCCCAGGATTGAGATGGTTATTTAAAATTTAAAAGCTGGTCAACAAATAGGGAGGCTGGCCTACCAAACGTTTTGACTTCTAGAACCTGAAATTCTTGATATACTCATCTGCTGATAAATTTGTATACATCCTTAAATTACAGAACATGGGGAAAATATCTTTGCAGCCATTGTGGAATAGTACATCTACAGAATCGTCTGCATTAATGGTGTGTGAAGTCATAACCACTTTACAAATATAATAATACAGTCAGCCTAAAAACATAGTTGGTCTTCAAATGCTAGCATGGTATTTTTCATACAAATAAAATCTTCCCAGGAACCGTCTGCTATAAGATGCTTGAGATGGAACTGCCAATTAAAGTCTGTGATTCTCATCTTTCCATTTGGGTTGTAGACCCGGTGGTATTTCAGAGATTTCTAATAAGACAGTTTAAAAGTACAGGATAAAGGTAAAGACAGGGAAACGCTCTTATTTAGCGGTACTAACAAATCCACACCAGAGGCATTTTTCACACCAAGGAATGTTTGTAACATCGCTGAGATCTCTGCAGATGATATATTTGAGTTTATTGAGGACAGTTATTTCACCCATGGTGACCTTAATGCAAAAATGTTTCTGCGAGCTGCTTTACACTTTAATATTTTTAACTAATAGGACATTTCAAGTGTGCACGCTCGAGTTGTACATATGTGTGTACGTGCATTCCTCCTGACAATGTGCATTTTTTTCAATTTGCAAATAACAGAGACACTGCTTCCACAGGATTCCAGAACCACTGTTTAATTTGTCTCCATTAGAATTCTCTCATTGTTGTGCAATTATCTACATGTCTGTATCCTGCACTAGACTTTTTAGCTCCTTCGTGGGTGAAAGAGTCAAATATCATTCCCTTCCCCAGCTCGGATCACGTTGTCGGGCACAAGGAGAACGCTGCAGCCAATGTTGGCTAATTGAGTAAAGTATGTGGTTAATACATTTGCTATCCAGACTACTGAGAGAGGACAGTATCTTGGTGTTTTCATTATTTTAACGTGTCATAAGAAATGCCATAAATACTGGCATTTGTTCTAGTCCTTTCTGTCTTTCGAGATATAATGCAATCATTTACAAGAATCCCAGTGGGAGTTCATTGCTCTTAGAGGAGAAAACCAGAGTTAGCCCTTTGAAATTCATCAAGCCAGAATCTGATCTAAGAAGAACTCAGTTCTCCAACTCTCAGGTGAAACTTCTTAAGAAAAGACAGACGGGTTTAGCGTCTGGGAATTTCAGGTCTGTGTATCCAGGTGCCTACAGGGACTTGAGACGGCCATTTCCTCCCTGGCCTCATCTATTCATTAAGATTGAAAAGCTGAGAATTTGAAGAAAAGGCTGATAAGAAATTCCAATTATATTTGAAAAAATAAGTTGTGTTAAAAGAGCAAATAACATAGAGAAATCTACTCTAATGTACTAATCTGTGGAGAAATCATTCATAGACATTCAGATGATTAGCCATTACCTTAGATAAATGGAATGGAGAAATCCAGTGAGAACAGCGGGAAGGATAATCAATTTAATAAATTTCTCCATTCTGAGGGGAAACATTTCACTTTATTTTTCTTTAGCGTCTCAAAACCAAAGAATGTTCTCCTGGAGTCTTCTGATGGGCTTCATTGATACAAGTTATCAATTTAATTGAATATTTAAAATGGTAACAAGTCCCAGGGGAGGGAGTATAAACACTGCATACTGGCCCAAAGCAACAGGATTATCACCCAGACTTTGCTCTTAATGTTGGCGAGCTCTTAAAAGATTAACTAATTAAGAGGTTAAAGAAATATCTCTGACTTTTTTATATTTATAATAGTCAACTATTCGTGTCTCAGACTGGCTTATTGTTTTTATCAAAAAATACTTGTGGCACTAATAATAATGCTTAATTGTGAAACATCCTGAATTATTTATTTTCCATATTGGAGGAAGCAGTTCTCTGGAGCTCAAAAAACATATTTTCTCTTCAGTTAGTCTCTCACTGTCTTGTCCTGCAAACTGATATTTCTGTATTCAATGTCTCTTTAAACTCAAATGGTTAAGGGCACCTGGGTGGCTCAGTCAAGTGTCTGCCTTCCGCTCAGGTCCTGATCCCAGTAACCTGGGATCAAGCCCCGAATCGGGCTCCCTGCTCAGTGGAGAGCCTGTTTCTCCCTCTCCCTTTGCTTGCCATTCCCCCTGCTTGTGCTCTCTCTCCCTCTCTCTCTGTGAAATAAATTAATAAAATCTTTTTAAAAATTAATAAATAAACTCAAATGGTTATAGTAACAAAGGGTATGTTAACTTGGTTAGACAATGCATTCTCCATCACCCTCTGTAAAATACTGCTACCCAGCATCACAAGAGCAGGACATGGGCAAAGGGGGTTTTGATGAGGAGAGGGGCAGAAGGAGAGGTCAGAATGAGGTGGTGCCTCCTGGCAAGCAGTCAGAATTCCCACAAAAGCACTCCATGTGTAGTCCTGTTGGGTTTGAAGAGGAAGAAGCTAAACATTCTGGAATGAAATGTGGTTACAGGGAGGGACACAGGTTGCAAAGACCAACTCTATATTTAATTTTCTACTTAAGCCCATGTACTATACATTGTTCCTAAATACCCTCTTAGCATGCACAAATTGAACCCATCGCTCTGCAGTTAGGCTTGGCATTGACCTGATTCATATTGTGGTCCCCTCCTCAACCCTCCCATTCTCATACTTCCACTGCACTCCCTTCTTCTTTTCTCTTACAAAATCCTTTGAGATGACATTTCCTTATTCTCCTCCATCCAGCCTGTCTCCATGTCCTCCAAATGACACTTCACTCCCCAGCTCCATGGTCTCTACTCGAAATCAGGACCGTCACTCATGCCTGGGTTCCTGCCACTTACCTCACTGGTCTTCCTGTCTTCAGTCTCTAGATACTCTACTCTCCAGATACTTTGCAGCCCCTCTCCCCCTCTCTGAACCCATCCAAACTAGACAAACTTATCAGCTGCCATTCACTAAATCATTAACTTTACAAGCAAGCAGTGTCCTCACTCCCTCTTCTGAATCTTTAAAATGAGGGGGCGGAGGGCAGGACCTTAGTGTCTCTAATTTAACCAGCTCCTCCCACAGTAATACCTCCTTCATGTGTAGTTAAGGGATATTAAAAAATAACCTCCATCAACCACCTTCCACAGGACCTGGCATACAGCTGGTATTCAGTAGACTCATCTCCCATGCCTTCGTTGATCTTCCCATTCTTTGCCCATGCTCTTCATGTATTCTTTCCTTTCATTCTTCATGTTACTGGATTCTTTCTAGCTTCAGAAGATGAAAGTGTACCTCCTCCATGAAACTCACCCCAAATACCCCACAGATGCTTCAAAATCTGCTTCTGGACCCAGAATCAGTAACATGCAGTCTATCATCTGTTACTGTCTAATAATCCCATGTGTGCTAGGCCAGTCTTTGTGACCAAATTATGGGTTCTTTAAGGGCTGGACCCTGTATTTCTTGTAGAACCTAGCGCAGTATGGAATGCTTAGGGATTGGCCATGGTATAGCTGATTCATGGAGTGATATATGATCTCTCAAATATTTCCACTTAGGTCTCTGCTGGAATGTCATCTGCTTAAGAGGCTTATCTAACCACGCCATCTAAGGTAGCCCTTCCATTATAGAGGAACCTCACTTCGCTCCCGGGTTTCTTTATAGCACTTATCTCTACTTGGTAGTATGTCCATTATTTATTACTGTATTTCTTTACTGTCCATCCCACAGCCATAAAAATGCGAGTCCTATGAGGTCGGGTACTTTGTTTTTAACATTGCCATAGCCTTGGGGATGAGAAGAATGCCTGGCACTTGATAGACACTAAGTGTGGAAAGGAGAAGTGAATCTGTTTAGGATCTAGTTCTCTGATGGGTAATAAACTGTTATGACTTTGACTCAAGTCCTAGTTCAAGTAAACAGGTGTAGGTTTCATATATCATTAAAAGAAATGAATGATGAGTATTAATAAACACTTACATGGATAACTTTAACAGGAAGCCCAGAAATCCCCCCATTAGAAAGGAGGCTTTAATACTCATGGTCCTTTCCTTTTACTTTTCTGAAAAAACCCAGGACTAACATATAAATGTCTTTTTATTAATCTGTCCTCTGTCCACTAACTTAAAGATAAACATAGTCCAGGGCTGTATCAGTTATCTCAGATGAGAAGAGGAGTGTTTGGATGAATGAAGAATGATCTGAAACATATTATGCAAGTGTGAATGGCTTTCCCATTCATGGCCAATGACTCAGACCTCCTACTACTGTGTACTGGACGTAGTTCTCTTGTCTGCCAAGAAGCTAAGGTTTATAAAGTGTGCTTCTTAACAAAATGATTTTATGTCATTGTTTAGTTACCATTATTAATGAAAATACTTGTAGTGCTTTGTGAAATGTTCTGCGGACATTTTTTATTAACTGCGAATAAATCCAGAGAAACCATGTTCCGTGGGTACCACCTCTTCCTTTAGAGATTTGCATCCAAGGCCAAAACCCGAGTCATAATGAGAAAACCTGCTGAATCCTAATTCTCTTTCTATGTGCTTCTCTCGTGCTACAGGGAGCATTTCACTTCTCCACACAGCAAAGTACCTTTTTATTTATTTTTTTTTTATTTCTTTTCAGTGTCAAAGTACCTTTTTAAATACATATATTATTTGATCAAGGAGGAAACTGACATATGAAAAGTTTTACTTAGTTATGATTCATGATAGAAATCACCTGAAATTCATACGGTCCATTATCGCAAGAATATGCATTCATGCCCTCAGGTCGGCAATTACAAAAGTTGGTAATATGCAAGTGAATTCAAACGTCAGTTACCTATTTTTATATGAGAATAAGCACTATTTGTGATGAAGAAATACTCTTAGAGCTTCTCTCAAAAAACATG
Organism: Mellivora capensis; assembly: GCA_004024625.1. Classification (NCBI taxonomy): domain Eukaryota; kingdom Metazoa; phylum Chordata; class Mammalia; order Carnivora; family Mustelidae; genus Mellivora; species Mellivora capensis. Next base: position 247,645 of record PISX010000462.1, on the reverse strand, counting down.
TGGGGGTTTTGTTTGTTTGTTTGTTTGTTTGTTTGTTTGTTTTAAATGTCCTAAGTTGAAAGGGTGTTGAGGAATTCTCTTATCCAGACCTTGGGATTATTATCCCATCTTAAGTTAATAAAGTTGAAGTTCATACAGTTTGATTGACTTGTCCAAGATTGCAAAGCTTTTTTTGTGCAAGAAGCAGGGCTGGAACTCAAGTATAATGCTTTTTATACAATGCTGAGTCACTTGAAGGTGCTGTATTGGAGCTCAGTCTTGGAGGCTAGGTATCACAGCAAGGGGCTCTGTAGAAGCTGGAAATCTCAGGACAAGATTAGAGGCAGTGGGAAGAATGGTTTGACAGCAAGTGAGGTGAGAGATTATGTCAAGGATAACCTATATCACGAATTTTTACTTTCTCTAGTAAACAATGCAATTGCAAAGTTGTTATTTGGGTTGGGGGATATTTTTTATTTCGAGCGGGAAAATGGTATGAGCAAAGCAGTATTTTGAATGACTAAACTAGCATTGGGCTCATGTCAAATAGAATGAAATACACCAAGAAGCAAGTGATGGGCTGGGAGGCTACTTACAATGGTCTTTCTAGGTTCTAATAAGGGCCTTCCACCAATATTACCATCTTAGATTTTTGTGACCGTATGCTTTTCAAACAATTCAAACACTTCTTACAAATAGTATTACATTTCATCATGATGAGGCTTCAAAGAAGGAAGGGGAGGTTGTAACCACTGTATAAGATATGAGAAACAGCAGCTTGGAGACAACAGGTAACTTGTCCTCACTGCTAATATGGTTGTTGAACTGAAAGGGGAATCCTTGACTAATGTCTGAAAGCCCTTTCCTCTGTACATCTTGTTCTTTGTTCCTTAACTAATTATATACTGGAAATACATGTACCAAATATATATTTGGTATATATATATATATAAATATATATATATATACACACACCATCTGTATAACATATATATGTATATTTCATTGGTTACACATGTCTTAGACTTTTAAATTCAAATAGCATCCAGCCAAATTACTCCTTAGCTCTCAAAAAGGAACTTCCCTTGATGGATGATTGGGCAAAATAATCCTCTTTTTCTTCTCCAAAAATACTGAATTTCACCTTCTTTCTTTTCTTTTTCATTTTTATTTTTTTCTTTTTCTTTTCTTCTTTTTGGTTCTAGGTTAGAAATCCATGAGAACAGTCTCTGATTCTGTGAATTTTTTAAAAATGCCTTATCCATTTGACCTAACCACTGGTCCACATTTTTAAATACAGAAAGCTTTAGGAAGAGAATTCAATAAAGATGCTCAAACTGTCATGCCCAACAGCATTCATGAAGCACACATTTCCCAGGGCTCTATCTTGAGAGCTAGAGTAGGTGATGGAGAGTCTAGTATACATGTATAACTGGTTGTAGCCCCCTCCCCCGAACAGAGAGAAAGTAGACAGCTTATGAGCATACTGGTGAAATGGAATACTGGGCGGTGCCTTTTGGTATTTCACATCATAGAGATACTGCCACAGGAGTTTGTGGGAAGTGAATCATATCCAAATACAATTTCTTCACGGTGGAAAAAAAAAAATCCTTACATATGGTCATGGCTCCTTAGGTGGACGTGGGTCTTAAAAATGGCAGGGGAAAGAGTCTGACTTAGCAAATAGAACACAGGAAGCCAAGAATAGAAGTCCCAGTCCCAGTTCCTTCACAGCCTTACTCACTTGGATGGATCTCCGTTTCCCATAGCTGAATGCAGCAAGATCCTCCTACTTCGACCTTAAGGCCAGGATTGATTATACATCAGATAAGTCTGTATTTAAACACTAATTGTATAAAATGTTACAATATCACTAGAAAACCAAACTAGAAAACCAAAGAGCCTTTATTTTAACAATCTTTAAAGGAAAAGCTTTCTCAGGATAAAAGAAGGACGTTATCTGGGAACTCCTTTTATTAAGAAGCAATTTTGTTAGTGAAGAATTTGGAATACAAGTAAGAACATGTGTTTTTATTTGACAGACTGTCTTATTAGTGGTTCAAAAGCAAGAATTTGTAATTGCTTTCCCTTAAAAACAGGCAAGTTGAGTTTTCTCAGGTAGCCTTCTGTAATGTGGACCACTATGGAAAATTAGAAAATGATGACTTTTAATTATTAATGAACTAGAGAAAGAGGTGGAATTTGGTCATGGATACGCTCTCACCAGCACCTTATAGAATATTATGAAGAAACTCCCAATCCTACTTTATCACATGGATCAGGGGTTGAAGTGGGATGTTTGAAGGTATTCATTCATGCTCACTCTTGGGGAAAGGAGATGAATGAGCAGCTCTAAGAAATTCTGCCTCTCACATTTGGGGATATGCCAAGAATCCAGGCAGAGGCCTGCAAGCTATTTTAGGTGTCAAACCATGTGTGATCTGGGAAACAAACCAGAAGCGGGACCTGTAAAACAAGGCCAGGGTAATTAAGTCACCCCTCGAGATGTAAAATATGAGCCAGACCTCAGAAACAGAAGCAAATCAGAACCAAGAATCCAGCTCTTAGCCAACACAAAGTTGAGAACAGAAACAAGAGCAAGCCAACCCAGATATCATTGTTTGATCAACTTCTTGGAACAAATGGGCAAAGACTGATGTTTATTAAGAGCCCAATGTGTGCCAGGTACTGTTCCTTTCCCTACAGGATCTCATCAAGTCTGTGCGGCAGTCCTAACAGCTTGTTGATAAAGATAATGACCTCTCAGAAGAGATTTAGTAACCTGCCGAAGGTCACTTAGCTAATAAACCATAAAATCAGATCCGTATAATTTCAGAGCTGGTGGTTCATCACTACCTGGTGCCCTACACAGGGGAAAAATGAATAGATGAGACATGCTCTGCATTTCCAGGTTTAATTATGTGACAGCTCCATAGCCTTCTTTGGCTGAGTTTGCTTTGGAGGCTAACACTACATGGAAACTTGGATTTGCAGGCCTGAGCATCTGGGAAGGTCCTTTTGGATCCCTTGGAGAAACACTGAACATCTAATCTTCCTAGGGGGCCATAGATATCAGCCCACTGAACACTATTTATAGTAGTCTCCAGTCTTCTCTTTTGTTATCCTTTACACCCAGTGCTAGTAGCATTTGCCAATGCTGGCAGACCTCTCATAGGAGGCAAAGATGAAGTTTGTGAATTCTTCTGTGAGGCCTTCTGCTGCCCTAGGACAGATCCAATTTCATAACAATTAAGAAATCTGAGCACAGTGGAACACTAGAGATCCCCTCTTCCCAAGCCAAAAACCACAGTGGTGGTAGCCCCTGGCTGTCAACCCCCCAAAGGATATCAAAGCCCATTCCATTGATTTCCTAGGGCTGAAGATTAGTCAGCCATGGGATTGTGTGAAACCCACATGGCAAAATTCACTGGCATCTCTCCTTCTGCACTGTCATCAAAAATCTTTGCCTGGATTTAAGGTTTCCTTGGTAGGAGCTGTGACCCAATCCATCTCTCAGGCTTATCAGTCCAGTCAATGCAGAGTCTGCAAGAGGCTGGGTGATCATTTTCACATCCTCTTACCCATGGGCTTTGAGAGCACAGTCACTAGCATACAGCAGCTCCTGGATTACTGTACAAAGGGCTTTTAATCATGTTCTAAATCAATTGAATTGGAAGCCTTTCTCAGAGAAACTTCCTGGTGCCAACTTCTATGTCCTTTATTAAGTACTCAAGCATGGCTGCATAAAACCAATTAAGCCTGAACCTATTATGCTTTCAGTTCTTTACTACACTGGCAAGGGAGAATATGGCAGATAATCTTATCAATTCTGACAAAATCAATTATGTGTCAGGTAGAGAACTTCAGGATATCAGTGACCCCAAGGCAGTTGAAAGTGTTTAATACTTAATCAAGTCTCTGACTACTGAGACCATCAAATAATTTTGTAAAGCCAATGGATGAAGATATCTTGATTTTTGTCCTCAGATTTCAGTTTTCAACAATCTGCTGTACTCAAAATCGAGGGCCATATTGAAATTCCAGGAGGACATCATCAAAATAAATTTTGATTCAAAATTTATTCAAAATAAATCCCATTCAAAAATAAATCCCAGTTGATTCAGGCCCACTTCTGTTTGGCAGGTGTTAATGGAGAGGAGATGTTGTAGTAGCCGTCAAAGTTAAATTTCCTTCTTTTCTTCCTAAAGGTTCCTATAGATTCCCTTAAAACTTAGATGCAAAATCAAAGCAATAGCCCTAATTATTGTTATTATTTATAATTACTATACATGACATTATGTGAGCATTTATTATGTGTCAGGCTCTGAGTTATGTACAGTCAGTTCTCTTTATTCACAGTAGTTAGGTTGTATAAAGTCACTGTGAATGCGAGCACTGAATTAGCTAACACTGAATTATTGCTCCTAGGGGAAATACAGGGTTAGGTTTCTGTGAGTCTGTGTTCACAACATTCTCATCAACCGATCAATACATAACCTTGTTCTATATGTTTCTCCTTAAGGACACCTTATTTAATGTATATTGTTAATTCATTAATGTTGACCTCGTGGCCAACAGCACTATAACTCATGCCCGAATAAAGCTTATCTAACAAACATTATTTTCTCCATAAAGCAAATCCCAGCCTTCTTGATCTCAGAAACCCCAGACAGCACTTCAGCTTTACATTAGGGGCCCTTTTTAAATACTAAAATCACCACCAAAAAGCACAAAAATGTGAAGAACATAACACTAGATAGGCTTCAAAAAGGACTCGGGGTTACAGCATGATAGCTGAAACAAGAAGGCAGACCTTTCTTTGTTCAACCTCAGTTGAGAACTTGGGCACCGGTGAATCAAATTTTTCATAGCTCTACATGTGCCTATCACAAATGACTTCAAGTATTGAGTTGGAGGTTACAAATTTTAGCAAGTAGGCAAAATTACAAATACAGAATCCACAAATAATGAGGATCCAGTGTATTGAGCAAGCATCACTTAATTTATTCCTCATCTCAACACCACAAAATGAGAATTATTATCATGATCTCAGTTTTATAGACGAGTAAACGAAAGCTTGTGGGGGCCCCGGTGAGAAAAGTGACGAAGGCCAAGCAGTTAGTAAAAGGAAGAACCAAGAATGAGACCCCAGCTGTCTGACTCTATAACTTGTTTACCGCACCATGGCTCTCTCATCGCTCACCTGCCAATATAATGCAATCTTTGAAATTTATCAGATGATGCAGCATCACCTCTGGAAGGCTAGAATTGTTCCTGTCTCTTACAGGACCTCAAAATAGAAAGTGGGAGTTATTTTGTGTTGCTTTGGAAGATGCTGCGTTTGGGCGACTTCATACCCTGTCACAAAAGGCCAGTGGGTGCCAACGTGTTTCTGCCATTTCGTCAAGATGGACCTCTTCTCTGCGAAGTAGTTAGAACCCATTTTCTGCAATTCTGTGAAAATCTTACAAAGGAGAACAAGTCCAGAAAGACCTCACCAAATATATATATATATATATATATATATATATATATATATATATATGTATATATGCATGCTTCAGGTTACTATGATTGTAGAAGGTAATTGTATTATCTATTTACCAATCTATCAAAATGGTAAAAATGGAAGGAGAAACCCCCAAGCTAGGGAAGCCACTTCAGTACAACTTGGATTCTTACCATTTCTGTACCAGAATATAAAGGTGTACTTTGGAATTTTAGGTATCTCCACTGAAACAAACAAAAACACCCGAAGGAGTGTGATGTTGTTGATTTTCCTGTTCTGCAATGGAAGTGAGCTATGCTGTCCACTAACCTGATTCTAGTTTTGTCAACCAATCAACAGAGCACTTGAAAATTATATAAAAGATCATATTCTTTTGACTCACCTTTGGATGACAAAGCAGGCAAATATTCTGTAGTGTTCTGAAGGAGACCACACAAAAACATTTGCATCTGAATTATAATAGATGTAGCCGGACCAAGTTGACAAGCAATTAATTTTGTTACATAGACCTCTGGAGCCTGTGATCTGTGAATTGGTATTCACTAGGTGGTTATTTAAATCCAATCTTGAAAACTTGATACAGTCCTCACTCATTAAAATATGAAAGATGATGATGACCACGAGACATGGGTGCTTGGGATCATCAGTTTCAACCTGGCTTGTGGAGTCGCTACAATGAAAAGAACACAAGAGTCATAACCCTTTTTAATTCCATTCCTCACTATGGTAACTGGCAAGAAAGAAACCACAGAGCCAGACATCAAAGCGTGTGTATGTGTATGAGAGAGAGAGAGAGTGTGTGTTTGTGTTTTAAAGATATCTTAAGCATATATTTTTAATTCTAAGTAGTTCTAGAGAATGAACACTTGCTTACAGGATTCAGGAGTTATTTGAATTTATTTCACTTTAATGACCTGACGGCAGAAGTTGTAAAATGAGGCCATCTGGATGTGATCAGCACAGCTAATCCTGGAGAGAACTCACTGAGTATTCCGCGTACATGAGGAGTTCCTGTGAAGTTCGAAACGATGTTAGCACAGGCAAAAGTACAAGAACATTGGCCCTGAAATCTAAATGTATGCATTTGAAAATGCAATATTTCAATTAAATATGGAGAGTCCTATGGCTGTGGAAAAATACCTAAGGACGATAAATGCAGCAGCAAGACCGAGCAGTCCTCACAGTGCTATTTACTTAGCTGGTTCCCAAGTTTATATCGGGGTATCATTCAACTTTACAAGGACACTAGATTCAGCCACAGAGCTTGAAGATGTTACTTCTATTATTTCTAAAAAATGGAACAGCTGAAGGCTTCCTTCCTATTTACAGTGTTCAGAGGGAAATTGTACAGCTCTAACAGGGTAGCAATAGTATCCAGCAATAATGCTTGATAAACAAATAATATTATGGCTTAGATGCGGCCTCAAGAGTTTGCAAGTTTAATCAGAGAGCTTGAAACAACATGGCTGTCTACTGGGGCATCAGCGGAGGAAAAGTCCGTTACAGAAATTACTAGTATGTCTTGCTTCTCCTACGAGCCCAACAGTACCACAACGCCTTTTAAATATAAAAGTAAAATATGACACATAAAATTTAAATATGGTTTGGTTCAAACTGAGAAGTCATGAGAAGCAGATGCAAACATCAGAAAAAGAGTTCTTCATTGGTGGTGCTATTTCTCATTACCTGGTATTAGGAATGATTATGGGATACCCGTTAGCAATGAAAATAACCTACGGCAGTTTGCAATTATTTGCAGCTACCTCTGGTTAATTTTAAAAAGCAAACTATTAAGTAGCATGTATTACATGATCTTATATATTTTTTGTAAATTACTTTTGTGTGGATAGAGAAAAGTCTGAAAGCATGTTCACCAAAATATAAGTAGGAAATATCTATTATGGTGAGTCTATGGATTATTTTCATTATATTCTAACTTTAGCTATTACCGACATTTTTATCAATGAACATGTAATTATTTTATAATAAAAAGGAAGCAGTTGAAATTTGTCTTAGTAACATAGTTTATTTAACTCTGTATATCCACAATATTATCATTTCAACATGGAATCGGTATAAAATTATTAACGAGATAGGTTGGTTTTGTTCTGTTTTGCTTACTACCTGTGCAAAATCTAATGTGCAGTTCACACCTTTAGAACATTTCGATTCAGACTGACCATGTTTCAAGGGATCAATAGTCCCATGTGGCTAGTGGCTGGCCTGTGGGACAACACAACTCTGGGGAGTGAGGAATCACTAATAGTTTGGGAGCAGAAGAGTCATGGTGTCAGAATGGAGCTTCAGATCAACCATGTTATTGTATGAGATAAATTGGAGAAGTTGGAAAGGGAGAGAACATTTAATAGGGCATTGCACTAATGCACATGTCACTAGGACATGTGAAGCAAATCTAGGCTGTCATGGAAACGGAAAAGGGATTAAAGGAATTACAGTAGAGGTGATGTTTACGAATGCTTATTCTGTAGACGGGAGTTTTACTCCCCCCACCAATGTGCTTAGAAGCAGCTAACAGATATTTTCTCGGATGTCGGCAAGCATGCCGCCCAAATAGAGAAAGCCACACAGCTTTCTTTGAGTGGAAAGATCTTTAGTCAGAAGATACTCAAATTGCATATATGAACATAGAGGGGGAAAGAGCAAAAGTTTTGCAGTAAAGTCTTCTTCCTGGAATTTTTCACTCCTCCCAGTTTCTAGAGCTAAACACAGAAAGATACATTTTTAACAGAGTGGAAATGTCTGAAACTTTCTTTGGTACTGACAACTTAAAATACAGAATTCTGTGTCATTGGAATTTGTAAACTGAGAAAAAAAAGTTTTATGAGTATAAAAGGAGCCAAGAAGGGACGACATCACTGAACCTGCCACAGAATCAGAAATTTAAATGTATCTCAGGACCCATTTTTTTTTTTTGTCACAAGAAAAATGACTCTCTTGAGTGAGTCATTAAGAAAACAGAGTGTTCTAGCTACAGTGGTTATATATACCTCTCAATGAATACATACTTAATTATCATATTTAATGAATACACATATACCTTTTAATGAATGAATCTTGCCAGTAGCCAGGCTCTTGTGTATTAACCAGTGTATTTGAGACGGACTTCATTGTTTTAGAGTGTTTCACATCCATTATCACATATGATTTTTTTCCCAGTAACTCCCTTGACATAACATTATTACCTACATTTTTGCAGATGAGGAAATTGAAATTCTGAGAGAAGTAACTTGTGCTCAATCACAGAAACTCATAGGCCAGATTTAAAAAAAAAAAAAAAGAATTTCAGGTCTCTGTATTCAAGTTTAAACACTTTGCCAGGACTTACCATAGCAGATAAGACTTCCGTTTCCAATAAACTGAGAATTAACCATGTCTCTAGTTACAGTCAGACTATTCCCAGTCTCTTGGGAGTAGACTGTAAGTATTTTAAAGTGGATGCGTTTTTAAATGTTAGATATTAAGATGAATAGATACGGGGAATGCATGAGGGTAAACCAGAAGGAAGAGAATTAATGATTCCATTTCCCTCAAAACTTGGCTGCTGCGCAACAATGAGTCCATAATACCTCCTGACAGTGGCATAATACTGATCATAATATCCACTATCACTAGCAAAATGTTGAGGAATGAGACTAAAACATATTATAGAACTTTTTAAAATGTTAGTATAAAGACAGCAATATTGCAAAGTAAGAAGGACCATAAAGTTAACAGCTATTGAACTTTTTAATGATAACAGTATGTTTAATATTTTTTTCCAAATTCCATAGTGAGAAAGTTTCTATAAAATGTTTTTATTACATAGGAAGGTGCCAGTATAAAGCAACAGACTCAGAAAAATGTAGTCCGTGCAGTGATTCATTTGCTACAAATGTTTTGAGTAACTGTAATGCATTTAGCACAACACCAATCACATAGTAAGTGCTCAAGTTATGTCATATTATTAACATTTTGAGTAAAAGAAGTACCAAATAAGGTAATGGATGTAAAAGTAGTTTGAAGACAGCTAAACAAGGCACAAATATTAAAATGAGGCAAATTGGGGACACCTGGGTGGCTCAGTCAGTTAAGCCTCTGCCTTTGGTTCAGGTCAGGATCCCAGGGCCCTGGGATCAAGCCCCACATCAGGCCTCCCTGCTCATCGGGGGCGGGGTGGGGGGAAAGTGTCTGCCCCTTCCTCTGCCTCTGATGCTTCCTCCTGCTTGTGCTCTGCTCATGTTCTCTCTCTCTTTCAAATGAATAAATAAAAAATCTTTTTAAAAAATGAGGCAAGTTGTTGTTTAACGAGTATAAAGTTTCAGATCTGCAGGATGAAAAAGTACTGGAGATGTGTTTGACAACAACATGAATAGACTTAATACTACTGAACTGTCCATGTAAAAATAATTAAGATGACAAAGGTTAGACCGTGTGTTTTGTCACAATAAAAAAAAAATGAGGCACCACAGCTGGAGAAAAAATTGGAAAAAACATGTTATCAAGTGTCCTTTCCTCCCATAGCCATCATATTGCACGAGATTCTCTCTGCTCTTTTTTCTACAAGCAGGTTACTTTGAGGTCACAGGGACTCACAGATCGACTGACTGCTACAACCTTTCTATTTGTAGTCATTAAAAATGTTAAAGAAGGGGCGCCTGGGTGGCTCAGTGGGTTAAAGCCTCTGCCTTCAGCTCAGGTCATGATCCCAGGGTCCTAGGATCGAGCCCCGCATCAGGCTCTCTGCTCCACGGGGAGCCTGCTTCCTCCTCTCTCTCTCTGCCTGCCTCTCTGCCTACTTGTGATCTCTGTCTGTCAAAAATAAATAAAATCTTAAAAAAAAAATGTTAAAGAAGATAGGGTCACCACTTTGTAAACAGAAAACCACATCAAGAAATTCCCCTCATTCAAAAACAGTGCTATTATCAGCAAAAACTAAAAGCATTAATGTAAGTTCTCAGGCTCCGAGAGAAAGGTACATGAAGGCAATGAGAGTCCGACATAATGTCTGTTAAGAAATGTAATGCGGAAACTCTTCAATGTCATTTAATTCTACTTGCAGTCCCTTTCCTGGGATTCTTCTTTCACAGCTATGTTTGCATAATGCTGAACAGTTTAATATAAAGTGGAAAAGAGGCAGTTGTTTTACTTATAGGAAAGTCAAGCATTTGGACATTTCAAACAAAAGTCAAGATCAGTTGATATTTAACTCATGTAGGCCATTCTGAGTGTATTTGTTACCTCCTTTATCCTAATAATCTCAAGAATTGTAAAAGGATGTATGCTGAGGAAGGAGTGATGTAAATCATTAGGTATAGAGTTTCTGCGATTTGAGAAACATGTTAGAATATTTATCAAATTTCAATATCCTGCATTTGAATGCAGTCAATCAAACAGAGCACCTGTGAGAGGTGAATGTGAGAAAGAATGTGGGCGAGAGCCTACAAGGGACCCAGAATCTTTTGACCCTCTATTAAATAGGCCCATTTACGCCATGGCTAGATTCTTGGTTGGATTGTTTCTCTCTCTAGTGAATGCAGGTGAGCCTGAGGAGTTTATAAATGATTTTCTGAGTAGGAAAGATGGGAGATTCCACTTTAGCATGCTTTAGTCTGATCTCCTAAGAGGCAGGTATTTAATCTTGCTGAAGTGTCCTGGTGCACATTATTTGACTAAATGAGAAGGCAAAATATTCTACAGGACAATAAGACCAATATATATGTTTTTTCTTGATATTCTGCATTTATTTGGGAATAAATCTACAAATTTCTGCTTAACATAGTCAGTATGCATATCATGAGAGGCTACACTCATAGAAATAAATTTGTATGCCCATGAACCTGAAAGCCACGTGAAGCCCTTAGCAGTCTACAAGAATGCATGATGACTGCAGTAAAAAATATTTATCCTACAAGCGAGGAGAGAATTGATTGCTCTAGAGAGCTCACACCATAACTAATTCACAGAGACTCTTTCTTATGACGAAGATAAATAGTGTATGTCATTCTGACCCATAAAATATACTGTTTTTACAACAGACGTATTATAATAATTCATCTTAAATGCCTTATGGACATATCTTCTTGTGATCTCCAAACAAGAATCATTTGGTATTCTTGTTTTCAAAATAAGTTTGGGGATTAAAAATGATAAGTAGCATTAAGTAGCATTGTTATGTTTGCTTCAGAAATATAGAGATATAATACTGCATGTAAGATCTAAATGTTCCCTTCTTGATATTTACCAAAGAAATATTATCGTGCACATTCCTGTATATTTTTGCACTTCAAAACTCATTTGGGGAGATACTGAGCTACATATAAGTGACTTTATTTGCAAATGAACAAATGGGCAATAACTAATACCTGATGTGCTTTTTTAATCCAAGTAAAAAGAATTTCCAGTCTCTTTTCTTGCACTGCTTTACCACTGCTCTGTCAATTTGAAACTCATTTTTATTAAAAGGCAAAGGCATATGCTTATTACCTCTATGAATTATTTGACACTTATTTAAATCCATTATTAGAAGTTTGGCATTTTGTCTTTTTTCTTTTAATTAGAAAGTTGATGGAAGGTGGAATTACACAATAGAGGATCTGGGGATAGGGCATGTTGAAAGCATTTTAATAAACCATTTTTCATTTGGTTCATGTAAAACATCTTATCTGATGGCTTAGAACATCTTTGAGTGCCTTCTGTACTAGGCTTAATCTAGGCAAAAAGGGGGGATATTTTAAATAGAAGTCTGAGTTAAAATGGCATGAATTAGAAATGTTGGTGTTGATATCTTCTTAGACTTACTGATTTCATAGATTGTTAGCCTGAATTAGAGTTAATAGTAACTGCAGGCATCAACTGACATAATGTCTCATATTCACAGATGAAGAAAATCAGACCCAAATAAGTAAATTTTCCCAAATCACACAGATAATTAAACACAAATAAAGAAAAGCTAAACAAACACACGTCTATTCTTATTGTATGAAGGAAATGGAATTGGGAAGGGAAAAATCAACGTGGCTACATGAACTTTTTTTTTGGATACAAATTCCTCAAGTCTAATGTCCAAGGATATAAGGCAAAGAACTGGAGAGCTCAGCTTTGGTTTCTATATCACTACATTTGGGGTCACTTAAACAAAAACTGACTTTTAATTTTTTATTAAGGAATTGTTGCCATATAACAGTATATTTGTTTCAGGTGTACAACATCATGATTTGGTAATATTGCAAAACGATCACCACAATAAGTCTAGTTAATGTTCACCACCATACATAGTTATGAAAAATTTTTTTCTTACGGTGAGAACTTTCAGGATCTAGTCTCTTAGTAACTTCCAAATATGCAATTCATGGGGCGCCTGGGTGTTCAGTGGGTTAGGCGTCTGCCTGCAGCTCGGGTCATGATCTTAGGCTCCTGCAATCAAGCCCCATGAGGAGCCCCACTTCGGGCTCCCTACCCAGCAGGGAGTCTGTTTCTCCCCCTCTTTCTAGCCCTCCCCTGCTGCTTGTATATGCTCTCACTCTTTAATTATCTCTTCAATTAATTAATTAATTATTTTAAAAAATATTCAATTCAGTAATATTAACTGTAAGAATGGCTTTTTTTTTTTTTAAAGATTTATTTATTTATTTATTTGACAGATGGAGATCACCAGTAGGCAGAGAGGCAGGCAGAGAGAGAGGAGGAAGCAGGCTCCCCGATGAGCAGAGAGCCCGCTGTGGGGCTCAATCCCAGGACCCTGGGATCATGACCTGAGCCGAAGGCAGAGGCTTTAACCCACTGAGCCACCCAGATGCCCCTAAGAATGGCTTTTTAACAGCCTCGGCCAACACATTCTTTCCCTAGAACAGCTGCAAAGCTTTCTGTAATCTCATATTTGGAGATCAGTGTTTGGAGGGTCATTGCTAATCTGAGTACTTTCCAGAGGTCTGAACTTATTGAAATGAGTCACCTAGTTCAGTCCAATTGGTCACTGGCCTGGCTAAAATCTACGATTCCATCTTTGCCCAAACTGGTAGGTGATAGAATGTAGCCTTGGTGGAGTTTTTAATTTTTTTTTTTTATTGACCATTGGTATGCATCCTCTTTCTATATGTGGCAATAATGCTAATGGTAATGCTTATTTTGTGGAAACATGGCACCTGTTTCGAGTCCTCAGAAACAGGATTTTTTTTTTTTTTGCACAGACTGATTGATTAGTTACACTGATTGATTGATTAGTTGGTTGGTTGAGTCTCACCATACCAATCTGAGAGTGTAAAAGAAGCCATACCAGGGTGTATAGCTGTCAACAGGTTGAAAGATTTGCAAGGGGTCATACATTTATTAAGAATCTGCTAAGCTCTGGAGGTTGTGTTAGGCCAACTCATTATGGTGAAGCCAGGACTGATTTTATTCTTAGCCCTGAGTCTTGCTTCTTTGGTACTTTCCATTTTCTGCCCCCACACAGGGCTGCAGCTTCCTTGAGGCCTATTCACTGGCCTTCCACGTTACATTATACCTGAGTCTGCTCTCAATTCAGAGCAGGAGATCTTGTCCTGTCCTGGTGGGAGAGCCTAATCAGCTGAGGTGAGGAGCAGGGTGACCCATGAAACGACAGGAAATGGTGTGCCCCATTAAAGACACTGAAATGCTCCATGTTATGAACAGGAGCCTTCCATATGTACCCTGAAAACTGAAGCTTCCCTGAAGGTCTCCACTAGATCTCATGTCCATGGACTCTGTGCATTCCTGAACCTAATCCTTACGGGGTCTAAAGTAGAGGATCTGTGTTGTATGTGATTTCATCTCCACGGCAGAGCAATTTGGCAAGTTATTTTGGCATGTATAGAGCTCAGTATGTTAAACAAATAATAAAAGTGGAACCGGCTCACAAATGCTTTAAATATCTTATTTTATGAAAGGTCTTATATGAATAGATAATTCTGTTCACCAAAAGCAACATATTTTGGTTTATTTTGCAGGAAAAGATTAGTGTTTCGGTTGTTTTGTTTTTTCAATTTTGGGCTGATAATTAATGTATCTCTGAGTGAAAAAGCAACAGTAAAATGTAGGGTTTGGATTCTTCCCTACAAGCTATTTCTAAAATGGAAATGCTTGTCTGTTAAATGCATCTCGGTCGCCAATATGAACATGCCTAGAAACAGCAACAACAACTAGAAAAAAGCCAACAAATATTTATTATTATGAGTTATGTGCACATACTCTGACTGCATAATTAAAAGTGATGGGAAAACTGAAATATTGCTGCTTAACTTTATCATGTACAGAGCTGTGGATTGTTTTTCTTCATTTATTAATGCAAAAACATTGATTTAAAAACAAGGTTTGATGAAATAAGAAATTATCAATTTTTTTTATGAGGATGTTTTCAGTGTACGTCGAAAAAGTCTACACTTTTGAAATATATAAAAATTTTGCACAATAATGATACTACTACTATATATACTACTAGTGTATAGTAATTATACAGTTATACTGCCGTCTTCAAATTACGCTCACCATGTAAATTAGCAACAGGGAAGGAAAATTTAACTCAGCTCTTTCCTTATTCTTCCTCTTTTCCAGTCATTTTAAATCCCTTTAAGATTATAATTCTTTAGTAAGTGGTCTAAGTAGGCAACCAGGACTCTCCCAAAGCTGTTTAGGTGGGAAGAATATATGTATCTGACAGAAGTGTCCAATGAGTTCATTAAAGCAATCTTTAATATGTTCATCCTATGCACTCATGATTATGCCTTTGGTGCCTGGCCCTGTAGCTTTATGTGAACCTTAGGGCCCTGCATTTGGAAACTTCACCTGAACCTACTCTTCTAAGGATATGCTATATTTCCTAAATCTTTCTGTGGCCTTACCACCTACATAGGCCTGCTTTCTGACCCAATTCTTTAAAAATGTATTTCTGGACCTTAAGCTAATGCATTATGCATTATCAGTAAGGCAAAAATGTACATTCTCAGAAGTAGCCTCACAAATTTTCTCTTATATATTTATGCATATTTTCTTTGTCTAATTAGGGGGAAAAAGATGACAAGATGAGACAGTATGATGATACTCCACTATATATTTTAGGTGATGGAAAGTATGGTTGTGTTTTCCTTTTTAAATGCAATGAGAGAGAATACTGAAATGAGAGCCAGAGGACCTGAGTCCTACTCTCAGCCTTGCCACAAATTAGCTTTGCAGTCTCTTGCAACTTAATTATTTATGTCTCTTCCACTCTATTTTGAAATTCTTGAGGGGAGAATGTATGTCCATTTCATTTTTATCTTCAACAGTGCTTAACACAATGTCATTTGCATAGTAGATCCTCAACACACAAATATTTCCATTGCTTAGCGGAGACTTGAAGGTGGACCCCAGGGAAGAAATCAGAACTCTAATAAAATGTGCTTGTGTTATCATCACTGAGATGCAACTTCAAGACCTCCGAGTGATGGGATGGGGGAAGGTGAGAGGCAGAGAGCGAAGACATCTGTTGAAGAACTTTGGGGTCATGAGGTTCAGGGTAATTGGAAGAGAAGACAATTGAACGGGATTCCAAGGTACATCAGTTAAATAGAAAACAATCAGGTTAGCGCAATGGAGGGAAAACCACAGAGGACATCATTGGAACAGGGGTCTTTACCTGTTTTGACCCTCAGGGACGTTTGGCCATGTCTGAAGATACTGCCGATTGCTGCCACTGGAGGGCGTGCTGCTGGCACCCAGTGGGCAGGGCCAGAGATGCTGCTAAACGTCTTGGAGTGCACAGCACACCCCAGCAATAAAGATGTGTACAGCTTCAAAGTATCGTTAGTGCTGAGGTTGAGAAACTATGATTTATAAAAACAGTTGAACAGTGTTAGATGTCCTAAGACTCTGAGAAAAGGTCAATTTATTTGGTAATTAGGAAGCTAGTGGTGTCTTTAAAAGAGCAGTCTCTAAGTTGTGAGAGAAGAGAGTTGGGAAGTAGGAAAGCAAGACCAAGTTTGCAAGACATGATGGTTTCTGAGACGTAAAAGAAGGTGGGTGGGAAGTAATGTTTGTTTTGTTTTTGACAAGTCAAGGGAAATTGAACCTATTTATATACCAAGAAAAAAAGGAGCCAGGAGAGAAAGAGAGAGAGAGGGAGAGAGAGAGATATTAAAAATGTGAGAAAGAGGGGTGCCTGGGTGGCTCAGTGGGTTAAGGCCTCTGCCTTCAGCTCGGGTCATCATCCCAGGGTCCTGGGATCGAGCCCCGCGTCGGGCTCTCTGCTTGGCAGGGAGCCTGCTTCCCTTCCTCTCTCTCTGCCTGCCTCTCTGCCTACTTGTGATCTCTGTGAAATAAATAGATAAAATCTTTTTTTAAAAAATTGTGAGAAAGAGAAGAGCAATAACCTACAAAGTAGGAAAATTAAGGTAAAGAGCACAAAAAGAAGTCAGGGCCAAGATGGTGTTGAAGCTGAGGATGAAGAAGGGGAAGACAGGCAAATGAATGGAATTTGAAGGTGCGGAGAAGAGACACTAAAGAACTTCACAAGAGATGATCTTTCTCAGTGAAACTGAAAAGTGTAAGTTGCTAAGACTAAAGGGGGAGGTTTGGGGCTTAGAAACAAGCTTATAACAATCTTCATGGAAGATGAATCAGGAATAGGCTCACGATGACTGTAAGGATCATGGAACGATGTTGTAAACTCAGCTGACATTGTGAAACATAAAGAGTGGGTTTCAATCATCACATGTAGAGTACCTCCTCTAAAAATGCTTTGTAGACCAAAGGAAAGCAAAGAAAACAGATGTCCTGCTGTAGTAAGAGCAAGAGGTCAGCAAGGTATCCGTGGTATGGTGGGAACTAACAAGGACAAAGCTGAAAGGGTGAACCATGGTGTATGGCTGGGTGAGGAGGTCAAGAAGACCATTGCCTGGGTGGTAGTGGGCGTGAGGATGGGGAGGACTGATAAACAAGTGAAGAAGGGATCAAGGAACTGGAAATCTTAGAGAGGGCAATGGGCTGGTTCAGAAAATGTGAGGGAAGACAAGAGGTGATCAGGGAACAGTTCTGGGCAATGAGAACAACATGGCTTCTCTGTTACTGTAGAAAGTGGAAGAATGTTACTGGAGAGAAACATATTCTGTCTAATCCCCTTATCTCTACAATCTCTATCTTTTTAGATGTAATTAGAAACTATCCCTATTGTCAGGGAGATTGCAGGGAAAATAATCTCTGAATTATTTCTTAATTTGCTGGCCTGCTTTGATCATTGTCTTCTGATAGCCGTAACTACACCATGTCTACAATCCATTCTTTTCAAGCTCAAATACACATCTAGTCCAAGATCTGCATTTGACTCTGCCCTTACTAGATAAGTAACCTCAGGCAAGACATTTCACCAAACTTATTTTTGTTTCATCTGCAAAATGGGAGTAATGAGTTCTACCTGCCAAGACTGTTTTCAAGGTAATTTATGTAAAAATATAAAATATATTAGGTTTTGATAATTTAAAAAATTTACAACATTCTATCTTCCTCTGTACTTCAGGAAACCTCACTGGTGAGCCATGCTCTGCTCAGTTGACTTACTACCTACTATTTTTCAAGCGGAGTTTTCTTTTTGCAAACACAGTCACCTTTATTGTCTTTTCCCTTCCTTGAAAGTACAATGTTCTCCTCTAAATGCTGCAGGTAAGATTTATATCCCCTTAGGGAAATTCGTTAACTATGTGAAGTTCTATTTTCCTCTTACATGGTTTTGCAGGATCTTTGCAATGAGCAGAGTTAATGCCTTTATGGTGCCGAGCACTGTGCCTGCCATACATCGGCACTCAGTGGATGGAAGCTATGATGGCATTGAGATTACGAGAGTGACACACTCCCCAAACCTAACTTCCACAAGCATAACTGTACCTTTATTGGACTCTGGAGAACTTAAGTTGTCATTATTATCCCTGACACTAATCATCAACCAATGCATCTTGTGATCCTCGCTAAACAGTAAACTTCTTGACACAGCAGTGAGCTTTAAATTCTGAAATATATTTCAAGTCTCCAGTTCAGGGACAACGGACATTCCACAAATACTTGCCCTAAAGTATGACATTGTAACGCCACACCACCTAGACATTATTGAGAAGAAAAAAGTCCCCTGTGTATTTTTTAATTGAATTCTACTAGTTCCGGAAATAGGTTCTACAATCCAATTATGGGAGTTCTTCCAGATGTGGTCAGTACCTACAAATCATAACTCTTCTGTATTAGGAGGAAAAATCAGTTGTGATTCTAAAATAAGGGTTTTGAAGCCAAGAGTCTATGTGGCATATTTATATAGCTTATATTTACTCTTGCTAAAATAATTGAATTTGTAACAATCATAAGGCTGCCCAGATCGCTTTAGCAATGGGTATGGATTGTTACACAAAGGAGATTTACCTCGCTAAAAACAAAGTGTTTTAGTCATCGTGTCTCCATCCACAGAACCAGGTGTCATCATTACAATAATCATGTGTTTGACGGATGTATTAGGATCTCTTTAAAGCTTCCCTTGTAACACAATGATTCGCGAAGCTTTCAACCGTTAATTATCTTGTATGTCACAGACAAAAACAAAAGTCTCTTCACCCTGGTCAGAAAGAAAACTGGAGCCAATGGCAAAATTCACCTACCAGAGAGCATTTTACTGAGGTCATGCTGGCTTGTTCTCATCTGTGATCCAGAGTTCAGTGGGCAAGGAGTGTAGAGAATTATTCCAACATTTGGGGTGGCCAGTATCTGAGTAACCATGGCACACTTACTTAGCTGTCATGGAATAGTGGAAAATGAGATCAGAAAACTTACCCAGGGCCAGGTTATCACAGGAGAACTTCCAAATGAATAAGGTGGACATTCTGTAATCCTCAGTGGAGAGCCAGGGACGATTTCTGAGGAGGAGACAATGTCCTTGGTTCAGAAAGATTAATCTGGCTATGACAGTGAGTAGAGTACGAGGTTGTGGGGTGAGCGGGCTGGAAAAGGAGCAAGGAAGAAAAATCTGGAGACAGAACACATAGAGAGGTATTGCAATTGGTCTGGCAAACTAATTAAGGAGTGATTTATTGACAGAGTAGGGAGGAGTGAGGAAATGAACAGGATGTATTCTGGATTTCTGTGTGCCTTTATTTGGTGAATTGTTAAATGTAGGATAGGCATGGGCTGGAGTCAAAGATAATATTGAGGCGTGCAGGTTGAGTGATATTTAAATCATGAATGCAATTAAATTAAAAGACCCAATATTTTAAAATAGTTGATGTCATGAAAGATTTTGACTGAATTGAAAATACTAGCAGAAAAACCAAATAGATATATTTCGACAGAGAGAGTGTATGTTATTCTACAGTACATTTCTCTTTGTGAAAATGTGCGAGGGTTTTTGTGTGTTTTCCTTTTGTTTTACCAATTTCTAGGTCATGGTTATGGGCATTTTCAATATTATTTGACATTGCCATCTTGCTCTCTGAAGTGCCTGTGCAAATTTAAATTTTCATTTGCTCTTTATAGGAGTTCTCCTTCTGCAAAACTTGATAAATCAGAATTTTTTACATGCTGCTAATACTCCCTCCTTAGTTGACATTTTCTGGATTGCTAATAAAAATGAGTATTTTTAAATAAGTTTAATGGCAGTTTTGAGTTTGTATTCTTTGATGTCCTGTTCATATTCTTTGTCTTTTTTTTTTTTTCCTGTTATACTTTGTTTTCCTTATTGGTCTTATAGGCATTCTTTATTTAATATGATGCTAATCCTTTGTTTACTGTATGTCTTGCAAATACCATTTTCCAATCTGTCTTGTTTAATCCCACATATGTTTCTCTGCTTCTTAAAATAAGACTTGAAGGAAATGGCTGCAAACTGTTTGTTTATGGACATTTTATCCTGTCAGGCTCACTAATGTCTTTCCTTCTGTGAAGCATTGTCTGATTTCCCCTGTGAAACTGTCTGTTCTTGCCTTTCTTCCTTCTATATTTTGTACCATAATTTATAGTACATGAACATAGAGTCAACATAGTACCTCTGACAGGTCGTCATATTGGTTTATTTACATGAGAATCTCTAGATTATAAACTTCTGATGGCACTTCTGTATTTACCTCTGTATTCCTAAAAGCTGGCCCAAGGTCTAGGAAATAGTAGGTATTCAGTAATTGTTTTTCAGTATGAATTCCCTTTGAAAACTGAGGTTATCATCTTAACTTACTTCAGGGAGATTTTCACTTTTTTGAATCATAGGCTCTGTCTCATTTTCCCTTACATTCTCTTACCATGTCAAGCCTTATGTAAGCGGTGATGAACAAACATATCCCTGTTATTTAAAGCTAATCAATACACTTGGACCACTGTTTTTCTCTACATTTCCTAAGAAAAGTAAGCATTGTAAAGAAAATACTTGTTTATTTATACATCTTAAAACCCTTGCTGTTAGAAGATAATTATAATTTTCGCTAGGAGTTTACTGTAAATTTCAGAAAGAACTAAAAAGTTGATTATGAACTTCGGCATTTCTATTTTTCAAGTGAAGCTGATTAAAAGAACTTTGCTAATAACTCCAAAACAATTTAGTTGGTTTATATTCAACAGGTTTTTGGGATCTAAATAGATGCCTAGAGAACTAGCAACTTACAAAATATAGAGGCATTTTATTTGCTAAAGTCCATGTCTGTAAAACTCAAAACAATCCAGGGCTTTCCTTGCAATGTGCCAGGGTGACTCAGCTCCATGGCAGCCCCCTGTAGGATGTGCTGGGGAAGCTGATCTTTGGAATTCACACATACACTGACCAGATGCAGGTGGTCAAATAGCAACCACCAGATTTACTCCCTTTGAACTCCTTAAAGCTTATGTTACGCACTTTGGTTCTGAGGCCACTTTTATAGCATCATCTTAATACCTAAAGGGCAGTGACAGCCTGGAAAATTGCAAATTCTTTTCTTTTAGAATTTTCTCCCAAGCTTTCCATTCTTTATCTTTGCTGTATATTTTTATGGCATTATTTTTCTGTTAAGCATCAGTGCTATTTTAAGTATGACTGGCATGTCTTTTATGCGGCTCTGTAGCATCATGGATGATACCTTTTGGAACTGACAGCCTTCTTATTAAAAGTGCCATTTTTCTTTTTTGTCTGTAGATCCAGATCACTGAGAGAATAGAGTTTTGTTTTGTTTTGTTTTTTCCAGTTAAGCTACTGCTACTTAATTTTCATTGATGATAGCACATGCAAAATTGACTTTAATGCTCTGCTGGCTCATCTTGGCCTGGTGATTGGAGTTGAGCATGTTAATTGGTTACCCACATTCACACAGCATTGGATTAGAGACCTAATTCTCTTTGGCAACTCTTTGAGCGTATCACAAAGTGCTCTTTGAAGAGAAGGTTACTCTTTTCACATAACTTCATTAAGAACATTCGCTCAGACCTTGGAATACATATGGCTATCTCAAGAAAAGTTCAAAGGACACCATTCTGGAGGAAGAGGTCACTTTTCTGAAATTGCCTTAAGATCTTTATAAATTCCACATGACATATTTTTCAACCATAAAACATCACCCATTGTCCATGTTCTAAGTGTAAAAAGCACAAGTGGGATTTCTACAGTTCATGTTTGTGAGTTGCTGAGTCTTAAGTTTTTATTTTTAAATGGACCCTTGGGAGCAAAAACAAAAAACAAACAAACAAACAAAAAAAACCCAACATTGAGTTAATCATGCTCTTGTTTCCTAATACATTATTATTATCTGTTTCTGCAAGATTTGTTTTATTTCCTTCCTTTTACCCCATACTCCTTCTACTCCCACCATTACTGCTTATTCTAATGTGTTTGTTGTATGGCCTTAAATATGCATGTACCTTGTACAATATGCAGTATTGTTATGAAGCTTCCAATTTTCAAGAATAATAAGCTCTCCAATATCAATAGACTTGCTTCTTAGAACTTGAACTTGACCAAACTAAAGCTTTAACAAATGTGTAAAAGAGGTCAATGATGGAGCCAGAGGATCTCATGGAAAATGTTCAAATCCAGTCAGCTGGAAAATGGTTTCATATTTGTGAAACATTTAGACTGTAGAAGGTGACCTTTGCTGAACACTGATTATGACCCAGGCACAGAACTCAGGTTTTTACTTTAGCTTTACAAAAACCATTCAAGGTGGTGTTATGGTCCCTACTATGAAATGAAGAAACTGTGTTTAAAAGATATACTCAAGTAATCAGCCAAAAGACACATGGCTAAATTTGGATTCTGGGGTTAAATCAGGTTTGCAGTCTTCTCTCCATAAATGGTAAGGTTCTTATCTGTGGAAGTTCCAAGGGAAAAGAGATGTCTTAAAGAGATCTGAGGAAATTTCACTGAGGAAGGAACATATGGCCTAATCATTGAAGAACAGATAAATTTGGAAAGGCTTGTAGGAAAAGCGTTGAGTGTAAGCAAGGGTACAGAAGTTATATTCAAGAAACACAAAGCAATAGCCTTTGGCCAGCTTGCATGGGGAGCCACTAGAAAATGGGAAAGGTACGTGAAATCCAAATCATTAGACATTAGCTATTAGACTAAGAAGTTTGATTCTGTCTGAAAAGATACAGAGCTTTATGGTCTGGTAGGTTAAGGTAGGGAATAGAAATGGGGTAAATTCCTTCTTCTGGTTACATGTGTGCAAGGTTAGAATATAACATAATATACAAGACAAACCAGCCACATCACCAGTGAACCTCCCGTAGTCCCATCTGTGTTCTAATTGTACACAACCCACTTGAGAAAGATAAGACTAGGAACTGAAATCATTGTAAAAGATAATAATAATAAATAATAATATTTACTGAGGTCTTTTTAGGTGCCCAGCTGGGTGCTTTCCAAGTATTGTCTCAATTAGTCTTTGTAAGCATACTAAATGGTGATACCATGATTTTCCCATTTTACAGACTTAGAAAGCGAGACTTGAAAAAGTTGGATTAACCCAGCGTCACTCAGTTAGTAAATGGCCAAGTGCCACGAGCATGACTTTGTGCCTGATTCTCAACCACTAAACTCTATTTTCTCCTATAAGTAAATGGTTAAATATGTGGTAAGAGCCAACCAGTTGAAACTCAAGGCAGTGTTGGGAATATTTTATCTGATTTCAGCTGAGAAAATAGAAAGCAGACAAGTGCTCTCTAAGGAAAGGAGGCCATAGGTTTATAGAATGAAATCATCACTTTGAAGGATGTACTTTATCCTCTCCAAGTACTTAGGCAGATAGGACCATACATTTTAATAGAGTCATGTGGCTGCAAGCGGCCTCCAGGGGGCCATTGAGCCATCTCCTTTTTGCACCTGAAGGTTTTTTAAAGATTTGAAATGCATAGGTAATGAGGTTGATATCAGAGGGAAGGGGGGTCAAAGCTTTAGTATTATGTGGGTTCAACTGGTACTCGAGAGTTGGTCCCAGCTGAATTTTTGAAGCAAAGGGAAGATAAATCTCTTCAAACAAGGGAGCTACTTTTTCCTTCATTCATTTAACATAATTTCTCTGTCTCAGGACAAATCTTTCATGTTGGGGAATAGACTCCTTGACGCTTGTTCAGATTCGAGTATGTCCTCAACCAGCACATAAAGAATCTGGTGACCTGTAATTTGGGTGACAGACGTGTTGGTTGTCATTTGCAGGTGCCCTGGTGTCTCCTAGAGGCCCGTGTGTTGTGGAGGAGAAACCACTGTCCTGGAAGCTGGAATTCTTAAGTCCCCAACACAAACCTCCAAATGTTTCTAAGTGGGTGCTTGATAAAGGCTACTGATACTATTTCCACTTTCTTGAACTGTAAAACTTAAATATCTCAGCTTGATACAAGAGGTACAGTCCGGTATGGAAATCACATTTTAGTGAATAAAAAAATATACTTTCTGGCCACTGGAAGAGCTTGATATTTATATAAATCCTAAGGTGATTCTTTTTACTCCTTAAATTCTTTTAAGTTTTATGTACCAAAACTATTTCATGAATTGCCCCTTGCTTATTTCATAGAAAGCTTGTAAGAATTCCTTCTTTGGAAACCCCTCATTTTCTGAGATGGATATAAAAATGCAGGATAATTATTCATAATGAGTGTTTATTAGCATTATAGCTAACGGCTTTGGTAACTGAGTTATGAATCGAGCCTTTTAATAAATTGTTTACCCGGGCAAGAAGAGAAATAATTAATTAAGTAGCTAATTGTTATTGAATCCCGGGTACTTTACATATACTAGCTCATTTAATCTACACAAAACCCTCTTCGTTAAATCAACGCATATTGACGAAATGCCTGCTACAGGCCAGGTGTTGTGCTCTTTATTGGGGACATGATGATGAGTGAGACAGATGCAGGCTCTGAGCTCACGAAGTTTAAGAACTAGAGAAAATTAAACAGGTCCTAAGCAGAGTGTGGAGAAGTGTGCAGTGGGGGGTGGGGCATGGGGGACTCCACATCCTAACATTTAGGTGTAAGGACTTGAGGGCCCTTATACCCAGAACCACACGCACCAGGAGGCCGGCCAGCTTTTACCTGTAGAAGTTTGCCCCGGGCCATGGTTGCCCCCAAAGCCTGTGGCTACCTCGCCCTCACATCATCCAGCCCCATAGAGAATAACTGAGACCTTCCTAGAAGATATCTTTCCAATCTAAGCATTCAAACAACTTTAAATAAAAAAGTATTAGCACCAGCAGTCCTTTTGCTTCCTACCTCGGCCAAAGAACTCTTGGTCTTCTCTGTTTCTTCTTTCACTGGTGATGATTCCATCGCTGTAGGTGCCTAGACTCGGCCTTCAAGGCTGTGTGAGAGAAGAAGCTGGCAATTAAAGGGTGGAAGGGTTTCCAAAGACCGTCGTTTCAACATACCTCTTTCCAGATTCAGCCAGCAGGTTTACTTCGACTTTTTTGTCATCCTTCAAGGCACTGGCATAATGAGTTGATCTTTTTTTTAAAATAATTAATTGTATTATTGTTTCAATGGAAATAAGACATGCAGTTGTTGGTTCAGGGTGATTTTTGTTTTCCACATAGAGGTACTAGAGGCCCTTGAGAGATTTCTTTTGCTTCAGCGTATTAGAATTACCCTTGCCGTGCGCTAAGGAGCAGCTACATTAATATGTTATTAATTCCATAGCAGTCATTGTGCCTTATTTGATATCCGACATAACTACAGAAGCACTCTGCCTAACAAGGCTGCTTTCTCCCCCCTGATGATTTGTTGTACGCAGGAAAATGACTTGTAATGCACTCCACTGTAAGTCCTCTGCCGTTGGCGGGGGGCACGTAGTGGGGCTGAGTCACAGAAACCTGGGGCTTAATTATAATTCTAAAGGTGATGTATCCTGAATAATGATTCCATGTCATTAACAAATGGAAATCCCAGGCAATTGTTTGAGGAGGTGAGTAATATGAAGGGTGGATGTCATAGCCCACTTTTATTATTCCTGGAGAAGATACCACCTGTAACTTGTCTTCTCTCATTTGTCTTAATTACCAGGTACAATTGAGGGCTTAGCGGCAATTACCAAAGTCAAACAACGTTCGTAAAGAATCACAGAAAAAGGAAGCGAAGGTGGCCAAGGCAAATTAAGTCTTTCTGTTATTTTGGCCATCCATTCATTCACGCAGAGACTATTTACTGATCACTTACCCTGTGCCCAACTCAGGGTTAGACTGTGTCCATAAGAAGACCACAAGGTAGTCAGTGAACAGCAGTGGGGGACATTCAGACTTCAATAGGCACCTAGGATTATGTGGCTCACTCTTAGCTCTGCCAACAGGTTGCCCTTTTTCTAGGTCAGCTTTCCATTTTATTACTATTATTCTTTGGGGCAAAGAAGTAACAAAAATGCAGCTAGCTTTTCATAGGTGAAGAGGATTCCGGAACACACATGTGAAAGTTATTGGGAGTAGGAATGGGAGCAAACTGGGGGAATGAACTTTTCTGAGGGCATGTTTTGTAATTTGGGAAAGTCGAAAACTTTTGTTTTATGACTTGTTTGAAATGAAGATTAAAATGTTTCAGATATTCATCTGCCTTTAATGTGTCTAAAATGATTTCTAAAACCCATACAATAGGAGGACTTTAATGAAAAATGCTTATAATTATGTCATTAAATTACTGGATATGGTGGGATTAAGCAGAGAAAGAAGAGGGTGATCAGAGACATCCTGCAGACCAGCATAGCATCATCCCTGCTGTTTCTAGATCATTCCACTCCGACATGTGGTATTCCTGCTTCTCTCCTCCTAGTCATCCTTCTTTCTTTCTTTCTTTTTTTCTTGTTTCCCATCTCTTATGTCCCCATTCAGGAAAACTCACATTGTCCCTTTTAAATAAAGGACTCACTTTCTTTGGAATTTATTTTTTGTTTAGCTATAGCCACCTTTCTTGAATTAGGTCAGGTCCCTGCCTTGATCTCCTTCCAGTGGTGAGCAAAACCAATTCCCTGTCTCAAAGACAGGGAAGTTATCAGATTCAGGCCCCCATGTGTTGTCCTAGCAGAAAGCAAAACCTATTGTATGCCAGTGAAACACTTCCCATTGCTTCATCTCTTGGAGTGTCCATGGTCAAAATCAGGCTTCTCAACTAAAGATCCAATAATACGTGTCCATCAGCATCACAGGAGAAATTCAAGTACAGATGTTCAGACCCCTAGTTTAGGACACACATGGGTATACATAAATCAAAATTATAAGTGCGTAGAGATGCATACATATGTGTGTGTACCTATAAATAAATTTAATTTTGCATAAAATCAGAGTCCTTGTTAAAATCATCATGCATTCCCTCATTTATCCAATGATATCACTGAGCACCCACCATGTGCCAGGCACTACTCCAGGTCCTGGAAATATAGTGAACTGTATAAAGCCAGTGTTCTGTTGGAGTTTACATTGCAGTGGGGGAATATCGGCAACAGTAGAGTAAAAAGTACCAGGTTTAGTATATCAGTTGATATTAAGTGCTATGAAGAAAAATAAAGAAAGACGGGATCTCAGGAGTACCAAAGGATGGGGGGGGGAGGTTTGCTCTTTTAAAACGCATGGTGAGGAAAACTTCACTGAGAAGGTGACATTTCAGAAGACACCTGAGAGGGGCGCCTGGGTGGCTCAGTGGGTTAAGCCTCTGCCTTCAGCTCAGGTCATGATCTCAGGGTCCTGGGATCGAGCCCCGCATCGGGCTCTCTGCTCAGCAGGGAGCCTGCTTCCCCTTCTCTCTGCCTGCCTCTCTGCCTACTTGTGATCTCTGTCAAATAAATACATAAAATCTTAAAAGAAGAAGAAGAAAGAAGGAGAAGAAGAAAGAAGAAGAAAAAGAAGAAGAAGAAGAAGACGACACCTGAGAAAGGTGAATGAGAAGGCAGGCAGCTAGCTCCTCTGGGGGAACATATAGGCAATGACAATAGCCAGTGCAAAGGCCCTGTGGCAGAACCATGGATGGCTTCTTCCAGACATGGGAAGGAGTAGTTTCTCTGAATTACACAACGTGGTAGATGGCTGGTGGTGGTGTGGAGAAGCATCATTTATGCAGAAAACATTGTGACTAGGGCCCCTACAGTCGTACAATGAGTCAGCCCTTACAAGGACACCGATGTGCCTAGAGTAGAAGGAAGGAGGGGATAGTGGTAGGAGATGAGGTCAGAGAGGTGGCGAGGAGCCAGATCGCAGAGGGCTTTATAGGCCTATGTAAGGACTTCTGTTTACTCAGCGGTGCGCTGCTAAATGTCGAATACCTAGAGGGGATTTGGTTTTGATGACAGCATTTGCCAACGGCTGTGATGGAAATACTCGGACCGGGACTGAGTTCAAGCATGATGGCATTGCTAGATGGAAGGTTAGGGAGAGACGTGCAGTAGGACACTCTTCTGTAGTATTTCTAACATGCCGATCGATATAATAGATGGAAATCATTGCAAAGGGCATTGATAATACAAAATACAATAAGATAATTAGAAGCGAAGAGTTTTGTTTTATAAATAATTTATATAATTCTGGGTTCGTGGCATTTAAGGTTTCACAGTGGCTACGTCGAACCAGGTTGCAACATTTCCAAAAACGTCATTGTCACCTTTCTTGAACTGGTGTGAGTTAGCTCCAGCACACCACTAGAGTTCCTCCGAGTGAGGATTTAACAGCAAGAGGCATGAGTCATCAGACGAGGGTTTGAAAGGATCGTTTGAAAGGATCGCTGGGCTGTGCTGAAAACAAGCCCATAGGTGGTCAAAGGCAGAAGCGGGAGACAGTGAGGAGCACTGCAAGAACCCTCAGGGCTCAGCAGTTTCCAGTTTGAAAAACCCTGCCGCGGGCCATCTGGGTGGCCCAGTGGGTTAAGGTGTCTGCCTTCGGCTCAGGTCATGATCTTGGGATCGAGCCCGCATCCGGCTCTCTGCTCAGTGGGGAGCCTGCTTCCTCCTCTCTCTCTGCCTGCCTCTCTGCCTGCTTGTGATCCCTGTCTAATAAATAAATAAAATCTTAAAAAAAAAAAAAAGGAAAGAAAAACCCTGCCACCTGTCTACTTTTTCCCTCTCACGTGGCTTTGGAGCTTGGGTGTACAAACTCGGTTAGTCACGTGCCATAACTCCTCCATGCTCAGACGCAAGGTCTCTTCGCAGTGAGGGTTTCGGAAATCAAGATGAAATTGGAATACGTCTCAAAATTGGGTACGTTTAATAATGTACTGCTTCTTTTTCCTGAACAGCTGGTATGAAATCGATGTGCGCCTAGCCATTGATAGCATTTCACAACTGAGAAAACATTCCATTTTGCCTCATGAACCGCAGAATTGATCGTAGTAATGTATTGTTTGTGCCCCACCATTGAATAAAACTGATAAAGGTTTTGAAATACAAATATATGCTCTATAAATAAAGGCTAAGGAAAGTGAGAATGTTTTTAATAGGAGAAGCAAGCACTGAGGTGTGGGGAAAGGTGCACGAGGAGTCAATGAATCAAGCATTCAGGGAGGCCAGTGAGTTCTCCTCTGATTAAATAAGACAGACAACCACCTAGCGCTGTGATTTAAGGAGTCCTGCATCCCTTCCCACCAGACTACAAAGATATATGATATTCTCACTCTCTCAGTTCTTTGGGGTTAAAGCATTGTCTCCAGGTGATCGCTGTTAAAATGTCTAAAAATGACCCAGGAGGCATGGCACATTCACAGAGGGACCCATTAAAAAGATTAAGGGGAGGGCAGCACGGGGAGGAAATGAGACAGGAAAATGGTTAATGGAGGGTCAGTGTTGTTTAAAGATCGAATGCGGAGTTCTTCAGCGCCAACCAGTGTCTGAACCCCTTTGAACCAGTCCGTTGGACTTGGGCTAGCCTATCCCGCCGGGTGCTTCAGGACGCCATTCTGCCATCTCCACCACTGTCCCCCATGGCAACCACGGCTCATCATTCCTGTCTGGCTTTCGTTTGGCACAAAAGCATAGATTAAGTCCTCTGTTACTCTTTTCTTTCCAGCCAGGAATAATTAAATTTGTGTATTATTCTATCACACTTTGCAGTTTCTGTAATGTCACATACAAATCCCAGTTTATTAAATAACTCAAGAAATGAAAGTCATTCGAGAAAAATATTTTTCAATCAGTAGCTATCCCTGAGAAAGAGTTCATTTTTATAACCGGTGAAAATAATTTAACAGGGACATAATGGACATTGGATGATTACTGTCTTTGAAATGAGGAGACACAGCCGTGCTTAACGATACATTATCTGTTAAGTGCTATCAATTTAGGTGAGAGCTAGAAGCCAACATGATTGTGAACCCAAACAAAACGTGGGCACAGAGACATTTATAAATATCCACTCATTTATTAGCCATCCAGATGATATTTTTAGATTACTATCAAAATCTTTTCCCTCAAAACCTCAGACCCGCAGACCGCCACTCTCCAAATGCCCATGGACTTCAGCTGAAACAGCAGGGATCACATAATATTCTCCACACTATGAGCAATGCTGGGGTCCCTTGGGCCACTGTGTCTCTTCCATCCAGGCACCTATCCCCCACTTCAAAAAAACTGCTCTGATACAAGCCATATGTGTATCTTTCAGAGCTCAGCCTAAGATCCTGTGTGAAAAAAAATAGTCTCACTGCAATCACTAAATAATTTGAAAACCATAAATCTAGTGTATGGGGCATCCCAAAACAATGGTCCAGTTGGAATAGAGCTTAAAGAAGTAAGAAGAGTACTCCATTCCAACCTCACCTACATCACAGTTTTAAAGGTCCTAAAATATATAAAATAATTTATATTATTATATAAATATCAGTGAAACACAGTTTTCTATTTCTAGGAAGTATAAAAATGAAACCCACGATTTCAAATCATAAGTAGAATACAACTTGTGTTTTTTGAGATGGCAGTGTGCCATGATTTGTGTCAAGAAGGCATTTCTCAGGCTTGTTCTCATTCAGTCATCGGTGAGATCTCATTTAATTTTATTTTATGGGTCAAGAAAACGAAAGACTCAAAACCCAGATTCCTCTGCCTGGACCTAAAGTCCTGTTCAAACTGACCGTAGCGTGTTTCAAACTCTTGGAACCTCAACATTTACTCGGTATTTTATTTATTTAATTTTTTAAAAAGATTTTATTTATTTGAGAGAGAGACAGTGAGAGAGAGCATGAGAGGCAAGAAGGTTGGAGGGAGAAGCAGACTCCCCATGGAGCTGGGAGCCCGATGCAGGACTTGATCCTGGGACTCTGGGACCATGATCTGAGCCAAAGACAGTTGCTTAACCAACTGAGCCACCCAGGTGCCCCTACTCAGTACTTTAAAGAAGTGTCCACTGTACATGACTCCTTCCCCGGGGTGTGCTAGGTTTGGCTTTGCCCAGAGCTAGTACCTGGGCTGACTCATCAGTCTGACAACTCTCACCCACTGGCCAACTGTCCTGTTTGATCGGATACTCTTTACAGGGTGGTTTTGGCAAGGGAGAGGAGGGAGATGAGAAATCATGAAACCTTATGGCAGGAAGAAACCTGAAATATTATTTGGTGGAAAAGTGTTCCCAAGCTAAACTTGGGTTCATTCATTGACTACCCTGCACACGTCGTAAATCAGCCAGAGGAGAGTTATTTCCATATTTTAAATTGCTGCAAAAATCTCTCCAACTTCCTCATTGTGCAGATAAAAGTTCAACATCATATGAACAGCATATGCTGAATTTCAATGCTCACTTCAGAAATCATACTCACTCACTTGGTGGGTTTTTGACGCTCTTGTAACATACAGCCAGAACCTAAATTTGTTTCCAGAATCTGTTTATTTCTGTAGCATATATTATTAAAATACTCCCCCGTTTCCCTTAGCTCTTTAGAAAACCAAAGGAAGAATCCCTGTTGCCTTTGAATAATAACTTGATTCTTCTTACTATCTTACTGAAGTATTTCAAAAGGGTTTAAAAATGCATTTCATAATATTTTAACCATTCTGATGTATGAGTTATATTATAAATCTCATGAATCTTTTCTAAAGATTGAAACTAGAAAAACCATGAGACAGAAAAACACAATTAGTAAATATTTAAATATCAATATTTGAAAACATCACAGAAATATGCCTTGAAAATATCTAAAATATTAAAAGGCATGGACTCTAGAAAAATCCTTAAATGAAGTCTGGGCTGTATGAAATTTATAGCAATATTAAATATCATTTTGCATTTATAGCAATATTAAATATCATTTTGCATTTTTAATTAGAGTGAAAAATTTTTAAATCTAAACACTTTGTTAAATATAAGTACTTCCAAAAAATGTTTAACTATTGATCATGTCAATATATATTTTAAGCTCCTATTTTTTAACAGATATATCAAGCATAATTGTATATAGGACATATAAACTTAATTCATAAGCCTCGTAATTTAATAGCTGTGTCTTGTTGCAAAAAGCGTATTATATGTAGTTCTCTTCCCAGTCTTGGTTATAAGATGTAGTGACGTAAATATCAATGTGAGATTACAACTTATATGTCATTTTTCAGAAACTGAGAGATAAGAGCACCAAAAATATCCCACAAATCTTAAAGTTCTCAAGCAATTTCTTCTGTTTATGTGAGAGGAAAAATGAAGGGGAGGGATAGGAAATATTTGCTATAACTCATGTTGTGATTTATTGGATGCTAATCTTAAGAATATAAGATTACATTTCAAAGGTCAGCTCCACAGTCATGAAAAACAAAGATTGTGTGTGTTTGATACTAATGAGCCCTGTTTATACAGTGAGTGAAGACAGACAAATATTAGATTAAATCTAGATCACAAAATGTTCTTATTAGGCATAGGAGCTTCTCTGGGTACAAATGTGCTAATATTAAAGAGAATGCTGCTCAAAATATCTTCCCTGAATTACTGACGTAAATAAGTTACACTGGTCAAATGGGGAGGGGAATCATTGACAACATTAAAATGGATTTTAATTTGTAAACGCACCGTGGGAGAGTCTAGCAGCTTTCAAAATGTGACTTTATTTGCTTTAAAACGTAAGTTCAGTAGGCCGGGGAGATAGCAATTTCTAAGACCTGGGGTTTATTTAGGTATTTTTCAAGCACCTTCCTATGAAGAACATTACTCTTCATCGATATCCAGCTTACTTACATACATTTCAAGTTAGTCTTGTTTCCTCTTTTCTACTTTCTTCCTTCAGTGTTCTCGATTGTGTACATCTTGGTCATTTCCCTCATTCGTTTGTTTAACAAGTGGTTCTGGAAAGCCCCTTACAGTCCAGGTGCTGTGCCTGGCACCCTTGATACAAAGATAAGCAAGTCATGATCCCGGTCTTTCAGGGGCCCACTGTGTGAAAACAGAGGAGGAAGTGATGAGTCCATGGCCCCAGAAGAGGGAGAGCATCACAGACTTGGGAGAGAAGGACTTCTGAGGCCAAAGAGGGGGGGTATCGTGCACCCCGGGAGAGAATGGGGATATAAACAACGCAGTATGGTGGAGGCCGAGGGGGAGGAGAAGGGCAGAGGGAAGACCAGTTGGCAGGAAATACAAGAGGAATGGCCCCTTTGCTCAAAACCAGGAGTTGGAAGCTCACTGCACAAGGATCGGAAATCTCTGAAAGATCTCCAACAGTGACTGAAAAATTCACCATGTGGAGAGCGAAAGAGCCCTGTTCCTGGGCTGAAGGCCTTGACTGAAGAAGCACCAGCCAGCACTGAGCGAAGGGGACCCAGAGCAGCGTCACAGAGGCATGTCGCTCAGGACCTGGTGACCAGTTGAACATGTGGTGTCATCAAGATGGAGAGAGCCGGCCGAACTCCCGAGCTGCTGATCCCGCCCAGTAGACAGGCGGCGCTGTCATCCATGAAGACAACTCATGGACGGGAGAGAATGGTCTGAAGGGAAAGAAATGCAATTTGAGATAAAAGCTTGAGATATGTGGAAAAGCCACCTCTCTATGGAAGCCGTTCCCAGACAAGTGAAAGCAGGGCCACTGAGAGTTACCAAAAAATCTGAACGTGGGCTATTTCCTTCCCCTTAGAGACCAAACTTGACATTGAAAATAATGAAGCAGAACGCATAGGTCTGTTTTTTAAGGAGATGATTTTAAAAATGCATTTATTTTTTCAACAAATATTTAATCGGCCCTATTCTATGTAAGAAAGGCCGTGAGTTTTATAATGTAACTGACAAGAGTGGGTGCAGAAAAGCCCTGGTTACATAGCCTTCTTTGCTCTGTGCACATTTCTTTGCTTGCTTCATTAAACTCCATATCTGAGGGGGAAGACAAGAAATTGGCCTTCGAAATCTGAGAGCACCTGAGAGACATAATTTAAGGCAGCAATCAGAATCAAGCTAGCTGCTGCATCAGAGCTGGTCTCTCCCGGGTGGTTTTTTCCCAGGATTTGCAGGGTTATGAAGATGATCTTGAAGATAAGGTTATGTGGCCTTCTAGTAGCTTTCAGAAAAGGAGTTGTTCAAAATGAATAACTATTTAAAAAAAAATCTCTTTCCTTAAGAGCAGTAGTATTTGGTGATAAATGGAATACTTCTTACTGGATTGAACATATCATGATCTAGATAGAAGCCTCAGCCTGGGGAAAAAATAAATAAGTAAAACACGGCACCGTTCATAGTATTGCAAGATGAGCTGTTTCTGATCCTTAAAGCGTCTAGTTTCTGGAGAAGGAATTTCTGTGAAGGCAGGTTTCTCTTTCTGAGATATAAATGATATGTTTTGTGGAAGACATATTACAGAATATGCCCGTTTGTCTCATAAATGGATAGTATTGGTTTATATAGAATAGAAATCTTCATAACCACCTCTTACGAGGGAAGGACGATATCCACATACAGGAAGGGCACAGACATTCACGTCATGGTGAAAGTTAGAAAAAGAGATACACACATGCTGCTTAGCTCAACTTTCATGTTCGAGACAAAGAAAAATATGGGAAACACTAACAGATTCTCTCACAATTCATGCGTGGTTTATAATTGTTTTATTATTATTACTTGCTTTGTTGGGTTGTTTTTCAGTCTGTTACACAAATTGCCTGGCGACGTGTCCATGAAATGTCCACAGACACGTTAGTTCCCCTTCTAGTGTTCTTTCTTGGCCTTTCATTTGGAGAGAATTAAGAAATCGATAGGCTTTGAAAGAAGAGAAGTTGTGTCCCCTTATTATTCTGTTACATGTTGCTGCAGTGAAGATATGAAATTGGAAGTGGCAGAATATGGAATGAAAAGGGTCTGATATTTTGACATTGTGACCTGTTTGTGAGCTGAGGGCAGAACCCTGCATCCGTGGAGTGAGCGATTTTGTGGTTGTATATATGAAAGGGAGTAAAACTCTTTCAATAATGCTCTCCCCTTGTAGAATCTTGTCTAGTAGAGCCAAAAAATATATATATATAACATCTCTGATTAAGGCAGTTTTTAGTTCTGAGACTGAAAGGTTCCTTACTGAATTTCCAGGAATTTCTACAAGAACTTCCCAAAGCATTCCAGTCCTTTAGCTCTCTCTTGTAAAACTTCCAAATTCCGGTGTATAAACTGCACTTTCTTTCACGAAGAGAAGCCATTTCTTGGAAGAGATAGTCTGTTTCTCTTGCTTACTTTTCATGTAGTTTTTTAAAAGCTGTGGTCCATGAAAATCTTTCTTCTCCATAACCTCAGAATTGTTTCACAGAATGGAAAGGGAAGCATTTTTGTGGGGTTCCCCCTCTCCTCCGCTTTTGGGAATATGGACTTCCATGACCTCCTGGTTGGGAATCAGTGAGTAATATCAAAAATTTCAAGGGATTCAGGGAGTTATGACTACAACCAAAGGGTTCAAACAATGCATTTATCACTGCACCAAACAGCCAGAGATGCCCGAGAGTGTGGTTCCTTTGACACTCGCTTTGTCTTTCATTTTTCTTTTAACTTCACTGGTATGTACTTTCCTAGGCACATGCTGACACTCAATAAATATGTGTTGGCCTAATGAATTAATCAAAAATATTTATTCATTTTGGTAACTACATAAATCAAAGTCCAGTGGCATTATTTCTTGGTTGGTGCCAAAATCTGCTAGTGGCGAGACACCGTCTTAGATTCCCGTTTGGTAGTTTTACTGTTTTATTCTGAAAATAATTGTATATTTTTTCAAGTTTTTCTGCTGCCTTTCATCTCAGTCTCCTGATAATAGACACCTTTAATCCTAACTATCTCAAATATGTTTAATAGCTCTTGAAATGCAGAGATTATTTTTATTTTTTTCAGCATTTCCTGAATATTATGGCAGAATTTTTATTTAGACACCATTACTGAAAAATGAGAAAAAAAATACGTGGAGATGAAAGCATGTGGAGGAGTGAACTCCAAAAACATAAAATATTCGTTGGCGTGCTGTTTAAGGCTGTATCCATCTGTGGTAGAACCAAGTCAAGCAGAAGGGCAAAATACACACAAAGTAGAGAAGAGTGGCTCTCCCGTGGGAGGAGTCAGATGGAAACAAATGAGGTGGGGTACAAAGGAGGTTTCACAGGCAACGGAGAGCATTCTGTAGGAGTATATTTTATTATTTTATAGACCTTTATTATGTACAATGTATGTAATACATAATAGTCTATAATACATGCCAATTACCAATAACATTACATGGAAATATATCTCCATATCAAGAAATATATAAATTTTTTACATGTTAAAATATTCCAAAATTTTTTTTAAAATATGGGGAAGGATGTGATAAAAACCAAAGCAAGGCCAGGGTAATCCAATGGAGCAATGTCAATGTCTATTTATTATGCAGAGGCAGGTTTCAAATTTATACGTAACCATTGCAAGCCTTTTAAAAAATAGTGATGGCTTTTAGCGATCTCCTTCTGAGAAGAAGTTAAACTTTCTATTTGTTTTCAAAATGCTTATGTCCTCTGAAAACTAATTTCTGGTTTATGTATCATTGCATGCATCCTAAACATTTAATAAGATCTTTTCAATTAATGGAAAGAAAGAGAAAAAATAATGTAAAATATTATTACCTATTTTTTTTTATTTCTTTTCTAATTTTTTTTGAAGGAGTACATGTGTTTTTTATGCATATACAGTTAAGAAGTTGGCTAAGTTAATTTCTGTTTTGAGGTACAAGTAAAACTTCACAGTATCAAACTCCCATTTTTTTTTTAAGATCTTATTTATTTATTTGATAGACAGAGATCACAAGTAGGCAAGAGAGGCAGGCAGGGAGAGAGAGGAGGAATCAGGCTCTCCACAGAGCAGAGAGCCCGATGTGGGGCTCGATCCCAGGACCCTGGGATCATGACCTGAGCCGAAAGCAGAGGCTTTAACCCACTGAGCCACCCAGGTGCCCCCAAACTCCCATTTTTTTAAAACAAAGTTTTGTTTTTCTGAAAATTGCCATCAGTCAGCCATTCACTAGAGGCTAAATATCTGTTTACTGTACTTTATTGAAATGCTGCTAGTTATAAAGATCAAAAGTCAAAGTCAATAAGATTTCATTCATTTTTATCTTGAAAAAATCTTAAAATGTGTTATATTTTTAGAAAAAATATATTTATATGAGTCATTTCTCAATATAGTAATTTTTCTGTTTCTTACTCTACATCTTGACGTAGGATCTGACAACAGAAATTAATATCTGATATCCAGAAAATCTAAGATGTGTGGTTGCTTCCTATGCCCTATGTTGTCTACTCTTAAGAGGGTTTGAACTTATGGTGAGGCCAAGGGGCCTTTACATCAAATGTATATGGTAAAACCCCTGAAACTTAGGGCCTTGCACATCTGGACTAGCCCCTGGTTACTAATGGGCAGATAAAGTTCAGCTAAATTACTGTTGCTTCAGTCATAAAAGCAGGAAGAGTGGCTGTGTACTGACATTGGATGGGCACCTGTGAGTGAGGTCACCACTCACATAGCTTCATATGTTCGTCAAATTCGTTTCTTGTTTAAATTCATCTTTAGGGTGAGATGCGAAATAGTCATTCCTAGCTCTTGAATGTTACTATCTGCTACCCGGGGCGTCTCCTTTCTCAACATGAAAGTGTCCAGAAATAAGGAATTAGAAGGTGCCTAATGGGCAAGCTTAAGCAAAGGAGGTTAGGTTGCTCTGTAGACAATTTCATCAAGTCCATAATAGCCATTATTTCTGCTCCCCTATGGGAAATGGAATTCTCTGTTTTAGGTGGTGATGCATTTCTTTTTATGCATCTCTCCTTTCTTTACATTTACCATCACCACTTAGTTAAACATAAGGTAAATTTTCTTTAGAATTTGTCTTCTGTTACGTTTTAAGGTCAATGTGTTTAATTTGGGAGAATCACCTTACACGTTTGTTGAAAATTTAGGAAGGATCCCTTCTATCAAGGAAGTGATTACTCACCTTCTCTTGAGTGTGTCACTAGCTGAGTTAGATTAGAGATCTTTAAAGTGGGAATGTTTTCATAATTACTCCACAAAGGGCAGCATAAATAATAATCATTTGCAAGCTGATTTGTCTGTAGTTGTGTACTTCCTACTTAGAGCACAATAAATTATTATATCTGCCAAAATCTCAGTGGCTTGAAACAACAAAGGTTCTCTTCTTTCTTAGGTTACATGCCTGTTGTGAGTCAGGTAAGGACTCTGCACCATGTGTACCCAAGGGGACATATCAGTTGCTATCTGAAATTTTACCAGTCACTCTCGCAGAGGACGACCAAGTTCTGGCTTGCCTTAAATGGGAAATTAATTGCTCTATCCTGAAAGTTACAATGTTATAACTGATTAGTCAGGATAATTCACTTTTCCCCACCTGACCACAGGGGGCACCAGGAATTGCAGTCCTACCATGAAACAGAAAGGAAGAGAACTGGAATGATCTGGCAAACACTAATGACTCTTTCAATCATTTGTATAAAGTTGCCGTCATCTCTCGTGTCCGTATATCTCTTATCTGGAAGGAGTGAAAGCCCCAAGCGGTGTCAAACAATGTCAGTGACTCCCAGTATCATGTTTTAGATTCCCATTTTCTTTTGTCGTCTTTTCCACACCAATATTACTCAAAAACATAAACTGATATCTTCTTTAATATCACTGAGCATTTCTCTGAAGTTCCCCCCTGACTTCTTTAGACATCAGTTTGCTTCAGCAGGGAAGTAAAGATTCAGACTAAAGTCTCTCTTCTAAATGTTAAAGTTTTATGATTGCACTGTGGAGTTACTAAATTGTCCATTTATAGTATTCAGTGATGTCATTTATAATGTGCTTTTAGCATATTTTTAAAACAATGTATAGTTACTTAGCATTTAGAGTGCACAGCATTAAACAGAAATAGTAAGGAATCTCACCTTATCCTCAACTTCAAAAT
The DNA here is from genome assembly GCA_004024625.1 of Mellivora capensis. Lineage (NCBI taxonomy): Eukaryota > Metazoa > Chordata > Mammalia > Carnivora > Mustelidae > Mellivora > Mellivora capensis. The sequence goes on along the minus strand of PISX010000462.1, from coordinate 208,374 downwards.
GAGTGGAAACTATAATGACTGAGCTATAAGCTGTGCTGGACAATTTCTGCTTGCTCTTAGATCTTTTCCCCTTTTTTTCCTCTATTCATCTCTGTATAGTAGGGAACTACATTTCCCAGTATCCCCTGTGCTGTAGCCTCGGGGTCAGTTAACCAATCAAAGGTACTCTTGGGTCCTTAGAAGGGAAGAAGCCAGAGTATTCCTTACTGCTCACTCTTGCTTCCTTCCTGGTGTCCCTGGCACCAGCAACAACTGCTGGCTTCCCTCCTGGCTCCACTTTCCACCTTGCCCTGCTCCCATTTCCCAACCAAAGACTGGCTTCTATTCTTGGATGGGATGTTATCTCCTCCTCCAGCTGTTCCTTAAACCAGAGCGTAGTTAGTGGTCTCCTTCTCTAATTTCTGTATCATTGTTCTAGCTCCAGTTTGGCTTCTAAGCAGTTCTATCAACTGCACAACTAATTCCCTGCACTAAAAACTTTCCATTGGGAAACTACTCTGCATCTAGATTGGTTTCTCTTTTCCTGCCTAGATTCTGACTAATAAAATATCCCAAAACAAAATTGAAAGGTTCTGATCATTTCCTTTCAGGACTATGCTGATACAAAAAATAGACACTTTTCTCTTTAAAATGAATTGGGTCAGTAAGAGAATGAAAAATAGAGTGGTCCAGAGAAAGAAAAATTGAAATATTGGTCCCACTTCTTTCTCTTTGTAGTTGTATGGCTCCAAGAAAAGTACTTCACTTCCTGTACTTCCTCTTTCTCATTTCTAAAAATAAGATTTTGTACTACAACATGCAACAACATGAATGAATCTCAGAAACGTTATGCTCAGTGAAGGAAGCCAGGCTCAAAAAGGTACACACACTAAAGTTTCATTTTTATGAAGTTCATGTAGATAAAGCTAATCTATAAAAATACAAGTCAGATAATGGTCATCTTGGTAGGGGAGAAGGAGAGAATAAAACAAGGAAATTTTCCAGGCTCGTGACCATGTTCTCCATGGTCATTGGTTATGACCATGTTGGTTATGACCAACATATTGGTCATAAACATGTTTCCAAAGTCATTCTGTAAACACATATCTTAAAACTTTCATTAGAGGGACGCCTGGGTGGCTCAGTTGGTTAAGCGGCTGCCTTCTGCTCAGGTCATGATCCCAGCGTCCTGGGATCGAGTCCCACATCAGGCTCCTTGCTCAGCAGGGAACCTGCTTCTCCCTCTGCCTCTGCCTGACACTCTGTCTGCCTGTGCTCACTCTCTCTCTCTCTGCCTCTCTCTCTGACAAATAAATAAATTAAAAAAAAAACTTTCATTAAAGAGTTCATGCTTGCTTATTAACAGAGCAAACTGTTAGAACCCAACTCCTTAGCTGGTTTTAATCCCAACTCCATGCATGATTAGGTCTGGGAACTTGGGTAAATAACTTAAACCCCTATTTCTGAATTTCAGGATTGTATTATAGAGTTAATGGGTCATTGCAAGGATTAGATGAAAGAATGCATATGTAGTTTCTAGCATAGTGCCAGGCACATAGTAAATGCTCAGTAAGGGATCATGATGCTGCCAATGATGATGGTGATGATGAATCTTTCTGGAAATTTCTACATATGTATTGGCAAATAGATATTTTGAATCTATCACTCTTGTACACAAATATGATCATATTATGCATAGATTTTTTTTCTTTTTAAAATTTATTTATTTGTCAGAGAGAGAGAGGGAGAGAGAGTGAGCAAGCACAGACAGAGTAGCAGGCAGAGGCAGAGGGAGAAGCAGGCTCCCCGCCAAGCAAGGATCCCAATGTGGGACTCGATCCCAGGATGCTGGGATCATGACCTGAGCTGAAGGCAGCTGCTTAACCAACTGAGCCACCCAGGCGTCCCTATGCACAGATTTTTAAATATTTCATATATCTTATGCTTTTTTGGCATGTTAACATCTACAGGTCTGTTTAGTGATAGAATCATATTCATCACATGGTTGGACCCTGGTATTTATAACTGCTTTCCTATTGATTAATATTTGAGATCAGTTGGTGCTTTTATTGTTAACAATAATAATGAAATGAACATCCTTATATGCGGTATTTGAAGGATTTAAAGCTTCTTTTTTTTTTAAGCAAAAGAACTAACCGTTTTATTGTCAGACTTAACATTGTTATTTCAAGACTAACCTTCCACTAGGACTTCAAGCTTTTTTATTTTATCTTAGATTCCTTAAGTCAATCAGGCAGGTGATGGAATACAAAGGAACAGTTGTTATCTTTTATACTCTGGGTTTTCTACAGTGAAGCAATGGGAAATAAATAATAATTCTGAAAGAAAAGTATAATAGCAAGTTAGAGTAAATGCCATACCACCGTCTTAGAACAGGAAATATATTTAGTGTGTTTGGCAAATGTGAAAGCCTCGCCTAAACAGGGATTCTGAGCATAGAAGAGATCCTCAAGGCTGTCAGAAGAAGAGAATGGGACTAAGGTTTCCAAAATTTAATCTTGAAATTAGAGTGGGAAACCTCCTTAAACTCGATTTAGTTACTATAAATATGAAGGCAAGTAACATCAAGCCAGCTCGTCCTAAAAGAATCTCAGAAATACAAGGCCCTTTGGCATTCTGTTTCCTTCTGAGGAAAAGACCATAAAGTCGTTCTGCTTTATTAAAAAACCTAGTGGGAGCAGAGAAAAGTTTTAATAAGCTTATAGCTACTCTGACAGTTGAGTAGTAAATACTAAGCATTACTTCATAGGAATGAGTAAGTGTAACACCTTCACAGACTGTTTCTATAACATATGGACTGTTAAGTGTTTGAGAAATAATTTGTTTGTTTTTGCAGCTCATAGTTTAATGTAATGAAGCACTATTGAGTTGAGTAACTAGACAAGACTCCTTAGTTATGGGGAATTATATTCTGAATTAATGAATTGCAAATTGTAAGACAATCCAACTCCCATAAATATTATGAAGAAAGAAGTAGCAGTCCTACCTACACAAATTTTCAAGGCAAAATTATTCTGTGACGAGAAAAAGATTTAGAGCATAATTAAGGTTCCTAAAATATAAGTACTTAAGAAGAAACTTACCATATGTTTAAAATTATTTGAGACTGCATTTATGATCTGTGATAAGTATATATTTTCTGGAATGCAGAAAACCTCTTTAAAGGTTTTCTGTTTTATTTTTATGGTATTATTGTGCAGTTTACCTCTAGCAATTCATAATGGGCTTTAAAAATTCAAATAATAAAATAAAGATTTTTATTCTGTGCCTGTGATAGTTATTTCACTTTACGTAGAAAGCACTAACTCATTGTTGAAAATACAAATAACTTAAAATGACAGGTTTAATAAGCCATATTCTGGAAACATTTGGTTAACACAACTCTATGATATCAGTATAGAGAGTTATTCAAGTCTGAATGTCAGTTAATTTGGGAAATGATGGTCTTGGGAATGGTCTTCAATCTCTATATACATGAGATTACTAAGAAAATTTTGTAATTTTAATAGATCATTTGTTTTAATTGGCTTGAGAGTCTAAAAATGAAGCACTACCCAGTAAATAGAAAAGAGCACTGAATCTGGAGTCAGAAGCCTGGAAATCCGATCTGGCTGCATCGCAAAATAATTACATAGCCCTGAGCAAGTCATGAACATCTATGACTCCGTCTCTTTATCTTTCAAAGAAGTAAAACAAGATATAGCTAGCTTTCTTCAAAAGGTCAGTCTAAGAAGGAGAGTAGCTAATGCAAGTGAAAATGTTCTAAGTAAATGTTCACCGGATTAACAAAAACGTTATGCAAAAAAAAAAAAAAAGAGAGAGAGAGAGAGAAACAAAGGGTTTCATAGTCTAATAATCTAAGAAATCTTTGATTTGAGTGTGAAAGAGAGAGGGGAGAGAGAAAGATTTCTTAGAGACTTTCACAAAGAGGGAATAGATTCTCCCTGTAAACTCAGTTGACCTTGGGACTCTCCCTGCCCCCCTTTTAAAGGAAACATTTGGAGAACACTCATGGTGAAAAGTAATTTCAGACAGGAGGAGGCTGTGGTGGCTTTACCGTTAGGGTGTTAAGGTGTGCACTACCGGAGACTCAATGAGGCAAAGCTGCTACGAAATTGATGGGACTCAGACCTGCTGGAGGGTGATTCCAAAGGAGTGTTTCCCCTTGGCTTCCTGTAAATGTATTAGGTACAGGATCAGACTTCACAGTTCTCTGAAACTGTTCCTCACACGCAATGACCTCAGCGAGGTTAAAACCAAGTGCCAAAGGAATGACATGTTTTCATCAAAGTTTGCCTCTCCGTTTTGAATATGTGCAAACCTTTGAAAATCCTTCTCATGGAGACTGTCATCATCCTTGAGTGATCTAGTCTGACCAAGACACAAGTCTCATGGAAGAAGCTCCTTAGGTAATCTTCTCTACCTAGGACTTATTTTCTGTATTTGCAAAATGAAGGAAATGAAGAGGCCCCAAGATCTCTTCCATGTCTAAAAATGTCTACCAGTTCCTAGCAGAACACACCCTCACAGCCTCACCTGGATCTCTCATGGCACCTAGAATCCCCCGCACCTCCCCACCTAAGTTAGCTGTTAAAGTCTAGAGTATCAGTTCCAAAAGACTTACATGAAAGGTAGAGCATTTACATGGCCCAAAGACCACTTAATCATTCTCTTGGGTACCAATTCGTTTCTCAGATTAGATCACTGGTATTATGTCAAAATCTGAGCTAGAATAAACTATAGTACCCATGAAACACCTGACCAGAACCCAGCCCATGGGTCTCTTTTCTGAAGTAAATGGGCCATTTCCAAAAGTTGGTTCTAGGATTCGGTAAGAATGGTAGGCAGAATGAATTGGAAGGTAACGGGAAGTAAAAGAAAATAAAATTACTAAGCTCCAGGTATATTTGAGTATTTTATCAGATTTTGATGTTCCTGCAATGGACATTGTGAAATGGACTGTGAACTTGAAAGCACGCCTATAGCTTCTGAACTATGATCCCTACACAATGTGGACTCTGCTCTGAGATGTGAAGAGCAGCCTTCGTCATTCATTCAGAAGACACGGAGTACTTACTGTGTTCAGGCACGGGACTAAGAAAAAAGATGGACATAAGAATTAGTCTTTCTGGCTCTGTCTTCATTCCATGCTAACCAAGGACCAAATATATATCCAGCCTACAGATATGCACCAGCGACCTCCCCCTGCAAAAAGAAAACAAAACAAAAACCTAAGTGCTTTAAAAATACATGGCCCTAAATGAAATTCTAACTTTTTTTTTTTTAAGTATAGTTAACACACAACATTACATTAGTTTCAGGAATAGCATGGTGATTCAGCTTCTCTATGCCTTACCCTGTGCTCTCCACAAGTGTAACCATCAACTGTCAGCATATAATGCTATTACAATATCATTCACTATATTCTTATGTTATGCCTTTAATTCCTGTGACTTATTCATTCCCTAACTGGAAGCCCATATTTCCTGCTTCCCATCACCCATTCTGCCCATCCACCCTCCTGCCCAACCCCCCGCACCCCCCACACCCGGCAGCCACGGGTTTGTCCTCTGTAAAATTCTAACTTAAAATTATCATGTGAAAAAGCATAATATAAAAAGCACAGCCAAAATATCACGACTTAAAAAAACTCCACACTTAAAATAATAAAAAGCCAAACTAAAAAATCAGAATGAACAGAGAAAGAAGTCATTTCACCTTCCACAAGCTGCATTGGTAGAAAGTAGTTAATCCTCTATTGTAACTTTAATATCAGGATTAATTCCTGGGTCTCGCCTATGAATGGCATACCGGCTTAAACCTGAAACTTTTGTTTCCTTTTATAAAACAAAATTAAAACACAACCTAAGGTCAATAAGAGTTTTTAGCAATAAAAAATTTCCAGGTATTATTTCCCAATCTAGGACTTCCTTTTTTTTTTTTTTTTAAATTTTTTTACAGTGTGAGTGTGAGCTCTTCCATGATTATAATTCCATGATTATAATTTGAAGGGAGGAGGGTGGGAAAGTAAATTTCGTGTACCTAAAAAGAACACAAACAGCATTTCCCCCCCCCTCTCTGCTGAATGTTAAACTCATTAAAAGAACAGGAAGCATTTCATGGATTACTGATAACAGTACCTCTGTCACAGGAGGCCAGATTGGAGCCATAAAGGGAGCCATTGTGTTCATTACCGAATGTGAGATATTCATCCTCACAACTGATCCGCCTCCTGCCCAAGACAGGTAGACATAATGAATACATAAAAGAAACCTTTTATTTTTTTTTTCAGGGAGTCATACTAAAAAACAAGTTATTAGGACATTAATCATCAGCGGAAAACAGCTTTCCAGTAGAAAACAGCAAAATCAACATAAATGTGTGTATCCTTGATATGTTTGCAAAGTTCAACATGCATTACAATGCAGTTAAAAGCTAGTATTTCTAAAGTAATCTTGGAATGCGTTCTCTTATTTTCATAAAAACAGTGACAAGCTGAGAATAGTTGAATTCAGATTCTCATCTATGAATGCTGAATTACTAAATTTAATTAAAGGCTGTAAGCATTATGCAGTCTTTTAAAGATTGGGCATTTTGATCCCTTCCTTTCAAAGATGGGGAACTGAAGCCTGGAAAATGCAGTTAATAGGGTGTTAGGGAGGGAACACAGGCCCCCAAAGCCAAGTTCAGCATTCCCTTTCCCCTGGGCCAATCTGTCTTTCTACCCTTGATGAGCCCAAGAAAGGTCACATTTCCCTAGTTGGGCAACTATCTTGAAATTTTGATATCTTGGCAGAATGTGTCCCCTGTCTGCTTGCTGGAGGCCTCAGTCTTGCCTATGACAGTATTTTATTTATTCTTTAGAGCCTCTTATGCTCATAAACATGCCCATTAGTTTTACAAATTACCACATTAGTCATAAATGAGTTGTCCTCCTAATATAGCACATAACTTATTGTTGCATTTTATTGGAGCATTTATAATAAAATTATGGAAAGTGTTAAATAACCCTCAGAGAAAAAACCGTATTCATCATCTCAGCAAAGGTGTAAGTGTTGCATTTTATGCTACGGTATTTGTAGGGAATTTATATTCAGAATATTATGCTGTTTCTCTAAGAGGACTCCTGGGTTTCTCCATGGGGCCATTCTCCCCTCCATCTTTCCTCTTCACTAGGTTTCTTATAAAAGTCTAAGCCACTTACAGTACTCCGATTTCACTGTAAAAAAAAAAAATTATTTGCTCCTTCCAAATCACATGAGGTCTATTAAATTTGTTCTTTAACTTAGCAATTAAAGTGCAGCGTCAAAGCCTGAAATCACCTCTTCCCCTTATCACCCAACTCCTAACAGAAACATTGGCACTAACACATATGACCTTCAAAATAGCAGTTGCCTCCCATAAAATCTAACAGTGTTTTCCCCAGAAATAAAAAATGGGGAGCCGTAGACCTAAGCTCTTTTTTAGATTCATTGAAATGGTACATCTCTAGCTGAAACCAAAGGTGCCCTAATCATGGGATACTCACAAAATTTCTTCTCTTTCTTTTTAGTGTTTACAAATATGGAAATTTTCTTACCGGCCTACCAGGAGATGTATTGGCCTCATCTAATGAAAGCTAATATGCAAAAAAAAAAAAAAGGAAGTTGAAGCACATTGAATTAATTATATCTGAGATTTGACTTACACATTAGATGATTAAATATGTGCATTTGAAAGAGTCCCTGAAGGTAGTCTAGTTACTTTAAATAATTGTCCAGGGCCTTTTGGCTAAAGTGACTTTCCCCATGTCGCTTGCTTTTGTTATCTTAATTTTTCAACGTCTTGATTTTGTACTTTCTTCATACACTACCTTCAATTTAATTCCAGTCTGCATTTCAAGAAAACAAAATATGCAGAGAACAGTACTAGAGCTTACAGGGGAATGAAAGGGTGAGAACATGTGGCCCATCCACCCCCTACGAGTTGTGTCTCTAATGTGGGAGATGAAGTCACATGGCTAATGCATCAGCCATCCCACCAGTAACTCCAGTGCAAACACAGAATCCATCATTTATTTTTTGTTATAGTAGGAATTTATTAAACCAGGCTCTGAGTTAGCAAAAATAAGTTGCAGAATAATGGGAATATTAGACAAACAACTGATTCCCAAATACAGGGTGGTGAGCATCAAAGCACCAGAAAGGAATGTGGGATCTCTGGAAAGAGTTGATCTCCAAGTTAAGTCCTGAAAGAGTGTAAGTTGGCCAGACAACCTCCAAAGTGAAGCAGTGTCCAGGCAGAAGAAGAGCACCACTAAGTCTGCATTTGTTCCAAGTCTTTTCAATGTTGTAGAGAAATCAAATTTCAAAAACTATTTAGGAAATGGTGATATTATCACCAAATATTTTTATTGTCAGTTAAGACCATTTAAACAACCACCAACTACACCTACCATCACTTTTTTAAGGATAGGATATTTTTTGTACTAAAACTGGGAAAAAGGGAATAATCTTAGAATAAAGGACAATCCTTTAACTTCAGTAAGTTTAGCATAATTTTCCCCCCATTTTAGTGATTTCTGTCACACTGAGCACTCTTCTTGGACCGATGGCAGTGAACTCCATTGGTACATGGCATCTGTGTGAACCCCTGAGCTGTTCCTAGAGAATGGAGAACGAGAGAGAGGGTAAGAGGCAAGACTCACAAGTGCGCACAGACAAGACATGAAGGACCCTGAAAGTTAAACGCTGAAGAATTTGTTCTTTTTCATTCTAAATGCACTAGAGAGCGAATGAAGGAATTTTGCAAATGCACCGTGAGATTGCGTTTCGGAATGATCACCTGGACGACAGTCGAGCTGACGTTTGATGATATAGTATGAGTTAGCTGGATCAAAAAGAGACAAAAAAAATTTAAAGGCCAACTTTGTAGTTAGGGAGAAAATAGAAGGAAATTAACAGATTCAAGGTGAAAAATTATAGTCACCATATTGGATCAATAAAGACATCTGAGAGACTGAGGGGAATGCATCCATAAGATTCAATAGCTGAATTTACAGGGAAAAAGAAAAGGGGGAGAATCAGTAAAAAATCCTAAATTTCTGTCTCTAACTGTTCATTTGATGGGTGGGAATTCCTCAGCTCACTCAAATAGCTACCACAAAAATGAAGAGCAGTTGAAGGAGAGTTGGAAGAACTTAGAGGAATGTGCTTTGAGATGTGTTGAACTTGAGATATCAGTAGGACATCTCAATGGTATCAAGCAATTGAAGACATGATTCTGGGGCTTGGGGGAAAGATCTTGGCTAGAGACATAATTAGAGAAGTGATCACTGAAAAGAGGTGATCACTGAAGCCAGGGGGGTGAATCGGAGAGTCTAATGTTGAAGAGGACATGGCCTAAAGAGAAGCCTTATCAGGCAGAGACAGTGAAAGGATAGTCAGGGGATTCATGACGATTTCCACAATTGCTCTAATGTAAGCAAAGTCCAGTGGGAATATGGTGAGGTGAGAGATGCGTGGAGTTGGTGTAAGAGCTCAGCTTCAAATAGTGAGGTCTGGAATGGGCCCCTAAAAGGAAGACATTCTTTTCCTTTCTCTGCCTGTCTCCTCAGACATGACTGATCACTCCACCAACTTTATTTTTCATTCAACCCCTTCTCATAAATCTTAGAAAACTACAAAAAGAGAACTTTTATTTTTGATTCATTATACCATTATCAGAATTTTGCTTTCTGGTTTCTTTTTTAATTATCTCTTTTAGGCTTCTATTTTTCTTTTTCTTTTATTAAATATCTTTTGAATTTTAATAGTCTATCCTACCTTATTTATATGTTACTGCTAGGAATTGAGGAAATAAAACACAGGATCAGAAGCAAATACAGGGACACCTGGAGGGCTCAGTCCTTTGAGCATCCAGCCCTTGGTTTCAACTCAGGTCATGATCTCAGGGTCTTGAGAGCGAGCCCTGTGTGGGAACTCCATGCTCAGTACAGAGTCTGCTTGGGATTCTCTCTCTCCCCTCCCTCTGCCCCTTCCTTGTGCTCTTTCTCTCTCTCTCTTTCTCTAAAATAAATAAATCGAGTAAGCAAGCAAGCAAGCAAGCAAGCAAACACGGTACAAACCCTTGCCTAAGACAGGTTTGGATATTTACATAATACAAGATATAATAGCACAAGAATTGACAGTCCCTCTGTGTTCATTAGCATGTTATGCTACTACAGTGCACACTGCATTTTGATTTGAATTAGTAAGTGCGAATTCTGTTACAATACACTAAAGTCGTGTGTGTTTGGCACTGGGGACTTGGATAAACCAAAGCTGCACATGCTTTAAAAGTATGTTTAGAATTGGAACCAAGAGTAAATTGTTATTAACAGTAATAATTCTGAAGCTACCATTTATCTCCCATTCACCATGTGCCAGGGCCATTCTAAGCATTCATGAGCAATGGCTCATTTAACCCTCACAAAAATAGCTAGGAATTGTCATGTTCCCACTTGATGAATGAGGATATTGAGGCTCAAAGGAAGAATCACTTTGGCAGAGCTGGGCCTGAAATTCAGATTCAAAGGTATTGCTTTTAGAGAGAGTCAGTTATCATATGGTTTCACTTCCTTGTGGAGCATAAGGAATAACATGGAGGACGTGGGGAGATGGAGAGGAGAAGTAAGTTGGGGGAAATTGGAGAGAGAGACAAACCATGAGAGACTGTGGACTGAGAAACAAACTGAGGGTTTTGGAAGGGAGGGTGGAAGCCTGGTGGTGGGTACTGTGGAGGGCACGCATTGCATGGAGCACTGGGTGTGGTGCATAAACAATGAATCTTAGAACATTGAAAAAAAATTAAATTAAATTTTAAAAGAAAGTACTGCTTTTAACAGTGATCAGAACTTTGGCTCCTCTAAGAACTAGATGTCTATGTTCCAGGCATCATGGATTTGAGGCTGCCAGGAGCAAATTTTGTTTCTCTTGATTTTACTTTGATAAATCACAGCCATTTTCATATGTCACTGCCACCTTTGGACTTTGAGGAAAGAAAAGACAAATAACAAACCCTCTCATAGAAAAAAAAATCAAATGATGTGAATAGACCTAAGCATATCTAATTTGTAATCAAAAAATCAAAGCAGAGATAAGTTAAAGTAACATATCGGTTTCAAACATGTCAAATTGAGGAAAGAAGCAGGATTTTTCAATGACAATCTATTCATTATAATTTAATTGTCATTAAAGAGTATGCACTTAATAACCAAAGGGAGAAATCCGAAAATCATTCAGTGGATGAAAGGGAAAATCAGAAATTCTTCCTAGCATGGTGCTCATATAGGTTTTAAGTTGCATATTATATTATGCTATACTATTCTATGGCATGCTTTTTTGTGACTAGATATCAAGTTGTGACTGGAACAATAATACTATATTATCATGCTTGGAAACTAGGGACCATATCTTGTTCTTCATTGTGTATTCCAAATCACCTACACAGCCTACATAATATAGACTCAATAAATTCTCATTGAATTAAATTGTCTTCTCTACTACATCACCGGACAGCAGATATATCCTTATTACACTTGTGATTGGTGCAACAGATTTTAAATAATGAATGAAAAATGTCCCTTTCTAGTAACTCTCTCAGTAGCAAAAATCCAAAATTATTACAAAGAAGAAATGAGCCATTTAAAATGTGGAACAGAGCTCTGTGGAGATGATCCACTTTACCTAGTTCCTACCTTCCATCCTTTCAAGGAACGTGAGTGACTTTAAAATATTCACCTAACATGTTTAAAGGCTTTATTCAGATGCTTATAAAAGCTTTCCTCCTGACTGCTTTTTTGTTAGTTGATCCTCATATTCTTCTAGAAGATTTCCCTAATCTTGAGGCTTTCTTGCATATATTGCAAACAGTATCAGTGTTTGGTACTAAGAGCGTTCATCTTGCTTATGTATCAAGAAAGATTTTCATCACTGGTTGATAACTTTTAATATAAATATATATATATGTAAAATCAACAGATAAAGATCTTTTTATGTTAAAATATAATTAAATAGAATTTCTAGTGTCCTTTTTCAAGAATATATGGGATTGTTTCTCTTTCTCTTTGAAGTGCTTTGTAGAGGGTTTTGCTGTATTGCTTTTCACTGGGCTTTTTATTACCATCAAAGAGACAAATGGTTTTAGTCCAGAGAATCGTCCATGGTTCTTATTTGAGTTTTAATTTAGGCTTACACTGAGGTTGTGACAGGCAGTATTTCTATCTAAGCAGTGTTATCTTGCAAAGTATTTGACTTGGGGAGTCTGGATTTTTAACATGGTAGTTAAATCTCAGGTTTGAGTTTCTTACCAGTCTTTATAATTACAATGTGCTTCTCAGGCATCTTCTTAGATATTATTCTGATCTTTGAACTTCAATTCAGAAACCAGAAAACCTAGGAAGATGTCATTTGTGTGTTTCGGCCCTAGAGGAAGAGAATACAGCTGTGGCAGCCGAAAGCAACCCTACGGCTCTCCTGATTGGGACACGACCGGTTGTCACATTTAATTCCAACACGCCATTGATGTATAGGCACTTGTTGTGTTTCAACTGAAGCAAAGTTGTTAAAAGTTTAATTTTGTTCTTCTGGGAAAAGAAGACATTTCTTGAAGGGACTATGATCGCGTTATCATTAAAAATGTATATGCGCACACTCTTTTTTTTAAAGTAAAAACCTTTATTGAAATTTTGGTTTTCCTTGAAAGAAATCATCAAAGATGTTACTTTGTTATTATGTTAATTATTGTTATTAATTATAATAATTATATAATAATACATAACATGTAACCTATATTATTGATCTCTATTATATATAATTTTATATTGCATTATAATATATAACTTGTAGCATATGTTTTATTTTTTATGCTTAATTATTATATTATTTACCATATACACAAGGGTAGATCCCAGTTTTGTGGGACAGTCTTTTTTTTACCTTAATTTTTTATTACTATTTTTAATTGTGGTAAAATACACGTAACATGAAATTTACCATCCTAACCAGTTTTGAGCGTCCAGTTCAGTAAGTTAAATACAATGCCACTGCTGTGCCCTCATCACCACCATCCATCCATCCACAGGACTCTTTTCATCCTGCAAAACTGAAATTCCACCCAGTAGACAATAGTAACTCTTTATTCCCACTTTCATCAGCCCTTGGCAACACCATTGTACTTTCTGTCTCTATGAATTTGCCTCATAGAAGTGAAATCATCCAATATCTGTCCTTTCACACACTCTCTTTTAATAGAGCTTTTGCCCTGTTTATGAGTATATAGGAAGAAGACACTGAAAATTACCCAGCTGAAGGAAGGAAACAACAGTGTCTGTTTTCCCACCAACAAGCAGCTATAGACAGGCAAGGTAGCATCTGTAACATCATGGTTGAAATCTAGGCTCTATTGAGAAGAGGATTTGTCATTTTTATAATCTGTGATACACCCCCACCCCCCCACACATGCATTCTGGTTTTACTTCCATGAATGGTCTATGTCAGCCACTCTCTGACATGCAACTCAGCCCCTACTCTTTTCCTGTTAGGTTCTCTCTTTTTTTAAGTTTTTTATTTTAATTACAGTTAGTTAACATACAGTGTTATATTAGTTTCAAGGGTACAGTATAGTGATTCGACACTTCCATGCATCACCCTGTTAGGTTCTCTTGACACTCAGACACAAACACACCAGAAAGGGAGTATCCATGTGTCCATTTTCCAAGGCTAATAGTTCCAAGCTTATCTGTTCAATTCTTAGTTCTTTTATGGGAAGAGATCATTGTGTGTGTGTGTGTGTGTGTGTGTGAGAGAGAGAGAGAGAGAGAGAGAAGGAGGGAGGGAAGGAGTCATACCTCTCTGTATACACTAGTTTAACTAAAGGGTATACTTCCAATTTACAAAAACTTCTGAAACATCCACTCCCAGCATGCAACCAAAAACAGGTGGATTGTTCTTTTATTCTTAAATCTACTTAATTTAGTATGATTTGAAGAGATCTTTAAAGATAGAAAGATAATGCCCAACTAAAGTTAATATTCTCAGTGCGCAGAATAAAACTGAAGACTTTTAGCGGTTCTTGAAATATGGAGCAGAGTAAAAACATTAGAATGCCTGCTTTTTAAATTTTTATTTTTTTAATTAATTATTTATTTATTTATTTATTTTCAGCGTAACAGAATTCATTGTTTTTGCACCACACCCAGTGCACACTCCATAATACCCACCACCTGGCTCCCCCAACCTCCCACCCCCCCCCCGCCCCTTCAAAACCCTCAGGTTGTTTTTCGGAGTCCATAGTCTCTCATGGTTCACCTCCCCTTCCAATTTCCCTCAACTCCCTTCTCCTCTCCATCTCCCCATGTCCTCTGTGTTATTTGTTATGCTCCGCAGATAAGTGAAACCATATGATAATTGACTCTCTCTGCTTGACTTAGATTATGCTGAGAATACCTGCTTTTTAAGAAAGAATTTCTACATTTAAATATATATGTTATAAAATCCCTAGAAACAGACCCAAGACAACCTGAGGGGTCACAGATTTGCATGATGAACATTAATAACAATTTTGAAGGTTGTATAGTTCACGGGAAAAAGCATTGTTTGAAATGTTGACAGAAAGTAAGTTCCTAGATTCTTCTACTGCCTGGAATAAGGCCTAACTCCTAGTAAACAACAAATATTTATTAAGCAATTCAACAAATTTTATTAAATGACTCAATGGATGGACCGATGGACAGATGGATAAAATACATTAGAATCCCAGCTTGGGGAAACCTCTCTCTATATAAAGCAACTTCTACACATTAGATGCTCTTTATCGTAGTTATTAGCACTATTTAATTACATTCATGTAACATTTTGAAATTTTTGAAGCTTGTCAATTTAGAGTCAGATTATAGTCAGGAAAAGAGGCCAATGAGGAAGCATTCAAATCTAACTTGAGTAGATAGGAATATTTGCAGCCATGTGGCTGATATACTTTAATTTATTTCTTTGAGAATTAAAGATGAGAGAGATGAACTGATTTGCTTAAGGTCTCCTCTGTATGGTTGCATGAAAAGTGTGAGCTTTGTATATCTGAGAAGTTATAGCCCGATGGTTCTACACTAGGTAATTTACTCATTATGTCAGCAAACTCCTACAACTTGTTTTCCATAAATGTATGGACTCGTCGTCCAAGTATGGGGGAATCAAAAGATGATGGGGAATAACCATTTAAAGGAGGCACACTTATAAATAAGTAAATACATAGTAGTAATGAAGGGAATATGTGCTGGGATAAATGATTACATGAAGAGTGGAATGAACAGGGAGAATGACCACTAGCCAGTCTGGATGTTTGAGAAGAGAAAGTAAATAGTAAGTCGTAACCTGACAGCAGATGGAAGGATCATGTGGACTTTTCAGTTTGTGCAATTAGAGTCTGAGAAGCCAAGATTTTAGTTATAGCCAATTAAAATAATCATGGGAGAATCAGAAGAAATTGTTTAAGTTGACAAAGAGCCAGTTCCATTCATGTAAAGGCATCTGGGCCTATGCAAGAGTGCGAAGTTCTCCTGGTTCTGCTTTGTGGAGCTCACAGTGGGACTCGTAATCGTGTCATATGCGATCTTCATGGATTCTGTGATCTCCTTACAGTTGTCTGCACGTTATCCTCCTTGCTATCCTGAGCACTCAGCGGAGGACCTGGCACCTTGTGGACATGCAACAAATGTTTTCTCCAATTGACTGACACCTACCAACCAGTATATTAAAAACAGAAAATAAAAGAAAAAAACAAGCTGTGTGATTTCCTCTAGACACAGTTGTAATTTACTATCTAGGACAGTCTCACCAATCAAACACTTATCTCCAGTCCTTGAGAGGATAATTTACCTTCAACAATTATTTTTAATACATTATGCCAACTTGGGACCATAGCAAAATTGAACTTATGAAAAATGCCTGTCTTTTTTCATCCTTAGAGTAATTATACCTTTCAAAAAACTTTCTTTGGGGGGTTTTGAGATGACAATGTTTTTCAATTCTCAGGTAGCAAAAGCAGAATCATTTTATCAGTAATGTACAAGATAGAGACATGTCCAAGGTTACTCAAGCAGGGTCATAAATCACCTCCTCGACAATGTCTCCCAAGATTAAAAAAGAAAGATCATATAACATTTTGTAGATGGAAAGTCTCATACAGGTTGTCATACATTAAAAATGATGCAAAAAATAAAAAAAGAGCAATTACATAGAAATGCAGTAGTTCTACTATTGACCAGGCCCAAAGAAAAGCATTTTTATTATTGGGAGATAAAATGAATGTTGATCATTATTTTAACATTACAGTTTGGCAAAATACTTCGTATTTTCACTTGCCAAATGAAGAAATGGGTTGTATATATTTCCACTATTATTAACATGGAAAAGCAATACAATACCGCAAATGAGTGACAATGTCTTTTGTTTGTCCTTGAAGCCTACAGTAAACATTCATTTCACTCCTATGAGAGACAACTTAATTACCTTAGATTTCTTAAAATCAGTGTGTGCTTTGAAAGTGCGTATTGAGGAACTTGGATGCCACTAAATTTAAAACACAAAATGGGGGCGCCTGGGTGGCTCAGTGGTTTAAACGTCTGCCTTCAGCTCAGGTCATGATCTTGGGGTCCTGGGATCAAGTCCCACATCGGGCTCTCTGCTCAGCGGGGAGCCTGCTTCCCCCCCATCTCTCTCTGCCTGCCTCTCTGCCTCCTTGTGGTCTCTCTCTCTGTCAAAAAATGGGTGAAATCTTAAAAAAAATTTTTTTTAAACACAAAATGGCCAATCCCAAGTGATCTTGACTAAAATAAACTAATAAATTGTTGAAGTGATTGCAAAGGCAGTTTGCAAAGCAAAAAAAAATTCCCCTCATTTTATTCTTCAGCCTTGCAGTGTCCCTGCTTCTGAATCTCACTTCCTCATCTCCTCATTTTCTTAATTCTTTTCCCATAGAACGATGGACAGGTACCTTGCTGCCACTTGTGTTAGACACATACGCAGTACTCGCAAGACCTTGCCAAATGATTTCCACCCAGCATCTACCATTAAAGGCCATTAGGCCCTATGCCTGGGCCAAACCCTATAGTTAAAACTCACTAGCTAATGGAGCCTAGGCAAGTTATTTCAATCCTTGTGAGCCTCCCTTTTCTCATAAATAAAGTAAGAGTTATAGGATTGCTATGAGGGTAAGTGAGCTGGAACTTAAGCCACATTTACTACAGTTCCAACAAAGGTGAGATTTCGTTGTCACCATCAGTAGGCAAAGCTAGTGCCATCTTGTTCAGTGGAAACAGCATGGTTCATTTAACTGACACTGAACTAAGAATCAAGTTGCTCTGGGCCACAGCTCTGTGACCTGGGCAAGTCATATGTTGCAGAACTTCAGTAAACAGTGAGGTATAAATGAGATCATCTCAAAGGTCTCTTGCGGCTCTAAAATTCTTTGTTCTGAATTAATTTCATCCTCTACATTCTTTCTTATAACACTCTGGTAGATCACTGGAATTGCATCCATCTATCGTAAAAATGTCAAAATATCGCAAGACATCGGCCAAAAAAAAAAAAAAAAAAATGAGCCCATGAAACCTTGTCATGTGGTCAGAGCCAAAGAGAATCCAATTTGATATAAAGTCATTTTCCTCAAGTGCTGTGTGGCAGGGATTCTGCTGAGTAGGATATTTGAGCAGAGCACCTTGAGACCAATGTCACAGAAAATATTCCTGCAAATAATTAATGGTGTGTGTATATATATTGCCAGCTACCCCGTTGGAGCCCAGCAACCTCTCAGAGGGGATTAGTGTTCCTTACCCAGGTACCCGACCATTCCAATACATAATTTTCTCAATGATCATTATCCTGAAATAAATCCAAATTAAATTTATGAACCAGGATCGAAATTACGTGCCTTCAGTATTGAACCTTCTAATAGCAGTTATTTTTATCGAAGTATTAAAGCAATTGGCTTGAGTCATCTTGGAAACACTGCCTTCATATTTCAAATATGGTTGGGAGGCTGTCAGCACATATTACCACAGATTGGAGATATCTGCTTGTTAAATGATTTTTACCAGGAAAAACCCATTACGGGAAACATCTTGTTTACAAGAGTGTCCTGGGGATAACAAATAGAAAGCAACATGTTACATTGAATTATAGGAATAAAATCAGCTGATTCAGCTAATAGATTCAATAGAAATATGAGACATTATTTTGCAAGTCAAACACCACTGCAACTTAATATAACTGGCAGATTTCTACTGTAGGATGTAAACAGCAGGTAAAAAGATTCACTTGAAATGACAGTGGCCACTGAGTGTTATTCCAACACTCTCATTCCGGCCCCCATTCTCAATGATTCTCCAAAAGCTATTTTCTCTGCCTCATCTACACAGAGAGAAAATAAAGCAGCACCGCTAAGTATATTTGAGACAGTGGAAAGGGCTGAGGAGAGGTTAAGGGAACAAGCATTGACTGAGAGAGTTCTGGGTTCAACCTGGATGGGTGGACTTGGAGAAGAGGCTTAACTCTTTGGAGCCTCAATGGCCTCATCCATAAAATGGAGACCACCATGTAGCTAGGGTTGTGCTGGAGTCAAATGTGATGACGTAGAGGTAAAACTTAGCAGGAGGCCTGACACAGAGAAATTACCAAGTGAATGGAACCTGCACCACTGCTAGAACCATTCAGCCTCAGCTAGTAGATCCTAGAAGGGTGAACAGATAGGAGACACTCCCTTTCCATACCGTATGTTATACACATCCGATCTCTCACAACAGATTGCAAGTTTTGATGGCTGAGATAGTATCTTAATCATCTTCACCATCCATGTTTCCCCCCTGCATAGAGTGGGATTTCAACAAACTTGGATATGAATGGGATGAATGAAAGAAAAAAAGGTTGAATGAACAAAGGAAGCCTCAGGACAGGATCTGTGAAGAAGGCATCTGAGAAAGCCAGTATGGATGGCCTGCTTGTCCCAGGAAAAGCTGCACAATAGGTTGTTATTGGCTGTAGAAATCGGACTGATGGCAATAAAGACAGAACGTGGGTCCAAGGTATTCCCTTAGCAGACTGTACTCACATGTACCCCTGTCGTGCCTTTAGAGAATGACATAGTAAGACAGCATGAAGTCTGATGGTTCGAACCTTGAATAGCTTTGAACATCCATTCAGAATAATTAGAGGAGAGTGACATCTAGTCCAAATGAGGGTCAGGAATGCTGTGAACAAGCCAGCACATTTGGACTCGTGATGTTCCCTGCTGTGAGACCAAGCACTGTGTGTCTGACTCTGACTCAGAATTTTAGAGAGCAGATGTTTAGCAGGAGGCTAAAAAGGTCTTAGCTTCTTTGACCCTCCGGAGAAGAAATAGCCAGAAAGGTTATCATGTCACAGTTGGCCAAACCTTTAATGACTGCTCTCTCCCGGAGTACTTCATACTTTGGCCATGGCATTTCACATGTTCTGCCTCTTCTGGGAATTCTCTGTGGGTGTTTTCTATTCCCACCAGACTGAAACGTCCAAGACTGGAGATCTTTCTAAATGTCATGTCACCCAGCATGCTGCCCTGTACCCAGGAATCTCTCAAAATAGAAGTATAGTTTAGAGTAACAGGAAGCTCATGGACTTCAGAATCCCAGATACCCATCAAAACCCCTTTCCCAGTAGCTTTCCAGTAGTTTCCTCCCCATCTCAGAGAAACAGTCTCCAAAGTAGCTGAAGTATGGAAGAGGGGACAAGTCACTCTGGTGACCTTTCCCTTCACTCCCCAAATCCAGCCACTCACTTCCGGTCCATTATGTTCCTCCAGAGGCTCTGGAATTGGTCTTCTTAATTCCATTTGCCATTTGTCTAATTCACACCTCCAGCATTTCTTGCCTGTGTCATTGCAAAAGCCTCCTCCGCTCTCTAGGCCACTCTGTTTTTCAGCCAGCACAATCATTCATGATCTCAAATCTGACCATCGCTCTCCCTTTAGTTCTCTGTGAAGTCTAAACCATTTAGTGTGTCTTACAAGTCCCTTCTTGTTCTGGCTTCTGCTTCCCTTTCCAGCTTCATTTCTTACCTCAGCCTCAGCCATTCCTTAGACATATTGAGACATTCTTATTTCCTTGAGTATGGCTTACTTTTTCCATTTGTGGTCTTTTATCCTTTCCACCTGGGACACTTTCCCCCCCTCCCTGATCTCTGTTCCCCTTCTCTTCTTTCTCCCTTCTTCTAGGAAGAATTCTTTGATATCTCCACTCCTAGAAAAGCTGGTTGACTGCTGTTCTTAAGCACCACAGCCTTGGGAGACCACCGTGGGTCAGGGATTTTTTTTCCTAGATGAAGAGATGTCTAAGTTGAAATACAAAGAATGGATAGGATCCAATGAAACAGAAACAGAGAAATGAGGAGATAGATGCAAAAAAAAAAAAAAAACAACTTTGTTGAGTCAGTGAAAAAAAATGAATGAATAAATGAAAACAGTTTTGAGAAGAATTGCCTATAAAACATTGTTGTTTTATATATACATGTTGTTTATATATACATATATACATGTTGATCACCGCTTACTCCATAGGCATATGGTAAAATACCCAAGTATAAAAGCTGCCCCTGATTTTCTCCTTTTCCAGGTAGCTCAGAGCACTTTTCAGTATCTTACGATAGCTCATTTCATAGCATAAGGAAACCAAAACTACCCAGTCTTATAGATAGAACCACATCAAGTCAAGGGGCATCTCTAAGAAGTAAAGTAGAAGCACTGTTGATCAGAGCTTACTGGATGGTCTAATGCTGACTCTTTTACCTTTAGAAAACCTTTGTAAAAATGAAATATATCAGGAAATGAGGACATTTAACAATGGCAGACAGCAGAAATACATATAATATAACATAATATAATATAATCCTTTCAGGTAGCTGAAAGAATTGTTTTGTGTGAAAAGACCTGTCATAAACTGAACAATAGGGATAATGTTAATCCCCTTTATGTTGGTTTGCCTTGATGCCCTATTCATTAAAAGCTATCCTGTTATTATGTTTTCCCAGTCTCATGGCTTCTCTCATAACTGAGCAGGATGCTATAGAAGCTGATGTTTGAAGGGCCCTGGTGAACCAGAATGCTTTTGCCACACGATAAGTTGTTGTTTGGAATTAACAATGTTTTGTTTTGGTGTCTGAAAACCACAAAAAAGGAGAAGGAGCCAATAAGCCCTGGACATTCTGGAAACTGCAGATTACCAGCATGAATTGGGAGCCCTCTGAAGGCAAGCAGGTTATTAGAGCAGCCGACGTTGCCCATGTAGACTAACAGACTAGAGCACCTCCCTGACACTTCCAGAGACTTCCTTTAAAATGGGATTCATTAAACAACCCACACACAATAATGGCAACAGATTTGTAAAACAGTATGTGCATTATGGATATGCACACAAAGAACAAAAATGTCTGTTATCCCTAGTGCAGGGTAAATGCCATGAAGTCAGGTGGAAAGAAAAGAATTATAGGGTCAATTGTATGACATAATTCATTTGCTATAGACAGCTGCCTTTCCCATTCCTTCTTTCTTTTATTCCTTTCTTCTTTTATCAACTCTCTTTTCCTCCATTCACTGGAGAAGGATGAGTATGGAACAGAGGAATTTATAGGAACTTGCTTTGAATTCAGAAATAGGAGTGATCAAAGGCTCACAGTCCACCAAATGAATCCCAGTAATGCGGCTACTGTCACTGGATAGCAGCCCCAGAAGGAGCAGGGTTGTTGAATTTCAGAGACACTTAAAACAACCCCTGGGCTTTCATCAGAATTACAGTGTCGATCAAGTTCATTCCTTTCCCAGACTCCTTTTCTTATCCAAGAATTGATTGGTGTTACTTGGATGTCTAAAGCCCCTGAGTCACTATGGAAGACGAGTAAGTGGGTTGGATTGGGAGACACGTAGACATGTGTTTGAGGCGAGTCCAGCCCATCATTATTGGGCAATGTTGGGAAGTCACTTAAATGTGCTGCTTCTCAGTCTCCTAACCTATAACTAGAAAGTCATTCATTCAATCATTAAATGAATAGTTTGGAAGGCTTGTACTAGATTCAGGGCTAGACTGGATTTTTAATGGTTAAAACAAAACAAAACAAAATGGGCATCTCCTCCAGTGGGAGATAAGATCAATACACAAAATAAAAAGAGCATTACTGACATGAAGTTAAAGGAGAAAAAAATGAAGTCTCCAATACATCGTTCGCTTTGTTGCTGGCACTTAAGATGTATTCCTACATCCTTAGGCCTGGTTTTTTGTTTTGTTTTGCTTTTTTGTCCCAAATGATCCTATGCTCCCTATGGAAAATAAAACTCCCATCCTTTCAATGACGTGATTCTCATTAAGGTATCAATCTGATTTCCTAATTAAACAACCGAAATTTGCTTAAGGGGAATTTATGTTCTCCCCCAAATATACTATTTTAAAACTGGAGCTTTTTAAGTCTGATGAAAATCAGATCAAGGCGACCAGGAATTACTAAGCATTTACTGTGCTTTAAGTCATACAGGAGATGCAGCCCTCTTCTCCAGGGGTTCTAAAACCTGTATGATTTGTGAAAAAATATATCCGTATATTAACAAAGGATTTTAAAAGCAACCAAGGTTTTAAATGATTGACATTAGAAGGGGCCTTACAAGACCCTACGTAATTTCAAATGAATTATGTGTTATTCAACCACCAGTGGATTAAGAGTTCCAAGAAAGGAGAAATCATTTCTTGGTGGAAAATATGAGGAAGACAAAGGAGAACTTAATGAACATCAGCATTTAGCCACCAGCAGATTGCCTTGGTTTTGCCCTCATCAGTATTTATCCAAGAAGCCAAATTCCATTCACCAGTTCTCTCCTCACCGTGTACAAAGTTTAACATCCTTCATTTAATAAAGATCATCATTGTCATCAATGAGAGAAAGTACTGAAAACACCAAAGCTAAGTTGAATCTCAGAAAATAAGTGAATTATGAATCTGTGCATTTGGAGGCACTCTTGTATGTAAACACGAGGTCTGATAAACAGGACTGTTTTTGCAAAGCCCATGAATATATCCTAACTTATTTGATCCTCTCAGCAACTCTGAAAATAGGAAAAGATGAAGAAGATTGACTTTCCCAAGACCACCCAGCTGGTAACGGGTGGATGTGGTCAATCCAAAGCGTGTGTCTTGTCTACCACTTAAAAATGTCATGTCAGAGGAAAAAAATTACTGTGTTATCTGTTAAAAATCAATAGTCACAAAGGGGAATAGCATGTAATAACACAAGGAGCAAGTGTAGACTAGATCCTTTTTACTCAAAATGTGGCCCATAGGCTGGCAGTATTGACATCACCCAAGAGTTTGAGATTAATGCAGACACTTACACCCACCCCAGACTTCCAGAATCAGAAGCCACAGTTCAACAAGATCCATGCATTAAGATCTGTGCATTAAGTCCAAGACACACCTCTCTAGAAAGTTCTCACATCTCCAAATTGGACACAACATAGCTCATGAAATTGTGCAGATTAATTAATATATAAAAATGCACTTTTTCTATTAAAAAGGAACTATATAAATGTAAGACTATAAAAATAATAATTGAACTCATTTCTACTAACTTGGCCATTCATATTAGCATTTTGTCTTACACTTGCTTATAAATAACACACATAGCTCTGGGGAATTTAAAGGCAATCAAACTAGACTCGGTTCAGGTGTAACACTTAGCCCAGATAAGATAATAAATGTGTCTTAAGGTGCCAACTTAACAAATTTCCTCTGAAGCACATTGTATTTAACTAATTTCAGAGGATCTCTTAATTCTGGGGTTTTTCACCACAGATTATCTATTTCATATAGCATTGTTTATAGACTAATAAGGGCAATTGTAAAATATTATTAGCTGTGAAAATATGCCTTTTAAAAATTGCAGATTTCCCCCAATGTTCATACTTTTTTGCCTTGTATTTATAGCAAAAGGTTTAGATCTTAATGTCCTGAAACAAACAGCATGGAAGTTGGTAAGAGGTTGTATGGAAGCCCAAAGTCTAGCATGCTGGCTCTTGAGTCAGTGCTCCTCCTTCCCACCATGGGCACCAGATGGCCTAACACAAACCATGACTGTAATGGAATTTTCCTTCCTTTTTTTTTTTTTTTAAAAGGTTTTCTGTTATTTAGTTTTATTATTGAGGTATAGTTAACATGAAATGTCATATCACTTTTAGGTATACAACATAGTGATTCGACAAGTCTGTACATTGCTCAGTGTTAGTCACTGTAGGTGATCACACCTGTCCCCATGCAACATTATTGCAATAGTATGACTATATTCCCCACGCTGTGCTCTCCGTGTCTATCACTTATTTTATAATGGGAAGTTTGTACCTCTTGATCCGCTTTGACCCATTCCCCCACGGACTCCCCTCTGACAACCTTCAGTTTGCTGTCTGTATTTGTGAGTCTGTTTCTCTTTTGTGTTTGCTTGTTTTGTTTTCTAAATTCCACATATAATTGAAATCATATGGTATTCATCTTCTTCTCTCTGACTTACTTCACTTAGCATAATACCCTCTAGGTCCTTCCGTGTTGGCAAAATCTCAACCTTTATGGCCAAATAATATTTCATTGTGTAGATATACGACATCTTCTTTATCCATTCATCTGTCAATGGACACTTTGGTTGCTACCATATCTTGGCTATTGTAAGTAAGGTTGCAATAAACATGGGGCATATATCTTTTGAATTAGTGTTTTCATTTTCTTTGGGTAAATACCCATTGGTAGAATTACTGGATCATATGTTATTTCTATTTTTAATATTTTGAAGAACCCCCATGCTGTTTTTCACAGGGGCTGCATCAATTTGCATTCCCACTCACAGTGCACGAGGTTTCCCTTTCCTCCACATCCTTGCCAACACTTGTCATTTCTTGTCTTTTCCATACTAAGCATTCTGACTGGTGTGCTGTGATATCTCATTGTAGTTTTGATTTACATTTGCCTGATAATGAGCGATGTTGAACACCTTTGCATGTGCCTGGGCATCTGTGTCTTCTTTAGAGGAATGTCCACTCAGGTCCTTTGATGTCACGCCTTGTTCGTAGAGAGAAAGGCCATAGGCCATGGAATCAAACTACCTGAAAGTACCAGTTTTGCTCATTTTAAGCTTGGGCCCTTGTATAGATCACTGCCTTCCCCCACCTCAGTTTCACAGCCTGAAAAATGGGTACCAGAAACAATGGTATTCAAAAGAGATAGAGGGGAGTTTTAAAGTCTGCTTCTGAAGATGTCCTATAGAGGCCCTTGATTTATTTCCAAGGTTCTGCGATCATATCTACATTATTAATCAAATCTAAACCATTTTCCCATTCTTTTAAGGTATTTCTCCTCTGTGCCCTACATCATTTTATTCACTGAACTGAGCAGATATTCAAAAAAAGTAATAACAATACTTAATAATGGGGCACGTGGGTGGCTCAGTGGGTTAAGCAAGGGCCTTCGGCTCAGGTCACGATCCCAGGTCCTGGGATAGAGCCCCATGTCAGGCTGCCTGCTGGGTAGGGAACCTGCTTCTCCCTTTCCCTCTGCTGCTCCCCTTGCTTGTACTTTCTTTCACTCTCTCTCATGTTCTCTGTCAAATAAATAAATAAAATCTCAAAAAAAAAACCTTAATAATTATCACTATGTTCTTCTCTGCTCCTTCCTGTCCCTTGAATTCTAGTATTGACACTGGTCCCATAGCCCACCTCCTGGGCATTCCCCTCTAAAGTCTGCCTCCTAAGAACTGCAGATGCTAGCTTTGCATCTGTAGTTCAACTTCCTTTTTGAATGCCAGTATTCATCAATCCACCCACCTACTGGCTCTGGCCACTGGGTGAACTTTCTCTGGCTTCCCTCGGCCCTGTTCCTCCTCTTCTTTATCTCCAGTTTTCTGTTAATGGCCACACAACCCTTCTCATGACTCAACCAGAAATCTAGGTACCATCCGTTTCTCTCTCCCTTCCCTCCTAAATACTGCTGAGCACCACAAGCACTAGATTCTACCATATAAACATCTCAGATTCCCCTCTTCCTTCACCACTGCTTTCATTGAAGCCATCCTTAATTCTCACATACATAACAATGCCTTTTTCTCTGCCTCCCAACATGCCTCCTCCTTAAACTTTGAAGAGCCCAAAGCTAACACTCAAGCTTTATCAAATGAGAATCTCTAGGCTGAAGGAGTTTAATTGAGTGCAGGCTGGGGGGTGAATTTGACTTTAATAAATACCCTCCTGAGATACCAGTGCAGGTCAGACTTGGAATCTGATCTAAACCATTCTCTACTGTGAAAGGGTAATCAATCATGACACTTCTCGGCTTCCAACTATTCAGTAACTCACCTTCACTTCTAGGATAAAGTCCCAAGTTCTTAACATGGACTTTTGCCACCTATCCTCTGCCACCCTTTCTACCCCTGTCTTCTGCCAGATCCCTAACCCCTGTTGGCAGTTTGAAAGAGTATCACCTGTGGGGCATCTGGGTGGCTCAGTCAGTTAAGTGGCTAACTCTTGATTTCAGCTCAGGTCATGATCTCAGGGTCCTGGGATTGAGCCCCACGTCAGGGTCTACACTCATGAGAAGAATCCCTCTCTCCCTCTGCCCCTCCCCCTGCTCATGCGCTCTT
Organism: Mellivora capensis; assembly: GCA_004024625.1. NCBI lineage: Eukaryota > Metazoa > Chordata > Mammalia > Carnivora > Mustelidae > Mellivora > Mellivora capensis. Next base: position 181,675 of record PISX010000462.1, on the reverse strand, counting down.
TCTCTCTTTCTCTCAAATAAGTAAATCTTTAAAAAGAAAAAAAGAAATCACCTGCGGAGAGACACTGGAGCTCAGAGAAGTGGAGGGAAAAGAAACAAGGAAGGGACTTATTATTTATTGAAAACATGCTTAGCGTTAGCTCAGTCTCCATATGTGTCACCATCACCATTTAAAGGATGTGAATTTATAAGCCCAAAGAAGTACAATAGCATGTGTAGGCTACTTGGGCAGTGACAGAGTTGGGAATAAACCCTAGGGGGTCAAACATTAAGACATCTTTGACTTTTCCACATTCCTACAATGGGATATGCTTCTGAAAAATGGCGCATGTCAAACTACATGCTATGGTAGATAGGGCCAAATGAAACAGGGTAGCCCTAGGTAAGACACGTTCTAACATTGCTGTGGACTGCTGAGAAGCCAGAGAAGAGATCCAGGGAGCAATAGTCTTGAGGCAAGGATACTTGTTGAGCAGGAACTTCAGGAAGATTATGTGTGTCAGAACAAGACAGAGATCCAGATGTGCATGTGGAGGTGGATGTGGATAGTGCAGATGCCGCATGTGTGGTCCAGCAGGTACCCCTGTAGTGTACCCCTAGTAATTGCAGTCTTTTGGTATCTACCCAGCCACACCCAGCCCCAGAATGTGCTAGTGCTGATGCGTACCCCTTGGTGACTCAAGTTCTGGCATCTTCTCATTTGCTACAAAGGCTTCCAGTCTGTTAGGCTACTCAAATCATATTTGCTCCAGGACAGATTGGTGTGGGACTCAGTATCATTGCCAAGTAATTTGACTAAAGCAGTGTGTGTGCCTATTTATATTCAGAGCCATACCCAGAAGCTCCCAGAGGTGTGATAGAGTGTTGCTTTTCAAATGGACATAAAATATACATGGTTCTCATATTAGCTACTGCGTATTTTTCTGGTGCCTATCCCTGATTGATAGTCATGGGTCGAAGTAATTAGGAAAGCACTGGGGCAAGAGACTATGGTTAACATTTCATATCCTCAGACTAGTGTGAGCTTTTCCAGGCCTTGGTTGAATCAGTTTTATTCAATTCACCTCTAAAAGCCTGCCTATGATTGCCTACTAAATGCAAGGAACTGTGTCAGCATCTGCGGAGTAGGCATGGACATGGGGTCAGAAAGACCGAAGTGTGTAGTGACTAAGCAAGCCAGAAAGTATCCTGAGGCCAGACTCCTGGGTTTGAATCTCAGTTGTGCCCCTCTCTAAATGGATGACTTTGAGCAAGACTATGACCTTCCTGGCCATAGCCTTCTCATCTGTAAAATGGGGATCTGTCCCTTCTTCCTAGGATTATTTAAAGAGTTAAATAAGTTACTATCTATAAAACTGTAATTAGAATTCCAGGCTTTAAGGCATTTATTGTCTAGTGAGGGAGATAAGCTCAAAGGAAGGTAAAATGAGTCGTGGCTCTGAGAACCTGCAGAACCAATTGAGAGCTGAACCAGAGGAAGCTTCATGAAGGAGGCTTAAGCTCAGATGGGTTTGGAAGGAAGGAGAGTGGAGGGGTGGACGTAGTTGTGAAGGAATCCCCGGGGGCAAATAATGGGAGAAGTTAAGGTCCAGGTGTGTTCTCACCAGGGTGGGCAGTTCACAGAATGGAGGTGGATGGGAAACCAGAAGACACTTGAGGCTGGGGGTCAAGTTGAAGCCCCATCATAGAAGCTTAGAGGCCTTGCCAAGTGCCCCAGGAGTGAAGCTACTGAAGGACTTTGAGGAAGAGACTTTTCTGACCAGTGCTCTGACTTGGGAAGATCACTCCCAAAGCAATGTGCACACTGTGGGAGGAAGGGAAACCAGAAGCAGGAAGACAGCAGGCAGAAGTGTCCCATTAACCAGGTGAGACACAATTGAGCTCTGGCTGGCTAGTATGGTGATAGTTGAAATAGAAAAGAGGTATGAAAAGAGTTTCAGGGTTAGGGACTAATCACAAGTGGAAGGGCAAGAAAGGGGAAATCTGGAGAACTGACAATTCAATCCTGAGAGGCTGGGAAGATGGGAATTATCATGGGGAATCCATAATGTAAGAAGTCCAGCATGCCATTCCTCATTGCCCTGGAAATGCTGAGTTTTCTTCCAAAAGCCTAAAGGCAGTCAGCCAGTTTGCTAATGGGCAATAAACCCGATTTTCCATGAACATTAGGGCTTGGTGAAGAGTTTCGCCTCACGGTGTTTGAGAAATGATGTAGAACACCTCTATAGAAAATGTGTTCTTTAATAATAAAATTATCAAGAACCTTTTCTGTGCTCCAAATAAGATGCTAGCTATGAATCAGTGTTCAAAAAAAAAAAACCCTTAATAAATTGTTTCAGATGTTACTAGGAAGGATATTTCTGGAGTGTCAATTAGACACAATCATAGTTTGAGTTGAATAATTACCCTTTCTTGTATATATTTTGATGATACGTTTTTAAAAACAGACTAATTTGCAAAAAGAAAAAGATAGCTCACATGCCATTAACTCCTTTAAAGAGAAAACAATTCATAAATGAAATGCATAATTTAAAAGCAATTTAGAAAAACATTCCCAAAGGTAAACATTCAAAATAGAGCCTAACTTTCAACAAACTGGGGGTAGGGACAGAAGGAATCAAAGGAAAAAGAATAAGAGAGAGAAGGAAGACAGGAAAGGATACAAGGGAAGGGGAAATAAATAGGATATTTTGCAGAGGATAGGAAGATGAAACAAGGGAGAGGAGATGAAAATAAACAATGAGTGGTCAGATTTCCCTAAGAGATCATCTCATCTGGAGGTATGCATTTCACTTGAATGTTTCCATTCTCACCCTTTTCTTTCCTTTCACATCACCAGTTTCTCAGCACTTGGCCCCTGAGTTAATAGATGCCCCTTTGCAGGTTCCCTGTCCCTCCTCTTGCTCCACTGTCCTGTGTCCTGTGGCCACATTCATGTTCCCTCAGCATCTCTCCCATCAACCCAATTCCACATTCCTAAATTCATAGTCTGCCTTCCATACCTAGTCTAATCGAACCAAGGCTCTTAGAATCCTTCGAAAACCTGGCCCTTCACACCTCCACCCAAGGGTGACAGGTGAGATGTTGGTGAGGAGCACACATAGAGTTTGACAGGTCTGAGTTCATACTTTGTGTGGCCCATTTCCTAGTAGCATCTTGACTATCTCTGTTAACCCATGAATAAAGCAAGGAACATTACAAATCTTGGTGTATGGTAGCTATTACCTGCATTCCTATCTTCATCCTTATTCCCTAATATTATTTCACCCTAATCTGTACCATCCAGATATTCCCCAGCTGGGTGTCACAGCCCTCATTAACTCCCACCTGCAGATGTGCTAATGCTTTCCCCCCATTTCTAATGTATACATTGGGAGACATCTATGCAGAAAGCCATGCACCTATGCAGAGATAACAGAGAAACAAAATGTGAGCGCCTAGTTTTTGGAGTCAGATGTATCTGAGCAAGAATTCCAAATCAACTCTTTACTAGCTGTGGGACTGTAGACACATTACTCATTCATTCCAAGCCATCCTTTCCTTATTTGTTAAAAAGGACTGTGTGAGAATGGTGCAGCTAACATTTATTTATGTCTAGTACAAGTCAGTGCTCAAAAAATGGTCAATAGTATTAATTTTAAAAAGTGAGTAATAATGGGGCATCTGGGTGGCTCAGTGGGTTAAGCCTTACCTTCAGCTCAGGTCATGATCTCAGGGTCCTGGGATTAAGCCCCGCATCAGGCTCTCTGCTCAGTAGGGAGTCTGCTTCCCCCTCCCCCGCCTCTGTCTGTCAAATAAATAAACAAAATCTTTTTTAAAAAGTGAGTAATAATGTGTTTTAAGTCCTCCGAGAAGTATCCTCTAGCAAACCCTGTCCCTTTGTACCAATGTCTCCAACTCTTAAGATTTAGTATGCTTTTTCCATCATTATACCACTATAACTGTATAGGCTGCCTTATGTCCAATCCACTGTCCTACCCAAAGTGAAACTAAATTGGCACGTTATGACAGTTTATCTAGGCAGTATAATTGAAATCATAATTTTGTTCATTTACTAATTTTTAAGGGTATGTCCTATGGTCTTATCCCCTCTAGTAGTCCACAGGTTACAGAGAGACAGGCAGTAAAGCCTATATAAGCACCAGAGTTGACTACATAATTTCGGAATCCCAGAGTAAACAGTTTTTAAGAATTTTAAGATGCTGGGACGCCTGGGTGGCTCAGTCCGTTAAGCGTCTGCCTTCAGCTCAGGTCGTGATCCCAGGGTCCTGGGATGGGAGTCCTGCATCGGGCTCTCTGCTCAGTGGGGAGCCTGCTTCTCTCTCTCCCTCTGCTCCTCCCTCTGCTCATGCTCTCCCTCTCTCTCTCTCTCAAATAGATAAATAAATAAATAAAGTCTAAAGAAAAAGAAGAAGAAGAATTGTACAATGTTGACAAAAGAGCATTTACACCAAACACGAGGCGCTGCTAACTACTAGACAACTTGCATGACCATGAAACAAGCCCTGATAAGTTCAACCCCTAGCGAAGCGTTAGACACCTCGCTGGCTTTCAGCCAACACTTACTGATTCACTAATTGAAACGTGCAAGCTCTCTTTTAGGGCAAGATCTTCACAGTCACTGTAGGTCTTTTGGTCTGGACGCTCTAAATACTAACCTAGTATCTATTCTCTTCATTTAGTGTGTATATATATGATTTGAAACTATAACCAACCCAGAAGCAAAACTTCATCATATAATTTTTTCATATTAGAACATTGGTTTATAAACATTTCATTTTAACAAACCTTTATTACAACAGACATCTTGCCAGATGATACTCGGTTGACATGCTTTACTTTGCAGACTTAAGTCCTAACTATTTTTGGGTGACCAGTACCCTGATAAGTTATATTTCATTCTCCACCAGAAAGTATTGATTTCACCAAGTTGCTGCTCACCCCAAGCCCTTTGAGCTTAGGACAGGTGCTGCTGAGCAATTAAGAAGTTTGCTTAAGGGCGCCTGAGTGGCTCAGTGGGTTAAGCCGCTGCCTTTGGCTCAGGTCATGATCTCAGGGTCCTGGGATCGAGTCCCGCATCGGGCTCCAGAGAGCCTGCTTCCCTCTCTCTCTCTGCCTGCCTCTCTGTCTACTGTGATCTCTCTCTGTCAAATAAATAAATAAAATTCTAAGAAGTTTGCTTAAGGTGTTGTCTTGGGAATAGTTTTATTAAATGCTAACTTCCCATCTCTACCACACATTTTGTAAGCTCTCTTACTCTCCCATATGTAGGGTCCTTATACTTTTCTTCTTTCAAATCATGATTCAAAGAGTAAAGAGAAAAATCTAATAAAGCAGATGCAAACAGCCATTTTCTCTGGGCTCTTCCCTGGAAAACAGAGCATTCAAAAAGCTTTTGTAGCTTGACCTTTATTTCTAATCTTTGTGTTTCCAATCACTAACAGAAGTAGATTGGTATATATGATGGCTTTTAATAGACACAGTTAATTTTTTTTCACTTGTAAGTTTTATGGCTAAGAGTTTTAAAGTACTATTGCCATGTACATGTATCATTGTTATGCTTACATATATATTTTTTCTTTTTTTATTGTATTATGTTAGTCACCATAAAATACATCATTAGTATACAAAATACAATACATACAGTGTTCCAAGATTCATTGTTTATGTACAACACCTAGTGCTCCATGCAGTACATGCCCTACTTAATACCCACCACCAGGTTCACCCATCCCCCCATCACTCAAAACCCTCAGTTTGTTTCTCGGTGTCCACAGTCTCTCATGGTTCATCTCCCCCTCTGATTTCCCCCAATTCAATTTTCCTTTCCTTCTCCTAATGTCTTCCATGCTATTCCTTATGTTCCACAAGTAAGTGAAACTATATGATAATTGACTTTCTCTGCTTGACTTATTTCACTCAGCATATATCTCCTCCAGTCCCATCATGTTGATGCAAAAGCTGGGTTTTCATCCTTTCTGATGGCTGAGTAATACCCCATTGTCTATATGGACCACATCTTCTTTATGCATTCATCTGTTGAAGGCCATCTCGGTTCTTTCCACAGTTTGGCTATTGTGGACATTGCTGCTATGAACATTGGGGTTCATATGGTCCTTCTTTTCACTACATCTGTATCCCTGGGATAAATACCCAGTCAGTAGTGCTGTTGCCAGGTCATAGGGTAACTCTATTTTTAATTTTTTGAGGAATCTCCGCACTGTTTTCCAAAGTGGCTGCACCAACTTGCATTCCCACCAACAGTGTAAGAGAGTTCCCCTTTCTCCACATCCTCTCTAACACTTGTTGTTTCCTGCCTTGTTAATCTTTACCATTCTAACTGGTGTAAGAATGTGGTTTTGAAAAATGTAAATTTTTTATCTCAATGTGGTTTTGAAAAAAATATATAAATATATATGTAGTTTTCATAAGATTTGGTGTTTGCAGTAAATGCCATCGACCTTTCTGGGCACCTGTGTCCCAGAGTCCATCAGATTCATCATTAGGTCATCCATCTAGAGATAGACTGTGATAGAGGCAAACAGGAAGCCACACATGGGTTATGGCTACTCACTGAGAGCAGCAGCCCTGTTTAAGAGCCAGAGTTTAAGACTAGTGTGTCAGCCAGAGCACTCTCCTCTTCAGGTTAGAAAACCCAACTCAAATAAGCTTTAGTAATGAAGAAAATTCATCATCTCTCAAACTTAGAAGTCAAGGTGAAAGTAAGCTTCAAAGGAAGTTTAATTCAGTGGTTCAGCATTGTCACCCGGAGCCAGTGTCAGTCCATCTCTGCTTCACCTCCTGTGAAGTGGCTTCTCCCCAGGGTGTGTTTCCACTGTGGTTGCAAGATGGCAGCCCCCTGTAACTGAGGCTGAATTCTTCCTTGTTCATCCAGCAGGAGGGAGAGTTTTGTTAAATTGCTTCTACAGAATCAATGAGTTGCCTTACCAAGTTTCCTTATCCACATCTCTTTGACTCAAAGTGGGTCTGTGCCTAGCACTGTGACTTGCTCTGTGGCCCAGGGCTAGGGTGTATGGGCTGGCTCATAGCAATCAGCGCCCACACCTGGAGCCTGGAGAATCAATCCACACAAGCTGCTCTGCCCAGAAGGCCTTACAGTTAGTAAGGGAAAAGAAGGAGCAGAAAGAAGGTGGCCATCGTCTCTCATTTCTCTTTCAAATCATCTACTTGGATATGAAGAAATTAATGAATTTAGGAGCTTGGGTTAAAATTTTATTACATCCATTATTCTCTATTTTTTTTCTTCTACTTTTTTAGTTAGCTAGCTGAGCACTAAGCACTATATCGTAATTCTTTATTTGCTCAGGAAGTGTTCATTTTACAGATATTTTAAAGTAAGTTAAATCCAGTAGTAAAACTACCCATATTTAATTCTCTTTATTGCATGGCACAAACACGGACAACAGATAGGGTTGCATGTGAAGGTACAGAAACCAGAGTGGTGTAAGAAAGAGCCTCATTCACCTCTGTTTGCTTCCCTCGGGGAATTAGTTCACCATCAAGCCTTATTTCTGAGGTGAAAGTTCTTCAAAAGCTTTCCTTCTCTTCTAAATAAGAAATTAATTCAAAGTGGTCAGAATTGTTAAAATATTCTTTTCACTATAGAGTCATGACTTCACCAGAGCTTCTATATACGCCTTATTGTGCCAGTAGTTATGCGAGGTATCAGCTTTCCTTTGTGTTAGCCTCTTACTTTTGTTAACTTTCTATTATGAGACTGTTGGATCATACACAAAAATAGAGCAGTATATAATGGACTCCCATTTTCTTACTTTCCTATTTCAATAATTGTATTTGGCCAATCTTATTTCATCCCTAGCCTCTTCCTAGCCCATCCACCTCCACCTCTCCCACTCCTTGCAGAATTTTTTTCAAGTGAATCTTGGACATTATATCATGTCATCCTTAAATATTCATGTATGTTTCTACAAGAAATACAAACTTCTTTTTCTTTTTTTTAATATATTTTTAAAATTTATTTAATATAATTTTTATTTAATATAACCCAAATACCATCATCATAACTAAAAGAAAATTGATTTTAATAATCCTTTAGATTCAATCTAATCCACAATGTTCAAAGTTTGTGCAAGGTATATATTTAAGTAGCTTAATTCCCTACATCCGATTTGATAATCTAGTTCAGTGGGATAAGAGTTACATGCACAGAAGGATGAAAAAAGCTAAAATCTCATCAAGTACTGTATTGTGTGGTAATAACCTGATAAGTCTGAGAAGTCAGAGCAAAATAAGTTGGTTGAACGATTTTACTGGAAAAAAAATATCTGAGCCATGGTGCTGCTCGAGATGAGCCTTGGAAAGCATTGCAGAACCTTAACTTTCCAAAGGCTGGGGACAGTATTTCAGGCAAATCACTCCCAGTGTAGATGACTAGATGAAAGTGAAAATAAGCGTGCAGTATGTAGAGGATGGTGGAAAGTGATCTGCTGTGTGTGATCAAGTGGGGAGCGATCACAGTCCTTAAATTTGCAGAAAATGGATTAGCCCTTATCTGCGAGATGCCCGGGAAAGTGCTGAGGAGCAAGGGGATGAAGAGCAAATGCTTTCAAGATGTTGGAAACCTGGTTGGAAGTTTAGCTCCATTACGTACCAGCAGCGTGACCTGGAACAAAGCTTCACAACTCTGAAAACTCATTTTTCTCATCTGTAAAATCATATCATGAATTCCTGCTCTTCTGTCACATGGAGACTTTTCCTAGATCCATTGGGATAATGTCATTAGTCCTTTGTCGCTGGCAAAGCCCATAAGATACTAAAGACCAGGATTATCACTTGATAGTTTGTAAATTACTTTCCGATTCGTCACCTCGTTTTTCCTTTTTTGTATCCAGTGAGGTAGGTCTCATTATCCCCATTTTCAAATGAGAAAACTCAGGCCTCAACAATTATTTGCCACTGTCACACACAAGTTGTAACTGAAAGGAATTGTCACTGTTATTCCTATATGATTAAAAAAAATTCTAGGATAAGCAGGATACTGACATACAACTCTGCATGGTGTCTAAGGCTTTCTGCAGTGGGATAGTGTAATAGGTCGTAAAGTACCCACATGAAAGGTCATAAAGTACCCACATGAACGTCCCATCCATTTAAACTTCCTGATGTAGGAGTTGCAAATGGCTATTAGTGCAAAACACATCCCACAGTTCTCCTGAGATCTTCTCTACCTGGTATAATAATTTGGGTGGTTTCTACAGTGGTAGAAATGATAGAAGGGATAGAAGAACTTAAAGGAATCTCAGGAAAACTATGATCTCTCTCTATTGTCTATGAACAGACCAGAATTCTTTAATATGAGAGGTGTAGAGAAATGTAATGAAACTGATTTTTTTTTAAATTGAGGGATTACTGGATGTATAATTGAAACTTACATTTTTTTATTGTACACAGTGGGATTTGGTAGTGTCTATTCTAATAAAAATTGGACTTAGAGCTTAGCTACAGTGACACCATTGTCATTCTGTTCTTCAAAATTATATCCATGCATCTCTTTGGTTCAAGCTAGGTATGCCAAAGTGTTACCAAGCTGGCATTTTTCTCTGTTCTTTACAAAACGAACCCTCAACTATTTGCATGTTAATAGTAGTTTATTTGAGCAAAATTATAGATGAGAGGAGAATAATAGGATCCTGTTATAGGGAAGATAGTAGCTACTTGCTTGGTCAGATCCTCTTTTATTCTTAATGTTCTTCCACAGGGTATAGTTGACCCCCCAAAAGTAAATGTACAGATACATATTTTATGTATATCAATGTATTCATATGTCCTGAAGAGATTTCCAGAGGAAAATATTTCATATCTCCCTAAGTATAAGCTTTAAAAGGTAGGGCATGTTAATTTTTTTTTGACTGATTCTTGGCCACTTCACACCCTATGACCTATGCAAGCAAATTTGATATAAATGTGACACCTGCCTGTTGGTAATGGGATCCCTGCCTGATTCGTGGCACTGGATAATGGAAGAGCCTTTGGTTATAGTCTTCCCATGCCGAACTTTGTGATTTCACACTTCATAATGCAAGAGTATTACTTTAAAATGCATTAAACTTCTAAAGATAGCAAATAGCCTTTTGGATAATGCATTTTAAATAGACTCTGAATTCAGAATTTTTAAAAATGTTCATTTTGTAGGACATAATAATAGCTTTTATAACATATTGCTCCCTGTTGATATGCTCTACCCTTTCTCCCAGGCTTTATCTTCTTCAGAAGGAATCAGCACTGTAGTTGCAATCCTGTTTATGTTGTGATCTGAGCCTGGCTTTCACTCTCAGTAATAGGCCTGTTTCTCATTCTTTTTTATTTTTAGACGCCATCTCACTGTCAGTAGAACTGATTGGGTGTTGTTTAATATGGAGAGGTCTTATAAATAGCTTTCCTGGCTAAAAATTGAACATGGAGATTTCAAATCAGCGCCCCCCCATACATTACAGCTATTTGTTTTGTAATCTTTTTTATTAGAGAAGATGAGAGTACAACCGGACATAATTCATCACTCACATTAACACAATGCATGTGTTAATTTCCATGGAAGCATTAAGCTGTAGTACACTTGTGTCAAGGAATGCGGACATCTAAAAGACAGATATTAAATATTTGAAGCCTGAAAACACTTGGTCCTAAGTTTTCATTAAATATGTATTTAGTCCAAATGCATTAATATTCTGTAACCAATTTTAAGACTTAATTATGAATTATCTATGATGATCAAAGTTATTTTGGTAAAGTTGGTCTCTCAGTTCAAGTGCTAAATGGAATAAAATGAGCGTCAATTTAATGGATTAATAAATTAAATCATCAATTTGGAAATTGCTATCTACTTAATAAAATCTAGATTTCATCTCTTTATCAAGAGTTTTGTAAAATTATACTCTACATCTTTCCCATTTATATATCAGCCAAATTTAAAATGCTTAATAATGTTGTGGAAGTTTGAATTCTTTCCAGATTTGGTTCATTTAATTTCTGACAATGGATGGCCCCAAAATATTTGAAAATACAGAATGGCAGTATTTGGAAATTTTGCTGGTTGCTTTTAGGAGAAAGCTGTGCTTTTAGGGTCATATCAGTGGTTGGGGAGGGAGAGAGAGGGGAATGCTATTACAGGTTAGGGGCCCTCACACACGCAAGGAAATTTCTGACTTGACTTTAGCCAAAGGATTCACTAAAAATGGGCAAGAAGACTATTCAAAATCTCATTTTCCACTCAATAAGTATGGAGTCCACCTCAATAAGTTTAAATGGTGATTACATGGTAAAACATTATAAATTCTATACTTAAATGCATAAGAACTAAATATAAGCATTTTGAAACAATGTCTTCATCTTTTAAGCTCTAACTTAGTGAGGAGAATGAAAAGTGACATGAAATAAGGAAGCACCGAGAGTAAAAAAACATTGTGTGGAAGAAAGGTAGGACTTCTAGGCAGACACCTGTTGGGGGGCAGGGGGTGATCCAGGCAGAGGGAACAGCATACGCAAAAGCACAAAGGTATGAGAGGGACTGGATAACCTCAGGAAAAGTTAGAGCAAAACGACAGATGTGAGGGAAGAGAGGAGAGTGGGGACAGTGGGGCATTGTTAGGGTGTGAAGAGCTCTGAGCTTCAGAGGTGTTCTGTCTCCTACCTTCTGTCAGTGGTAGAGAACCATTCAAGAATTTGAGAAAGGCGGTGCTTAACTTAACGATAACGTCCGCCCTTGTGGAACATCTCTGATTTCAGCATCTCTGTGTCTCTATTCCACCACACTTCTGCTATAGAACAGGTTTAAGAAATTAAGTGGTCATTCAGGGGTAGCCCATTATTTATGGTGACGTGTTTTAGGACCCCCTGTGGAGGCTGAACCTGCAAACGGTATCAAACCATGTACAGACTTAGGGTCTCTCCCTGACATATGTCCCACGGGCCAGTTTGATTCATCAGCTGGATATGATAAGTGATTAACAACAGTAACGAATAATAAATTAGAGCCATTATAACAATATATTGTAATGAATGTTATAGGAATGTGGTCTCTCTCTCTTTCCTCTTCCCCCACCAAAATATCTCATTTTACTCTGCTCTTCTTGTGAAGCTGTGAGGTTAAATGCCTCCATGAAAAGATGAAGCGAAGTCAATGATGTAGCCTCGTGACTCGGCGTTAGGCTCCCCCCTGACCCTTTAACCGTGTGTCAAAAGAAGGATTATCCGCTCTGGGACTGTGACCGTGGGTAACTGAAAACTGCAGAAAATGAAACCGTAGATCACAGGGACGCCTGTATTTGCTCATGCTAAGTGTTTGTACGTAAGTTATCTTGCAGCCGTACAGCACCGTGCAAGGAAGGCACGACCATCACTGATTTCCGCAGGCTCGCGGGAGCAGGGATTTAATCAAGACAACCCTCAGAAAACAACAGAGCCAAAATTTCTACCAGGATCTCTCCGGCTCCTTGCCAGGACATGGCGATGTCGTTCTTACATTCCATAAATGCTAACTGCACCCCTGCTCTATTCCAGAAACTGGGTGGGGGCACATGGCTCTCTGCTGTCTGAGATGCTCCATTTCCCTGTCTGTGCACCGACGCACTCCCGTGTCCTTTAAAGCAGGGGGAGGATCGCCCAAGAGAAACTGGGGTGGAGGTGGCGCACCAGTGTCAGGGGAGAGGAGCCTAGAGCTGAAACAATATCACATTCCCCAAATGGGTTTTTTATTACTGCCAAGTAGTGATAAGTTCCTAGCATGTTCTGGGTCTAATTGATAAGCAAATCTTTTTGGACCAGAGCAGCATAATGACTTTCATGGTCCTTTGGCACTTTTGCCTTTGTGGGTTCCTTTCTCCATTAAGGGGAAAAAATAAATAAAAAAGAAATAAATTATACACACACACACATATGTGTGTGTGTGTGTATATGTATGTGTGTGTGTGTGTATATATATATATATATATATATATATATATATATATATGCATGCCTGGGTGGCTCATTTGGTTAAGCACCTGCCTTCAGCTCAGGTCATGATACCAGGGTAGGATCCTGGGATCGAGTCCCGCATTGGGCTCCTTGCTCAGCGGAGAGCTTGCTTCTCCCTCTGCCTCTGCCTGCTGCTCCCCCTGCTTGTGCTCTCTGTCTCTCTGACAAATAAAATCTTTATAATACATATATATGTAAATATATGTAATTATATGTAACATATATTATAATGTTATATAAATAACATATATACTCTCTTACAACTGCATTGGAGTTAGGATGAATATAATCCAAGTGGAATTCATTATTATGTCATTATTATGACATTCATTTTTTTCCTCCTGATTTTAAAAGAAATCAAAATTTTTAAAACTTCTCTGGCTCCGTATCAGCACCATGGGACCTGGGTTCTGTAAGTCAGTCAGCCCTGCTGAAGACTGGAGTGTTAGTCTGCCTCAGCGTGGTAAAGGAATGCAGAATTAATATCAGAAAGTGCCACCCTCGTGGGCACAGGTTGGAAACTAGATCAGAGTCATTTCCTCCATGAGACCAGTTTCCTAAGAGGCTTCAGCAGGTGGGAGCCACTTTCCACCAGCTTGCCCAGTAAGAATATCTGGAGAACATAAACTCCCTGAGTTATTGCATGCCTATAATGTCCCCAACCTTGTGCTAGCCTTTACGATATAGAAATAATTATAATATAATATAATATAATATAACATAATATAATATAATATGGGCACCATTGCCACCCCTTAGGGGTTTATACTCAGGAAGTTATGCTTTAATTAAATCATCCACAATTAAGTTATGGCTTTGGCTTTTATGAAGATTTAATCAAGTTTAACTTCCGACAAACATATTTACTGCAGGGTGGGAAGAAACTTTCACAATCTGACTTTTAAAAGAAAAGCAACAGCTGACAATAAAGGACTGCCTTTCCTGATGCTGTTGCGGTAATTTTCCAGATCTCATTCGTCACACATGAAACTTTCTAAGAACGAAGTACCCCAGCCTTCTTAAATGAATGCGAGAGGAGATCACAGGTGGATTTGGACAGGAAAGTGGCAGGCAAAGAGCTGGAAATCCTCTTAAATACTTTGCACCTCTCAAATCTTACCTCGGTGAAATTATGCTCATCAGTGAAATGGTAGACGAGGCATTTAGGAGACCTGGAGCGTATGCAAGCAATGGAGAAGGAGCATATGGAAGTCTTGGAATACCAGATCTGGAGGGATTTGCCTCTTGAATATCAAAAAGAGTGTGATTGTGAGTCTGATGAGTAGGTACTGCAAAAGAGAGGGAATAAGTGAACCTGATAAAAACAGATGCAAAGAGGAGAGAGATGAGACAGATTCTTCCGCAGCCAATTACAAAGGAAACTAGAGCGAGTCTGCACAAATGCAAGCCAGCTCAGTCATGCCCGCATGAAACAAGCCATTGGCAGAGAAGTTTGGTTGGGCTGACCCATCTCTTTGGGTCAGATGCAGGCTCTCCGGAGACCTGGCGAGCAAGCGCTGCAGACAGATCCATTGCAAGAACCTTAGGAGCTGAGCCCACTTTGATGATGCCCGAGTCCCCTGCCTGAGCATCCTCCTGCATGCTCAGTGCCAGAGAAAATGAAAAATTGCTCTGTTGCTTCTGAGGGAAGGGAACTGAATGAGAAGTGAACACTCCAAGTTGGGCAGGCAGAGCCTCCGGGGATGAACTTTGGGAACCGCAGCTTCAAGTTATTTTGTGGCACAGAGTTGATTAAAAGAGTTTTCCTTTGGCACTGCTGCTGTTGGAGGCAAGAGAAAGAAATGCTAATTTCTGAAAACCCTGGTCACTGCCCCCAGAAGAACAGGAAATAATGAGTGCTCTGAAAGAAGACACAGACAGGCACATGGTTGTGGTTCATAACCGGAAGGCAGCAACATACAAACAAAGGCAACGGGAGGTATTAAACCCTGGTGCCCCTCTCCGATGCAAGGAAGAGTAGACCAAACCCACCCAAGATCCTTGGGCGGAAATCAAACCCTCATACTTGATGGCTTTCACCGTGAATTTCATTGAAACGACCCCATGTTAACTGGGGCTCTTGGAATTTATTCATGCCAGTAACTCAGCCTCTGAAGAGTGCCAGGGGGACCAAGCTGCTGGGACTGAGTGATGGCTTTGTGAGGTGCCTGCTGGCTGCCCGGCGGTCTCCGAGCCCAGTGGCAGCCGTGCGCCAGCCATCGGGGAGAGATTCTGATTGTGACTGATACTGAGAGAGTGATTAAATCTGTTTGGAAAGTTAGCCAGAAGACAGAGAAATTGAAAAGGGAATGTAGTTAATTCCTTTTGGGCACTGCCTTTTCCCCATAAGTATTAACTCTTTGCAATCTTCAGATTCTGTGCAGATTTTCATCTTTTCAGCTGGAGGTACAGATTTGAACCTGGCAGAAAATGCCATTCGAAGACCTACCAAACTGTTTGCCAATGTGAAAGGATGGAAGTGAGGCCATGAGAGTTTTCAGGCATTGACTTGCATGGAAAGATTGTTAACAAGTATCCAGTGAGTACATTTGAGGCATCACATTTAATCTGGGCCATTTAGCAAAGATCCTAAAAGTAGAGAGGTAAACAGAGCAGGATTTACAACTTTTCTCTGGGATTGAGTCATTTTTCTCTATCCATTCTACTGTCAGAGGTGGAAGAAATCGTTATGAAATGTTCTTTGTGCTAAGAGATGCTGTTTCATAAGAAATTGACTCTTTTTTATTTTGTGTATTCCCTTGTGAAAATGGGTGTGCCATTTTAATTTAGCAATTTATTTTCTTTCCACCTGAGCTTGCTGGGTTGGAGGAGGCAACTTGTTAACCTCCCTGGTCCTGGAGAAAGAATTCACCACCCATAGGACCTGAGCACTGATTCTGCTACTCACTGTCCAGATAAATCAGTAAGACTGATTTTCTCAGCACTGTAGCAAGTTCACCCATATACACAAGCCCACTGGAGACAGAGCCAGGTTAATATAGATTCCAAGCCTTCTTTTTATTTCATGCTTTTGTCATTTTGTCTTGTGAATATTCTCGAATGAAACATTAGAAGACTCTTTGGGAATAAGGAGAGCTGTTACACTTTTACTGTGCGGACACCTGGGGAGAGTAAGGGTGCAGGAGAGAAGCAGCTTATTAAGTATTTCGGTAAAAGTAAAAGAACAAATTTGTCACAGTGCATGACATTCAAAAGAACGAATGCTTCCTAGATTAAAATGCTAAGGAAGGTAACTCTGGGAGAATGGAAAATTCCAAAGTATATTCATGAGAGGGGATGCCTGAGTTGAAAAAAGTGATTTTGCTAGGGGGTAAAACCAAGAGATTTGTCTTTCTATGCATTTTAGTCATTACCAACCGAGCTCCTTGAGGCCCTGGTTTATCATTTCTGATTTCCTAACATCGTTCATTGCATGTAGCACAGAGCAGGTGCTCTGGTCGTATTTGTGAAGCTACAGATTAGCATGAAAGTCACATCCATGTGCTTCAGTGATCCTCTCCATGATCCTAAAATGGCAGAGGTTTGGGGAGAAGGAGTCTCCTGCATGACCCCCAACAACAAAAACCATGAGGCATCGTGGAGCACTGCAGTGGAAACTCCATACAGAAAATGGGAGCACAGCCTGTAAGTGACTTTGTTAAGTGACAAAAATCTGAAGTTGATGAGCATTCTCATTTTGTTTTCCTTTTTAGGGAGGTTGGTCATTTAGGTGAATGGTTTGGGAAGATAGTGAGCCATTGCTGGTCCATCCTCCAGAAGTGCACACACACCAGCACAGCAACAACTTGTCTTAGAACACTTGATAAGAAAGGTTTTTGTTAGATTATAATTTCATGGGATCATTATAATCAAGTTTATACGAAGAAGATAGCCACCAGAAGACAAATGAAAGAAGTGAGCTATTTCTGAAATCTTTTTTTTTTAATATTTTACTTACTTATTTGAGAGATACAGAAAGAGAGAGCATGAGAAGGGGAAGAAGCAGAGGGAGAGGGAGAAGCAGACTCCCCACTGAGCAGGGAGCCCCACGTGGAGCTCGGTCCCAGGACCATGCGATGTTTAACTGACTGAGCTACCCAGGTGCCCCTGAAATATTTTTCTCAAATAAAGATGAGCATCTTGTTGTCCATTTTTTGAGTAGAGAGATGAATCAAGACATTGCCACAATAGTACATATTAATTTGTCTCAGCAGTAATCACATTCTCTATGTTACTCAGTTCCTCTATCTCTATAAAAAGCACTTAATAATACCACTTTCATGCCATATGCAAGGATAATGGGAAAACAATCATAGCAGAATGCTTTTAGACACTCAAAGGCATGGAGCAGCCACTTGTGGCACACTGACCAAATTCTGCCCACTGTTTGTTTTGGTAAATAAAATTTTATTGAAACATAGCCATGCTTATTCATTTACATATTATCTATGGCTGCTTCTGTGCTTCAACAGCAGAGCTGAGTAGTTGCAACTGAGTTCATGTGGCCCACAAAACTGAAAATATTACTGTCTGAACCCTGCTCTAAGAAAAAACAATCTTAGTTTTAGGGGCTGAACAAACGTGCTGACACACACTGTTATATAAAAGACCAAATTTCATGCATTTCTAAGCCTCTTAACAGTGTGTGTGTGTGTGTGTGTGTGTGTGTGTGTGCGCGCGCGTGCGCGCGCACCTTACTGTAGCCACAAGAGATGACATATCCAGGCAAAAAAGGATTGAGTCAAGTTCAGGCAGTCACCACCAGTGACTTTTCCTGGGCAGTGACCTAACTGGGGCTGTATTTATACAGTTATATTGGTTGTATTATACAGTTATATTGGTTGTATTTATAAGGAGCAACCATGAGTGCTGGGCATTGGTTGAGAAGGAATTGATCTTAATAAGAGAAAAAAGCAGTAACTGGCCACCAATGAGACATGTTGACCATAAAAACAAATTCTGAAACCACATCAATTATTTCAAATGAGAGAAGGGACACTTTGACTCCTTTTTGTGCTGGTCAACCTAGAGCTGGAAGACTGTCCAGTTTTGGACCACTGCATTTTTAAGGGATGAAAGACAAGGAGAAGCTCAGGGTGAAAGAGAATGCCCAAGTCTGGGTGGGGACCTGAAACCATGCTATATAAAGAATGATAATAGGAAATTGTGGTAGTTGACCCAGAAAAGAGAGGACCAAAGGGTAGACACAAGCTGTGTTCAAATGTTTAAAGACTTCTATGTTCACTATAGCTCTTTGGTACAACTGGGACCAAGGAGAGGAGGTTTTTGTGGTTAGAGTGTGTAACTGTGGAGTTGGTGGTCTCAGAAGTAAGTGGGAGTGTTGTAGAGATGATTCAAGTTTCAGTGGGCTGGTTAGATTAATGAGTTCAAAGATTCCTTCAAACCCTAAAACACTTGGTTCTGTGAAAAATCTCCATAAGGCTGTGTTCTGAGCTGCTTCATCTCATGGCATGGTGATGTAAAGAAGAGGTAGTGATTCTCCAGTCCTAGAAATATAAATATTGAGGTTTCAGTGAGTGCCTGAATTAGCACACCTTGAGATGGAGCCCACCTCAAGCTTTGAGAACACTGGTAGTTTTTAATCACTCCTTTTCTATCTGAACCAAGAAAAAATAGCACAGATTTGATCCTGCTTATCAAATGCCCTGCTTCTTATGTGCAAAGTTGGTGGCAAGCTGAGGGAACCACGGTATCCTTATGTACTTTCTGTTGTCCCCCTCATCTGTCTGTAACAGACATTTAGTAATTTTCCAATTGCTGCAGCAAAGTTATGAGGATCACTGGGAATATAATTGCAAAGTGCTCGGGAATATTTTAAAGGAAGGAGCCCTCATCTTTCATTATTGTGTTGATTACCAACTACCACAATGCCTACTCCTTGATATCATCTTATTGTTTTTCATTTATGCTAAGAGAAAGGCTACAAGTTACACATGATTTTAGTGCTCTGGAAAGAAATGACATGAAATGAATAAATCATATACTACTGCAGGTTTTCAGGCAGGGCACAGGATTACTAAATTATGCACTATGTAAAAGAGGGAACTAGAAAGAAATCAATCCTTGGCTAAGCTTGAGTGATCCATACACTATGATTCTAAGGTATGGGTTAGGGACCCTCTGTGCAGGAGTTCTCATAACCTAGTTAGGTTGGTAATTAGGACACAGGGACGACCAAGAGGGGAAAAAATAAGAATGTTGAACAGCAGCCAAGTGAATTTTAGAATAATGAAGAAATATCAAATAGGGCAAATCAATGGAGTTAAAGGACACAAAGGGGAAATGAAAAACATTCAAAGATAAATTAATGTAGGCCCAAGGGTTATGCAAGCAATTTACTATAAATATACTAGGAAAAAAGAAACAGACATAGGTGAATAAGGAAATAGAAAATTGGTAAACCATTGTTGGAAGTAAGAAATGCATAAAACAAAGAGTATGGCAAAACAGAAGTTCAGTGCGAGGAAAGAAAACCATTTAAGAAAAAAATAAAGACATTGTTTCATAGATGGCATACCTTTTAGCAAAAGTTCTTGCCATTTCATCATGCATTATAATATCCTTACAAATCTGATGCAAAATAAATTTGGCCAGCCTCACTTTCAGTTCTGAAAACTGGGGTTTCATGTACAGCGTGTTGACTGTAGTTAATAATACTTACTATACCACATATTTCAAAGTTGCTAAGAATAAATCTTGAAAATTCTCATCTCAAGGGAAAGAAATCATAACTATGTATGGTGACGGATGTTAGCAAGATTTACTACGATCATTCGGCAATATATACAAATATTGAATCATTATGTTGTATACTTGGAACATATAATGTTGTATGTCAGTTATGCCTCAATAACAACAAAATCAAACAACAGTGACAACAACAACAAAAATCTGAGGTTTCAGCTCCTCCCATAGTCACAGAAAAGAACATGTTTTTACCTCCTACACACATATGGAGAGTTTCAGCCAATCCACCTGTTTAAAAGGCAGCAAATTCATGATTCCATTCTTTTTCTTTTAATTGACCCATAAAAAGGTAAAGTGCGCTAATCTTGCATATACAGCTCAATTAACTTTTATGGATGAGCGTATTCCTATAGGTACCACTAAATTCAAGATATAGAACATTTCTAGAAGCCCTGAAAGTTCCCTTGTATCTTCTCAGTGTGTATCCCCCCCCAATATAATTATTACTCTGATTTCTAATGCTATCAGTTAGTTTTACCTGTTTGGAACCTTATATAAATGGAATTCTATGGTATGTACTTTTTTTGCTTCTGGCTTCTCTCATTCAACATAATATCTGTGAGATTCGTCTCATGTTCCTATCTGTCCCCGTAATCTGTTCTTACTTACTGCTTCATAACAGGGGTTGGTGAAATTTTCCTGTAGATAGTTTAGGAAAAAATAGTTTTGTGATCAATTTGGTCTCTGTCTCAACTACTCAACTATGTCCTTGTAGCACAAAAGTAGCCATAGGCACTATGTGAATGAGGAATGTGAGTGTGTTCCTTTGCATAAATATATTACTTTTTATTTCTTCATTTTCTTGTTGACAAACATTTGGTTTGTTTCCAGTCATTTGGTAAAAATATGCACTAATTTCTTTAGGACATATATCTCAGAATGGGTTTACTGGATCATATACTTGTTGTTATGATCAGCTTTAATAAATACTGGCAAACAGTTCTCTAGAGTAGTTATAACTGATTTACAACCCCACAGGTGATATATGAGATGCTCTATTTCCATGTCAATACTTGATACTTGGGGTTTTTGTTTTTTTGTTTGTTTGTTTTTTCATTTTAACCATTCTGGTGATTGTCTGGTAGATTCTCTTTGTGGTTTTAATTTGTATTTCTTTGGTGAACAACAATGTTGAGAGCCCCCCCCCCCTTTTTTAATGTGGGTTGCCCGTTGAGATAGTGCCTTTTGGGAAGTTCTTATTCAATTCTCCTGCCCATTTTTTTTTTAATGGCTGTTCTTTTCATTATTGATTTGCAGGATTTCTTTATAGATTCTGACTGCAAGTTCTTTATATGTATTGTCGATTGGATATCTTCTCCCAATCAAGATTGTGTTCTTAAAACAATCACAAGCTGTTGATGTCATGATTTTTTTTTTCAATAAGACCCTTTCACTTTATCATTGCATCAGCCCTGAGTGGGGTCACAGAATTAATCAGGATATGTGAGCAGCATCTCAGGAGTCTAAAAGCCTGTAGAGAAGATAAGTCAATTCTGCCTTGTGAATGTGGTACAGAGCCTCTTGCTCCTTTCCTCTCCTAACAGAGCAGTGGTCTTTATGCCTCTGAAAGGGAGGCAGGGTCCAGACCCTGGAAGCAAAAGTAACCTGCTGGGAGAAAGATACAAAGGACTCAAAAAAGTAGCAGTACATTTGGAACTATACTCCAAAAGCAGAGCCTTCCCTAACTCGTTCACCGTTCCTATTCCCCTCTGCTAACGTGGTGCAAAACAAATGACCTTGGTATTGTAATTTAGAGCCTCCTTTTAAAAAGGAAGTCAGTACACCACGAACCTGGTTTTGTGCTGTCTGGCAGATACCGCCCAACAAGCCCAATATGTTGTCTGAGATTCTGTATTCTGTGCTACACGTTCCCTCTTTAGGTATGCATTCTCCCTCTATTAAGTTATTGCCAAGCAAAGGTGATTTATTAAGATGAGAGGCAGATATTGCTAAAACAGGAAGAAAAGCAAAAAAGAAATAAATGTTTCCTCAGAACCCGCAAAGGAGAACAGATGTCAGCAGAGGCAGATGTATGCTTCTCCGGGGTGAAAGAACGAATATTTAATGCAATCAGAATCCCAATAACGTAAGTAACCAAGAAAGTGGAATAGCTAAAACTTTGCAGAACTCCTTCCTGTGGTGCTCTGCATCTGTAAGTTCTACCCAGAGTGGCACAGCTACCAGCGACAAATGTTTTCAAACTGTTTTGTAAAAGAGGAAAAAATGGCCCGAGTTATTTTTATGTGCAAGGGTCTATGTGTCCTATTTTTAGCATTAGAAACCCACACAGAAAATTTGCCTTTAGGAAGAAGTTATAAATTCTGGATTCTGTTTAGCTCAATCGGCTAAAGAGCCAATGTCTGCTCCGAGCCTCCCGTGATATGAGGAATGATTAATTTCTTTCCCAAGTTTGACATGTAAAGGAACATAGTGTTAAAGTAAACATCTGGAGGAAAGTGACTGAATGAAATGGGCAAATTGTTACCCTCTCAAGTATAAAGTAGTCATAACTACCTAAAAATGTAAAACTTCTCCATATCGACCACCCAGGTAAAGACACTGGCAAGAATATTTGTAGCAACTATGCCTTTAAGAGGAACATAGGAGACAAGAGTTATATAAAGAGCTCCCATATATGGATTTTTTAAAAATGAACACTTTGACAGCCAGATTGTCAATGGTTTAGAACCAATAATTAACAAGGAAAGAACTAAAGTTAGTAAACATTAAAATAATGTTAAATCCAGCTATAGTACTGTAGGAAAAAAACAAGTGATACAATTGTTACCCATTGATTAACAAAGTTTTTAAATGAATAATAAGCACAGTAGCTTGATTATGATAAAATACAATCATGTACGTTGTTCAGGTGATACATTAGTTTGAGCCTTTTGGAAAACAAAAAGAAACATTAATAATATCTATATGTTTTATTTTAACACAGTTATTTTAGTGCTTTCTGTCTTCTTTCCAGAAATAATCATATACATCGACAGGGACTGTAAATTGGCAGTAATATCCAATGGCAATAACAATAATAATACTAACAGCAGACCACATGACCAAGTGTAAAGCCATCTTCATCATCTTCCTCTGAATACAGATTTGTTCTTAATTTAAAAGATACTTTTTATTTTTCCTCTGACACTTGTCCTATATCATGTGTTTCTAATTCCATCTGTTCCTTCTTCCCAGGTCCCCATCTCCCAGTTTCCTTAACTAGTCTGAAATTTTCTCAAAGGCATGTATCATTCTCTTTCAGTGGCCTTTAAATATTTTATCTTCTCCTCGTACCTCCCATTATCATTCAATTATAGAGGTATGGTAACATAAAGTATGATAAATTTATTCAGCGAGAAGTGGTTTAACTACATAAATTGCATGCAAACCATCAGAAATGATTATGGATAATGTTAAACAATGATTTCAGTAATATTTTTAAATGTCTCTGTATCCCAAAAGAGACTAAAAGAAATACGTTAACATATACCTATCATTGTATTTGACTCATGGGATGGTGAGTTTTGCTTTTCTATCTCCCTTTACATACTCAAAACTGTTCACATTTCCTTAAATAGGATGTACTTTTCCCATAATAAAAATACAAATCATTAAAGAAATTGTTTTCCTCTTAAGAAGATCACTACACCCACAACTCTCATTTAACATAAAAATAGGTTTCTGGTTTCCTCCCCAACATCTCTGAAGAGAAGATCTCAGATCTCACTATTTATATTCACTCTTTTGTTCCACTGCAGTCAGGATGAACGTCTGGTGTGTGCAGCTTGCAGAGGTGGGAGCAGATAGGATGAAGAAACTAAATGGATGGAAGGAATGAGTTCTCCTTCTTTGCTGGGAGGTACATGTACACGGTATATCAGCTGTGTTTCAGCCAAGCAGGATTCAGACTGGTCTGAATTCAGTCCCCTTTCTAGTTGCTCCTGAGTTCCCCCTTTCCTGTTCTGGAAGCCTGTTACAGGGTACAACAGCTGCCTCACCTTACCCAATACTAAGCCTTTGAATCTAGCTCTGAGCGCCTTGTTTCTATGGGAACTTTTCCTTGGCAATGACGAATGTCCTGGTTCTGATAGTGTCTGCATCAACTCCAGGATCTTCACTCTCCTGCCTGTCTTTGTTCTTAGGCTCAGAGAAGTCGGTTCTCCAAACGACCTAGATTTTGTCATTTATATCTTTTGAAGTTGCTTCTTCCTCAGGTGTCTAAAGATGCTGCCTTTTTCTACAAACCATCTCCTATACTCTGGAAATACTCTTCAAAAATCTCTCGTTCCTCTCCCCTCCTCCCATCATCATGATTTCTTCTAGTATCTTGTTGGCATTTACTTTGAGAGAGTGCAGCTGTATGGAAAACTGGCATCTCAAAGGCCAGGGGACTTAGCCAAGGCCACATGGGTCCCCTGTAGGAGGAATAGAAACTCAGTGTCCTGATTCACAGGGCTCCTGATTGCTGGCTCTACGTCCTTCTCAATAATCTTCCATCACTGTTTACATATGTGGAAATTGGTTTGTATCTTTCTTTTTTCCCGAGTTCATGTTGTTCCCTGTGAAGTGTTCATCTCGGGTAGATTTCTAAAAGTTAAAAAAAAAAAAAAAAAAAAAGAACAAAAGCGATATGAACCTTAATTACAACCCATTTGTCAAAAATAAAAGAAAAAACTAATTAACCACTGTTCATAAGCTTTTTGACAGGCTTCCTCTAAAAATTATCTGTAGGTAGATGAAAAAGCACAACAGGAGAAAAATTTTGCTTTTGACTCTGAGTTTTTCCTTGGAGAGTAATATCACTAGGAAATTCACTTTTTTCTACGTCTTTGCTTTACTGAATAAGGCCATTACATTGCAGGTAAGATATCTGCAGAAAAAAAGGAAGGTATGATCAGAAAATAAAATTATTTCGCTCAGCAGATACAAGGACCTATTAGACTGCTATTGGGATTTAAAGAAAAATAATGCCTGATCCCTGGTGCTTACCATCCTAATGGGGCAGGCAGGCTTATAAGTTGAATGGGGTGATAACGTGTTATAGGTACGACTGACGTGTGGGGTTTAGCAGCGGCGTATGGGGTGTAGGGTGGAGATGGAGAGACTGCCTAGGCAATGGGACTCCCATGTGAAGGCATGGAAAGGGGGCCTATTGGTGTGAGGTGGGTGATAAGGCTCAGAGACATTGCAGAGTATCATTGAGAGATAAAGGGGAGCCATGGAGAGCTTTACACAGACAAATCCCATGACCATCACTGTAACTAATTGCCAGTTCCCAGGTTCATCTGGTGCTAAATTGTGTGTGAGCACTAACTCCTCGAGACCTATGTGCTTTGGTTGAAACCTCACCACATGTTGGGATCTGATAAAGAGGCTGGTTAGTGGTGTCTCATACCCTTCTTCAAATACGGCAATTTGATCAACTGAATGCAGTCTTTGAAGCCACAATAAATGCATTTTGTGCTTAAGTAGATAATGAAAATAGCAAGAAAAATCAATGAGTTAAACCACTGTTTGGAGGCATCCTTGCCATATTGAAATGGAAGACTTTGGAGTGACTTGCATGCAGAGGGAGTGACTCTTCACAAAAGAGATAATAGGAGATAAGTGGCCTTCTTTTCCCTTAGCAATCAGTGCTTATTTGTCCTTAGCAATTTCCTTAATTTTCTAGTGGGTGTACATGTCTCCTTCAAAATAGAATAATCTGGAAATGAATAGAATGATACTGGAAATGAAGTTGATCAATAGGCAATCCTGAGGGGCTTTTTATTATTATTATTTTTTTAAAATCTAGAAATCAGTAGGGACAAATCAGAAAGTAGAATATGTGTCCTTTTTCTAATAGATCTATCTTCCTGGTTCAAAGGGAAGGGGGTATGTGTGTCAAATGCTTTCAGTGATTAAAACAGTGGGTCTCAGTCTATGGAGCATCAAGATCACCGAGCGGGCTTGTGAAAGCAGAGGTGGCTGAGCCGATCCTAGTTTCTGCTTCAGGCAATCTGGGGAGAGGCCCGAGATTTGGCATTTATGGTAAGTCCCCAGGTGATGTGGATGAGGCTGGTCTAGAAACCACACTTTGAGATGCACTGTACCAGTGACTCCTTGGACTGGTCTCTTTCCCCCAACACCAAGGACCCACAATACTTGCTAACATGCGGGACAGGAGCCCTAAAACCCTGATCATTCAACTCATCACCCAATGAGGCCCTAGCGGAAGGTAATATTTGTGACCATATGAAGATTTTGTCTATTTTGCATAAAGAATTAAAAATTGAGAGCTAGGAAGGGCTTGACACATGATCTAACTTAACCTGTTGTCCCATGGATGCTTCCTGGTGACTTCAGGAACAACAGACATTTGTCTCTGCACCCCCAGACCACACAGTTCTTTGAACTGTGACACCTGGCTTTTGTAACTTCAATTGCAGAGCCATTAATAAATCAGTGTGTAACGATGTACGCTCCTTCATAAAGGAGACAACTGTTTGAGTGCATCTGCCACATTTTTTACATGGTTGGGAAGGAAGGCTAGCTAGCGCCCTACCGAGTGTCTGCCAAGTTCCTGGCTCCATAGTTTACATGCACTGGCCTGTTTAAAGTGTACGGTACCTTTGAGGGATAAGTAAGATTATCCTTACTTTTCTGATGTGGAAACAGTAGCTCAGGGAGCCTGTGTGGCTTACTCCCAGTCGAGCAGCTGGGAAATGGCATCAGGAGGATGAGTATAAGCAGCGAGATCACTGAGCCAGGCCACAGCACCCAATAATTAGTTCCTCCTCCTCCAGAGGGGATTGGCAAGCTATGTACCTTGTGATGTGGTGACAAGGAAGGTAGTCAGACCCAGGGAAACTCAGCAGGCTTCTGGCACTGGAAATGGGCTGCAACTTGCAACTTGGTGTCAGGAAAAAGGCAAAAACTCATGGCCCTGTAATTGGGTTATAAGGCAGAGGCTGATTTGCAGAAAGACTGGTGTGATGCTTAGTGAGCTAAGTTGGTCCGAGAGCTGGCCTGGGGGAGCAGAGGTCAGGTGTCTCCTGGTGTGGGACTCTTGCTCTGGTTGGAGGCAGATGTGCCTCACTCCAGGTTTTGCTAGGTATGGAGCTGAACGTGTGTGTTCCTATGAAGAGAACATTCTATGTTTCTGTTTTGAAAATGTAGCAAATTGTACCTTGATGTGTTTTCAGACAGGGGAAGTGGCTGAAAATTATCATTGGTTTATTGGGATATTCCAAGGTCCTTGGATGGGAACTCGGCTTTGTTTGTACCTAACTAGTTTGCCCATTATAATTTTTCCATCAATAAAAACTGTTGCCAGAACTTTATCAGGTAAAAATCATAAAACTAAAATATCAGATCCTATGCTTTTCATCTTTATTTTGTTTTTAGGTTGCCAGTTCTCATTGGTCATTTTGAAATTTGTTTATTAAAATAATTGTATTAAAATGTGTATCTTCTTCAGCAGTGACAGCTCTTTAAAACACAGAAATTTTATCTGTTAAGCGTTTCTAATTCCTCCAATACCCAACATCCAGAGAAGTACATTGGTCACAGTAGGCACATTGTGAGTATTTTTTGTTTAAAATATATAGCTAATAAAGAGTGGAGTCACTCATTTGGCATTTCCTGAAGCCAGACATATGCTAGATTCTTACCATATAGGACAGGAGAGAGACAAGTAGTGATTACACGAAGTGATAAGGGCTAGAAGTGAAGGATAGTACCACATGTTCACTGTGCTCAGGCTATTTATCATATACAGATATCCTGTATATGTTTACACGTATAATCCTCACCACGACCCTATGAAAGATATTATTATCTCCATTTTATCCATAAGGATGTTGCAGCACAGGAATGGGGTGTCTGAGTGGCTCAATCCATTAAGCACCCTACTCGGTTTTGGTTCAGGTCATGAGATCAAGCCCCACATTGGGATCCATGCTGAGAGGGGAATCGGAGTTTGCGTGGGATTCTCTTGCTCGCTCTCCCTCTGCCCCTCCCCCCTTAAATAAATAATTTTTTTTAAAGGGAGTTTTGAATGTACACTTACAAGAAACTGAGGCAGGCATGTGTTATGCAACAAAGAACCTGTGTGATTAGAATTCTAATTTAAATTTCTATTTCCAAGCTTGATTGGCTCCACTCATTGTACATCAAATTGATCAAAACAGAAATTACAAAGTCAAATTTCTGGTACAGCTAAGAAAAAGATTGGTGAGTGAGAAGGGAGGAAGCCATATAGCTTTTTTTTTTTCAGCATAGATAAAGCATATCTGAACTTTATGGGCACCTCAGCTAGAAAGCGGCTTCTCTAACCTAGTCTTAGTTATTTACACAAGTTTTGTTTTAAAAATAAAGCACCTTACCGTCATCCCCAAACTTTTAAAATCAATTCAAATCTAAGAATTGATTTTAATATGAAGTGAATTGGTTTGAAAAATCTGGAGATGATGCAACAAATGTTTATTGAGCATCCACTGTGGAACCTAGAACACGAATTGTGGTCACAACAGTGAACAAAGTAAGCAAAACCTCCACCTTAATAAAGCTTACAGTCCAGTGAGGAGAGAAAGACAAAAAATAAGAAAACCGTATAAAACATAAATATATGTATATAAGCCTATGTATGTATATATACAATGCTATAAACACGTAAGATATACACATCATTGTCATAGAAAAATATGTTAATTTATATGTGCCATCCCTTATAATACAGAATGTGAATATTAACCATGGGTTCCTAGGCCCAGCCTTGACCCGTGACCAGAGTCTATGCCATGTGTTGGGGCACGTTACCTCTGATGAGCTAAGTCATTGCTAGATCCACACCGGAAACAAGCCCCCGGACTGTGTGAGTGGGAAAGTGACATACCAGTTAACAGGGTCAGAAGTGAATGCAAATGACTTCTCCACCCTCCCAGCAGCCACTGATTCCATGTTCTTGCCCTTCTCCATCCCCCAGCCCATTCTCAGAGGAAGGGATGAATATTACAAATGATGTTCTCTTCATGTCTCAGTGACCTAGAAAGGCCAATGTGCAGGAAGGTATGGTGGTACGCCAGTGACACCAAGCCAGAAAGCAGAGCAGCCACGCCAAGAGGAGAGCAGCATAATTGAAAGCAACTCTGAACGTCCCTGCCCTTCCGTGTTCCGCATCTCTTCCTGGGCACTGGGGTGGGTCAGTACAGCTGAGAGCCACTGGGACCACCTGAAGCTTACCCACAGGCATGGGCCCCTTTCCTCGTGGCTGGTACCATCTGCGCTGGGGACCAGAGCAGTGTTATAAGTAATAAAAGTCTTTCTCCATGGAATCAGTTAGCCACGCATGCTTCAGAGAGTTCTGTCATGTGAGTGGTCACTTCTTTCGACCAAAATTAAGAAAAATAATATGAACCCACTTTAGTGATCTAGCCCTGTGTTCTGTAAGGTTTCCTTCTTCAGGTGAGAAGGGAGAAGGGAACTATGGTAGATGCTGGGGTGTCCTACCCAGATACCTTCATGGGGCCAGTGCACACTCCCTTTCCCCCATCCTCCAGCTACTCTGGGGATTGGCTGCTCACAGCTGTCTTCTCCTTCAGAAATATGCTGATGGAGCCCTTGTGTCTGGGGAGGCACTTCCCCTCCCCCATCCCACAGCTAGGGACTGACTGACTGAGACAAGGTCAAAAAGTCTGACCCACTCTCATCTTACCAGGGACCAAGTCTGAGCTCCAGAGTTCCCCCAGGGATGAGGCCCAAACTGGTCTCCAGCGGAGACCACACCCCTACTGAACATCTTCTGTCCACTTCTGTGTCCCTCTTCTGTTCCTCCATAAATCATATGGAGCTAAGCCATCTCGGGCTCTGCTCTCCAGCACCCTGTCCTCCGACAGGAGTAAACATGCGTCACTCCTCTGCTGTTTTGCCAGAGCTTCTGCTAAGCATTCACATGCTTGGCTCATTTCGTTCTGACTTGTTATTTCAGGGCCCCTTAATAAAGGAGGTGAAGCTTGGAGATGCGGGTGAGCCTTCACCAAAGTCACAATCTAGTAGGTGACTCCAAAACCCCTCTCCCTTGGATCTCTTAGTTGCTCATTCCCTTCTACTGGTAAACAGGAGTAAGTGGGAAGGAGAAAGAGCCAGGGTTCGCCACTGAATAATAAGTATCCCTGTGACTCCCTTTCATGGGAGCTGATGTTTGTGGCTAAGGCCTTACCTCTTGTCACACAGGAGCTCTTACTAATGAACTTCGTCAAGAGGCATCTTCTCTGTCACTTTTTTTACATCAATTGCCCAGGTGGTGGCAGATGTTTTCTTCATTATTCTTTGTTTTCTGCCTAGTAAATCTGCATGTGGGTGGCTTAATTGTGCTGAACAGAGTCACTTTCTCTCCTCTGTACAAAATGAGCCCGGGGGTGGACACCGAAGGGGAAGAAAGAGATGTGAGGTTCATGCAAGAGCAGAGCGATCTGTACTCTGTCAACTGAGGCAAGAAGAGTGTTCATTTCCTAGGGAGATGACATCAACATGATGATGATCTCATGTGTGTTTTCTGTTGCTCACACAGCGGTATCCTCAAAAGCTGTG
Organism: Mellivora capensis; assembly: GCA_004024625.1. Taxonomy (NCBI): domain Eukaryota; kingdom Metazoa; phylum Chordata; class Mammalia; order Carnivora; family Mustelidae; genus Mellivora; species Mellivora capensis. Next base: position 151,346 of record PISX010000462.1, on the reverse strand, counting down.
GAGGCATGCTATTTAATGGCTGACACAACAAATGTTCCCAGTATGTGTTGTAGTTAATGGGGATACTGCCTTCTCTCTCCCTCTCCCTCTTTCCTCCCTCCTGCCCACCCTCCCTCCCACCCTCTCACCCACCTACCCTCCCTTTTTTCCATTCTCCTCCATCTTCTCTCTCTCTCCTCTCACTACTTTGTCATCATGTAGCAGGATGCCTTTACTTTAATGTCTGCCATAATAAACAGGATAACCAAGCTGGCTGAGTAATTCTTAGGTCTACATGCAAAGCCAAGAGGCAATGGTCTAAAGACAGTTTGACCTAAGGAACTGGCCATGTGCACAGTAGGCGACCACATTGTCTCTTGCCCCAGTTCTGTCATGTGCATTAAACTGTTCCATGTATGTGGTTTCATTTAATGTCCTTTCTCTCCACTAGTCTCATTCTCATCCCCTCCAGGAGCCCTTAACATATCCTGATAAGAGACTATTTTCTGCAGGAATGCCAAGGTCACAAAAAAGACAAAGAAGGGCAAAGAAATTGCTTCAGATTGAAGGATACTAAGGACACGCACCAACAAAATAAAACACATGAACCTAGACAGGATTCTGTGTTGGACTAAATGCTATCAAGATTACTGAGTTGGTTGACAAAGTTGGATACAAACTTCCAGTTAGATAAAAGTATATATCGATGTCAGGGGCACCTGGGTGGCTCGGTCGGCTAGGCGTCTGCCTTCAGCTCAGGTCATGATCTCAGGGTCCTGGGATCGAGTCCCACACCAGGCTCCCTATTCAGCGGGGAGTTTGCTTCTCCCTCTCCCTCTTCTTCTCTCCCTGCTTGATCCCTCTCTCTCTCTTTCTCACTCAAATAAGTAAATAAAATGTTAAAAAAATTTTTTAATTGTTAAAGTATCTATCGATGTAAATTTACTAAGGTTGATAACTGCACTGGTGGGTGTATGAGAAAATATCCTTATTCTTGGGAAATACACAGTGAAGTATTACAGACTGAGGGGTCACAATGTGTGCAACTTAGCCTCAAATAGTATATGTTACATTTAGTAGCACAGTATTAATGTGTATACATTCTCACTAATATGAATTCTTAATCATACAAAGTATTCATGTGTATATAGTCTCTCTCACAGGTAAGACAGAGAGAAGAACTAATAAACAGGCAGAATGTTAACAATAGATGAATCTGGGTAAAGAGTCTACAAGTGTTCTTTTGTGCCGGTTTTAGAAATTTCTTATGAGTTTGGGATAATTTCCCAAAGAAACAAACAAACAATCTTCCCTTACGATGCAAGTGTGAAGCGTTCCGACTGGACTTTGGGCCTGGCACTTGAGGGCCGTCTCGTGATTTGCACACATGTATAAAACTGTGTCCACAAGGAGGAGCATGAGCATTTTATAAGGAATGAATTGATCCTGGAAAACCTAGATGAGGGTTGCTTGTGTTAAGGATAAATATAAATCTCCTTGGTATTTCATGAGAGTCTGTGACAAGCTCCTTGGTATTTTATGGGAGTGTGGGCAGCATGGGCTTGTTAAGTGTGGCTCAGGGATCCTGGCCTTTAAATGATTTGAACCAGTGTCTAGTTGCAGGGGGAGGTGTTGGCAATGTGTGGAATGAACTGAAATAGGGACTGAGGAGAGTCTTCAGAGAGCTGGGATGGCAGACCCATCCTGTGATGAATCAGGAGAGCGAGTGATGGCCTCGAAATGGCCTCTTTTTCTAATCTGTCATTGTTTGGATGAAGCTTAGATTAAAGCAGGGAACAAGAAACACCATAAGCTGGGGGTGGGGGGGAGAGGAGAGGCAAGGTTGAAGGAAGCAAAGAAAATGAGACTTATCTTTCCATTATATAAATCCAGTCCTCCCAGCCCCAGACTTTCCTGCTTTCTCTGTTGATAGCTGGGGTGGGTGGCAGAGCTCCCCACGGAAAGTTCCTTTTCGGCAATGGAGATGCTGCATCTCATCTGCAAGGAGAACTGGTGCAACAAATAGAATTGCTATGGAAGGTTTGGAGGAACCAAACCCAGCTATTAAAAAAAAAAGATTATGCTCATATGAACACAAGTTTGTGCCCTGGATCAATAAATATAAACATATATAGATATATAGATATCTATATATGTGTGTGTATGTATATATATATATATATATATATATATACACATATCTCCTTGTGTCACTTAAATAGAAGAATGCCTATTTAGCATAAAATTAAATCTATCCTCCTATTCTGCTCCTGCCTTCACCCCTCACTATCCACAACTGTATATATTTTATAAGAAATAAATTTATTTATGAGAAAATGCCCATTTGAGCATCAAATAACATGTTTTATGTAGCATTTGTTTACTTCAGTAGGCTACAGCGTTTTACAAAGAGGTTGCTAAAAATCCACTGCCGAAATGTATCCACATCTGGGGAAAAAAAAATGCTAACTGATCAGTGGCCCCCACCACATACTAGTCAGTCTTTGGGGCAAATAACAGAGCAATGTGTAAAGCATCAAAGAATTTTGAGCAGTTGGAACTTCACTCACCCTGTTGGCTTTTTGCCACATATTAAGGGTAAAGCCTCTGGTCTTACTAACAGTGCTGTGGGATCTGTACTTGTCCAGAGCATGTGGCTCCTCATTTCTATATGTCATCAGAAAGATGGAAAGCCAAGAGCACATCTGGGGTCTGGATTTAGTACTAGCTCTGGGGAAAGGGTACCACATAGTCAATCACCTCCCACATAAGCCAGATTTCCCCCAAAAGATTAGCTGAAGTGCCAGGAAAACATGGGCCTGTGTTTCACATCCTATGAGGAGCTCACAACAAGCAGGCTAAATGTTGGTGATATCAAGATATGTTGGGGTTTTGTGCCTGAATGACACGTGCACATGAAGAGCCTGTCTTTGCCATTATGGGGCCCGGGCCAAATGACCCCTCATGTGTCTGGGCAATCAAGAGGGAGTGATGGCTGGTGCACAGAGATCTGCCATGCAGTCAAGGGCAGCCTGCTGCCGGGCACCCAGTTTTCATGGCAGGGGTTTGAAGTGTAAGCCCTAGTTGGGGGTGCAGGTCCATAGTAGAGACATTCAAGAAACTGAAGATTCAGTATAGGACCCTGTATTAGTCATGGTTTCCCAGAGAAACAGAACTCATAAGATATAGAGAGAGATACATATAAAAGGAGATGATGCCATAAGCTCACGTGGTTATGGAAGCTGAACCGTGATCTGCCATCTATAAGCTGCCAGTCTCATGATCTGCCATCTATAAGCTGGAAGATCATGAAAGATGGTGGTGTAGTTCAATCCAAGGCCAATCGCATTAGGGGGAATGACGGTATAACTCCCAATCTGAGGTCAGACTCCAAAGGCCTGAGAACCAGGAGCTCTGATGTTCAAGAACAGGAGAAAATGGATATCCTAGCTCAAGAAGAGAGAGAATTATCCCTTCCTCTGCTTGTTCATTCTATGCAGGCCCCCAGGACAATGCTCACCCACCTTGTAGAGGGTGGATCTCTTTACTCAGTCTACTAAGTCAAATGCTAATCTCTTCCAGAGACACCCCCACAGAAACACCCAGAGATAATATTTTATTAGCTATCTAGGCATCTCTCTGATCAGTCAAGTTGACACATAAAATTAACCATTACAGGGGGCACCTGGGTGGCTCAGTGAGTTAAGCATCTGCCTTTGGCTCAGGTCATGATCCCAGGGTCCTGGGATCGGGTTACCTGCTCCTCTAGGAGTCTTCTTCTCTCTCTCCTTCTGCCCCTCCCCACCATTCATGCATGCTCTCCCTCTAAAATAAATAATAAAATCTTTTAAAAAAATTAACCATTACATTGGAGCACCTGGGTGGCTCAGTTGGTTAAGCATCTGCCTTCTGCTTGGGTCATGATCCCAGGGTCCTGGCATCAAGTCCCTGGGGGTTCCCTGTTCAGGGGGAAGTCTGCTTCTCCCTCTCCCTCTATGCTCTCTCTTTCTTTCTCTCCCAAATAAATAAAACCTTTTAAAAAAATGCTTTAAAAAAATTAACCGTTACAGACATCGAGCTGAAAGAAACCTATACTTATATTCACACAAAACTTTAGTAGATTGAAGGACTTTGTGGAATCCAGAAACGAAACTCTAATTTGGGGGATCAAGAAAGTTAGACTAAGAGCTTTATTGGAAAACATTTTGAGAACTGTATCTGACATTGTGATTTCTTCATAAATATATACACACATATATATGCACACACACACATATATACATACATATACATATATATACATCATGCGTTCAGTCTTTATTCTTTGCCACAATCAGAAAGGAAACTGTAATTCGAAGGATTTGTTAGCAATTCTGCTACTCTTTCCTAATAGTTTGTGTAGTTTCTAATGACCCGAATGCCACACAGGAGGCCTTTGTAATGGAGCTGTGTCACCACAGGAGCTGTGCAAAGTAAGTGTTACTTAATCACAGCTACCAAGGACGAAAAATGTAGTATTTCTCAAGGAAGCTGGTGAGGTAATTTTAAAATACCACTCATGTAATGTGGAGTGGGAGGAGGCTCCCATTTTTGGCCTCTCTTTTATCTGCCAGTTTGAAGGCCTTGGGTGAAAATAAAAATTTCTAAATGGCATTCTTGATCACACAAGTCCAAGGCCAAGGGCAGCTTCCTGAGTGGGCCACATTATGCACAATCCAAAGCTGGCAAAGGTGGGCATGCTGGGAAGGGTTCACGGTGCTGGGGGGCATATAGGAAAATCACGCGTGTGCCAAAGCGCTTGTTGCCCAGGGGGCTACCCAAGTACCCAGGGGGTAAAAAAGTCATTTAAAATGCTTATTCCAGGGACACCTGGGTGGCTCAGTTGGTTAAGCGGCTGCCTTCGGCTCAGGTCATGATCCCAGCGTCCTGGGATGGAGTCCCACATAGGGCTCCTTACTCGGCGGGGAGCCTGCTTCTCCCTCTGCCTCTGCCTGCCACTCCGTCTGCCTGTGCTCGCTCTCTCGCTCTCTCCCTCTCTCTCTGACAAATAAATTTTAAAAAAAATTTAAAATGCTTATCCCAGGGGCAGCTGGGTGGCTGAGTCATTAAGAGGCTGCCTTCTGCTCGGGTCATGATCCCGGGGTCCTGGGATCAAGCGCCACAACGGGCTCCTTGCTCCACTGGAGGCCTGCTTCTCCCTCTCCCACTCCCCCTGCTTGCGTTCCTGCTCTCACTATGTCTGTCTGTCACATAAATAAATAAAATCTTTAAAAAAATAAAATAAAAATGCTTATTCGAATTCAGGGAGATAAAAATGTGGAAGTCAACATAATCGTTTTTGTCATGCCTTTAAAAGCGGCCCTTTCTCTGATTGAGAGTTTCCGCTGCTGACTCAAGCTTTTGTCCACAGCTGGGCAGAGCCTACGTGCTTGTTAGGGTTAGGGTGATCCATTGACTAAACTCTGGACGTGGGCTTTCACGTATACTCTGCATTGATTCAGGAGCAGGACGGGTCGTAGTCATTGTGGAGCTTATGATCTAGTGGGGAAGCAGACATTGGAAATAGTATCACAAGTGTGCGTGCTTTGGTATATGGGAATTACAGAATGAGCAGGAATACGGCAGACAGAACGGGGTGCTAACTTCATTTCAGTATCGGGGAGTGTTATATATCATTGTAGACGCGTAGATTTTAAATATTTGTATATATATGCACATCATATGTATTTGGATGTATAGATTAGAGTTGCCAAATTTACCAAATAAAAATATACGATGCACAGTTAAAATTGAATTTCAGATAGATGAGTAACTTCTCAGTATAGGTATGTATCATGCGACAGCTGGGACATAATTACACTAACAGAGTAAGTATTTAGTATTTTTCTGAAATTCATATTTAACAGTGTCTTCTCTTTTATTCCTGGAAACTCTTACAAATGTGTTTGTATGTGTGCATGTACTCTCTCGCACACATTCACCCACCCAAGGGCAAACCTTAGGGAAAGGGAGATACGAGAAGTAGAAAATACCCAGAAATAGGGCCTATAAATGTGCTCCCTAAAACCTTATTCTTTCCGATGTCTTCTTTTCCACCGTTTTTCCATTTTGAACAGGGAGTACTAAGCGCTGGTGTCCCTATGCCCTGTTTAAGGCCCCTGATATCCAATTCTTAAAGGGGTGAAAACTCCAGCCATCTTCAGTGTCCTTCTCTCCTCCCCACATAGTCCTTTCTTATGTAGAGCTTACGTTAGCCTTCTCCTCCCAACCGACCCCAGCAAGGTGTACTCTGGGCACAGAAATTGCCTTGAGATTCCAAGGTCATAATTTTGATTATAGGAATAATTCAGCTCAACCAGGATATAACAAGGATAGGGGGTGCTTGCAGTTCTGAAACACAGAGAAGCATGAGTTGTGATTTCGACTGAGAAAATTAATTTTTGTGAATTACATGTCATATCTGAACAAATGACTTCCCATGTCACTGGAGTCGGGCTATGCATGTATGTCCCTATTATTGTTCTTGCTAACTTTCGAATCATTCCTCGACTCAAAATCCTCTGCTCCCTCATCTATAAAACAGGCATGATCAAGAAACCCATGGTCTATCATGAGGATTAAACAAGCTAATGCCAAAAAAAAAAAAAAAATCACTGTAATACCTGGAAGAGATGGTAAAATCTAGGAGATGCATAGGAGGGAAAGGCCAGCCCCCACCACACAGCCTCTAATGTCTTCTCAGTCACCCAACATCTCAGAAGTCATTCCAGATGTCTCTCACCTGTTCTGAGAAACATGGCCAAGAGTCCATTTCAGTGTCCTCTTGTAAAGAACCTTCGGGTATTTCGGGGGTGACTAAGTTTCCTCTCTGGAAATGCAAGGAGAGCCCACAGAAGCCATAATTAAATGAAGACTCAGCAGAATCAAGTGTGGGGTTTCCTGGGATATGGTGCAAAGCCAAAATCCATTTCATGCTCTGAATGTTTACTCCTCATGCTGGGAGCATCTCCAGGCTCTGAGAACAAATTTTTCTTTGATGCTGACATATTAAAATAGATAACCCTCAACATTCTTTGTTAGTCAGAAGATAGATGGCCTTTGAGACCACTCTGTCACTGGTGAAATAGATTTTGTCATCATCAAAGATAGAAAGCTGGACCCTACTCGATACCACAATTAACTTGAATAACATTTTGGGGTTTTGGGTTTTTTTTGTTTTTGTTTTTGTAATTAAGACTCAGAGTTCAGGAATATTTTTTATAAGAAAGAGGTTTGTTTTTTTTAATAAATGAAGTAAAAACTTTTAAAAAATTTTATTTTGGCTGCAGAAAAAAGGTCATATGATTATGTTTTCAAAGGCAGCTGCATTTTGACAACCACAAAGCCGAGTGCATGCTATATAAAGATGTTATATTGTACCTTTACTTCTTGTCAACTGTCATTAATCTGTAACTTCTGAAGAAGAAACCAACATTTTTTAGGCATGTCTATTGAACTGTGTCCAAATGTAGCAATAAGAAATTTCATTTTAAGATACTGGGTGGTTTCGGATGCTCAACATTGACCTTTACCTTCAGGGCTGTGTCCTGCCCGGTATACACTTCTCCAAAGACTGCAGTGAACCTGTCAAGTCGGGTTGCTCTTGGAGTTGAAACTAACTGAAGCAAAAAGTTGATGAATTTTACCCAATTAGTGGTCTTGAGACTGCTCATCAAAGCCACTTGGCATTATAAGAGTTGGATAACCCTATCAGACATTTCCTAAATATGCTCTTATTTGGTTCATTTCCTATTTCTACTCATAGCTGCTACACAATTGTATTTGAGTGAAAAGGAACTTCAGTTTCAAATTTGGAACGTTGACCTAAGTTACATGGGAAGGAGGAAATACCAGCTATTGACAAAGGAGACACTTAAATCTCTTGCCCTATGCTGATTTCTTGTGGATTTAGTCGGATATAAGGTGATGGGTCTGATAAGTGACATAATTTCCACATCTCTGATGGGATGAAAATAATTTCTGCTTTAGCTCTTTTATAACCAGGAACATGGAAGTTTGGGGGTCGTGATGCTTGGATACCACTCCCTGTACATCTCAAAAGTGTGAATTAACAGGAAGGAAGGAAATTAGAAATGCTGTTGCCGTAACTATAGGGAGGATGGAATAGACTGAAGGATTAGGGAAATCTGGGGCTAGCTCCACGAAATCCTGTTCTCTGATACGCTCTGCAGTGTTGGGAAAACCTCTGCACTGCTGGCTTCCTCCACCCATCCTGACCTCAGTCAAAACCTTTCCCATATCTTGACCTACACTCCATTCTTTTTGAGTGTCATCAGGTTCTCAGATTTAAAGAGGAGAACTTGGTAACCGTATCACAGAAAACCACAGAAAGGGGCAGGGAGGGGGTGCCTAACCCATGGAAATTTATTTTCTTAAAGTTCTAGAAGCTGAAGGTCCAAGATCAAGGTGCTAGGCAGGTTTGTTTCTGATGAGGGCTCCCTCTGGCTTCCTGTGTCTTCATATGGCCTTTCCTCTGTACACTCCTCTTCTGAGGACAGAGCCACCAGTCCTGTCGGACTAGGTCCTCACCCATATAACCTCATTTTACTTGATACCTCCTGAAAAGCTTTATTTCCAAATACAGTCACTTTGGAGGTCATGGTTTCAACATGTGCCCAGGGGGTAGGGATACAGTTCAGTCCATCATGATGACTAAGAATAAAAGAGTATCTGTTTTGGCGAATTTCTTCTGTGCTTCTAGCCTATAAATGTTGTTTGGTTACCCAGGATAAAGAAACATTTTGCACCAAAACCCTGAGTGGAATATTTTATCAAGAAACATAAAATTTTAGGGGCGCCTGGGTGGCTCAGTGGGTTAAAGCCTCTGCCTTCGGCTCAGATTGTGATCCCAGGGTCCTGGGACTGAGCCCCACATCGGGCTCTCTGCTCAGCAGGGAGCTTGCTTCCCTCTCTCTCTCTGCCTGCCTCTCTGCCTACTTGTGATCTCTGTCTGTCAAATAAATAAAATCTTAAAAAAAAAAAAGAAAGAAACATAAAATTTTAAGCAATATGAAAGAGAGTCCTATGTTCTCCAGAGCAAATATCTGTAGCTAATGTTGAACATTGTCAATGTTGACTTGTTTTCAGACTGTTACTTTTTATGCAGATGTCTTTGCAGGAGGAGAAAAAAAAACCCAAACGTCTTGAGTTTAATCGTACTGTATAAGACACTAATCATTGTTCTATGCCATGGGATCCGGCACTGATCAAATTCTATTTACCGAAGTATAATAGCTGTAAACAGTGAACATTTGTAGCTGTTTCAGCTATTAAGACTTTTTTTTGGCACCAGAATTATAAAGCCCAACAACTTAGATTCACAATTTATAAAATAGCAAACACTGTTTCTAGAAAATGCAAAGGTATGGATTGTGGCTAATGTGAACATCCTAATTCAGGCAATGGGTTGAGAAGCAGGTGAAAGCCTATTTCAGCCTCCCTGAGACTCAGTTTCACTTTCCATAAAGAAGTAACAGACAAGATGAACTTTTGGGGTCATTCTGGGAAAAACATTCTCCAATCCTGGAAAATGAAGTGGGAAGATGAGTTAATAAAATTAGGGAACAGAGCCAGTTAAGCATCTGACTTCGACTTGGGTCATGATACCAGGGTCCTGGGATGGAGTCCTACGTCGGTCTCTGTCATCAGTGCAGGGTCTGCTTCTCCCTCTCCCTCTGCTCCTCCCCCTGTTCGTGCTCTCTCTCTCTCTCTCAAATAAATAAATAAAATCTTTTATAAAATTAGAGAACAGATACTACTTGGAAAAAAGTAGTTGAAATAAGAATTTAAATGATATTGGCGGGATCTTTGGATTACATGATTATAGACAAGCCTCCTGCAAGAAATCATATAAGCTAGACTTTGGAAAGTGTACGATATGAAGCAAAATCTTGGGCTCTATCCATGTAGTGGATCCACGTCCAGTCTTTTCCCATCTCTAATTACAATGCATCTGTAATTGAAAGATGTGTCCAGGGAGGTGTCCTGTCGACTAGCCTTCTGCCTGAACAGTATCGCCCTAACACACAGTTCTTAAGAGATCTCACTGCGCTGACAAGTTACACATCTTCCGTGTAAGACCGCGGTGATATTGTGACTGTTTGTTCAACCCCCTGCTGGAGCTGGGATTCACACACTGAAGCTGTATTTCTCGAGTGAATTCAGATTAAATCTTTGTTTTCCTTCTATCCTATGGCACAGCTGCCTTAAAATTCACCACCACCAACAGAGGAAGGACTTCCACCAGATAAGGACCCACAGGAAATTTCTTTTATGAATCAGATGAAGCGGTAGATCCAACCACCGTGGAGAGTTTGAGACAGTGACATGCCAGGCTGGCATTATAATCTCATTTGCCACATGCTTGTTGAGCAGCCTTTGTGCTAGAAGCTACTTTAGGCATCTGGGAAGGAATGCCGTGCTGTCAGATTCATGCACTGTCCCCGAGGGGTTTCACCAGGCCTAATATCCCAGCTAAAACCTGCCTTATCTCCCCTTCACAACAGAGAGAGAGGCAGAGAAAGTCAAACCTACAATAAATACATTGTCGAAACCTCTACTCCTTCTCTTAGTTAATTTTCTAAATTGATTGGGGCTCAGCTCCTTTGGATCAGGGTGGAAATGTCTTAAGTCATCATTTTTCGATCGATGCATGGTGGAATTACATGGAGAAATAAAAAGAGGGAAACTGGAATTCCTATGCCCTTGATTTCACCTCCCAAGCTTCAGCCCCCCAATCCTGAAGGCTCAAGTTTCCTCACGTGCACATTTGGAGCAATAACGCCTACTCCACAGAGCGACGCTGAGATCTCCTGTAGTTAAGATGGTGTGAATCCAGCCGGGTGACTCGGCTGTGATTTCCTTATCTATAAAATGGGGTTGGTAGAAATAGTCCTTCCTTCACAGGGCCGTTTGAGGACTAAGTGGGTAGATGATAGACACGGGGTACTCTGGACACTCCTTGGCCCCCGACAAGCCTGCGACAAATGCTACTTGTCACCGTTTGATGGAGTGCAACTCTTCTAGTAGATGCTTGATGAATTTGCACTTCCCCTCTCTTTCTTCTTCTTCAAATTGCCTCATTGAGCACACATAAAAACTGGAAGGCAGATTTCTGTCGTGCTAAGAATATTCTACAAGTTCCAGAGTCTTCCCGGCTACACTTCAGGAAGTGCTCTTTGGGAACTCCCAAGTCAAGGAGAGCTGAAGAGTTAGAAAAGACTTTCTAAAATAATAGTTTAGATACACAAACTCACAAGGCTGGGTGGCCGCATGTGTTAATCTGTAAACTGAGGGAACTAAAACTCCGGAACCCCTTCTCACTGCAATAACACAGGAGTCCACCAATGGACTACAAATGTGTACCTGAGGCTGTTACCTCAGCTGGGGAAAGTAGAGCGCTGGGACCAAAGTGAAGATCATGATATAATCTCTCCCCCCAGACGAGTGACGCGTATTTGTAAGTTATGAGTCACAAGTGGAACAGGTGAGGACACGTTACAATTAATTATTTTCAAATTCATCAGCAACTCGGAGCCGGTGCCCTACTGCCAGTGGGCCGGTAGCTCCATTTTCAACATACGCTGGATGGTAAACCCGTGTATTATGCAGCAGACTGTTCTGGGAAGCGATGCTTGGCATGAGGTTCTTTATATTCAGTTCAACTGGAGGAAATCTCTTTTTAGTGGTGTCTCCATTCAAGCAAAAATCTGATGGTACAGAATTGAAAGGCTAAGAGAACATGACAGAAACAGAAAAAGCCTGTGAGTAGGGGCTGGAAGAAATAAACTCTATGGACAGGTTGCGTTGACAGATGTGTTAATATCTTCAAGAATTCTTGTTTGCGTGGGTTTGGGGGATTTTTTGGACTGACTAGAGTTGAGGAATAACTGAGCTAAAAGGGTTTCTGAGGTGGTCTTTGTGTCAGTGACTAAATGGCAAAATCACTCCTGTAGCCACATGTAGGTTGGACTGCCTGGCCCAGGGACGTTGGAGGAGAGCGGCATCCCCCTGAGGGGACCGGGACCCGATAAAGCCCGTGCCTCAGAGGTGGCGGGAGACAGGCAGCACGGGAAGTGAGCCTGGGCGAGTGAGCAGGAGCAGCCCTGGACAACTGACTGATTCTGCTACCGGACCTAGCAGCGTGATTAACAGCAAATGAATTAAGGTGCCCCCTGGAAAGCCGCGGGAGCCGTCAGGGAGCTCGCATGAAGTTAGCATACAAAATGGCGCCCCTCACGGTTCACTTCCTCAGGCAGGCCGTTCGGGCTCCGAGGGGAACACCCAGGTGTGATTTGATCTCCAGGCTTCTCACGGGGACCAAGATATCAAGGAGTCAGAGGGGTCTGACAGTGATGCATGATGTGATGGGATGCTGAGGCTGATTATGATGCAGGCGACAGAAATGAATCACCTCCTGCATGTGCTGACGCCGGCGCTGGGGGAGGAGGCGGGCTCGGGCTCCGCCGCGTCAGTGTAGGAAACACCGGAAGTGACTGTGCCGGAGCCCGGCGTGCTTGATGCGGGGAATAACCTCACAGCCCAGGCCCCTGCAGTTATGCAGAAAATGAAACACAACCGAAAATATCTTAGCACCTTTGGGGAAGACGGTTTATTGGCTTCGCTGTCTCACGTTTCAGCTCCTATTAGATATAAACTATGAGAAAGGTACCGAGTACCTTTCCTGCTCACCTATGTGACTGCATCAACCCATCAGTAAAGTCATCATGAAGATGCCAATGCGGCAAACACTAACTAGGACCAAAACGTGATAAGACTATGCAACAGTTCATTGTTTCTCTCCTCCTCTGACACTGATATTGCCGTGGAGCTCTAGTTTTCTCCAAATGAATTAATGTCCTCAATTAGATTGTAAATTCCTTCAGGACAGGGGCCATCCTAAGTTAAAATTGTTTGCAAATTTGCAACAGTTCCTAGCACACGATGCCTTGACTTAGTTTGGTATGTCAAGAGCTAAAGGAAATAATATTGATGTATTAAATTCTTAAATAAGACACAAGTTTTCTTAGATACAAAAAAAAAGCATAGGTTGTTTAGCCAAGGAAATGCTGGAGATGAGAAGAACAGACTTCATTAAATGGGAGGCTGGATGAGGCGATGGAAGGGGCTGGAAAACCCCGCAGAAGGGCGGATGGTGTTTAAGAAGGTGAGATTAGCAAAGCCCAGGAGTAGATGAGAGGAAGAGGCCAATGAGGGGAAAGGGAAAACTCTAAGAACATGAGTCCTTTCTCTAATAGGACAGAAAATCAAAATAGAACTCCATGATAGGCAGAAAACAATCTTATTTTCATCATCTCATGGCTGATAGTGTTAGAGAAAAATCACCAGATTCCTTGATCAGACAGCCTTGGGTCATTCTTTGCAAGCTCCTGTAATTACAAATGGCCCCAAAGCAGTATATTAAATGGACTCATACATTTATAAATATAGGCTTCTATTAGGAAGGCCTACATTCATAGTACTGGAGTTCTTTTTTTTTTTTTTTTTTTAAACGGATCCAGGTTTCACTAGATCCTATTTAGTCTGTAAAATAAAATAACAGTGAAAATTCAGAAGAGAACCATGTATGCACCATTATGTGAACAGAATCACTGAAACACTGCATTTATATTGTTTCTGGAAAGCAATGAGAAGCTTCATACAATTACATTATCTCAAATTATGACTTCCTGTTGTTTTCCAGAGTTGGTAAAAAATAGATGATGTGTCATATTTAATCTCCTTTGTCCTTAGATTCACCATAATAAATATTAAGGTAGTGCATTTATTACAGTGCTTTTCACTTGAAAGACAATACCCATTAATTTTAAACCTTGTGTTGCTGTTCCCTACAACACAGTATTCGAATATTGCTGTTTCAGTTCTAAATTATTTTTAGACAGGCTGGATCAGGACTGGGGATGTAACACCACAATTATTTTCATCTCAAAACTTTTGTTTTCCTTTACTTCTGGAAAATTCTCAACTATCACTTCTCAAAAATTCTTCTCTGCCGTCTTCTCCATTTTTTCCTTCTGAGAATCCCATCAAATGCATGTTGGAACCCCTCAACCCTACTCCATCGTTCATATCTCATGGTCACTCTTTCATACTTCATATCATTTCATCTCTATGACTTTATATAGTTTTTCTGTCTTTATATAGTTTCTGACTTTATATAGTTGTTCTGTTTGGAACCAGAAAGGGGTACATTAAAGTATGAATTCACTGTGCCATTCAGCAAAGTTCTCAGTAAAATTACTGTATCTGTTAAATGCATCATTGCAATTCAACATATAACTTTGAAGATATATACAATAAATTTACATGTACTAATAAGTGTGTGTACTTACTAAGTGTAAGTGTGAGTACTTACTAAGTTCACACTTTTACTACACTTTTTTTTCTTTCTCTAGAAAGGGATGGATTTAAGTAACCCAAATATTAAAAAAAAAAAAAAAAGGCAAGGAAACAAAAACCCAAAACTTCAGTAAATCCTTCCACATACAAAATTCCAGCTTTCTGTAATACATAAATACTTTAAGCTGATAAACAAAAAGGGTAGCGATTCTGTTTAAACCAAAAACAAATGTGGATAAAAATGTACCTAATCCTCCAGAGAATCAGGACAGCCCCTAAGAATTATGTGCATTCCACACAACGCAAAATAAATATATCCTCTAAATTTTAGAGCCTTAAGGTGTGACTGCTTTAGTACGCCAAATAAAGCCCACGAAAGTACAGCAACAAAATACATAAATCAATAAGCCATTTCTCTCTATACCACATACTTAAATAATCCATTTTGAAGTGGGAGTATATCACTGGTAATAAAAAATAAAGACTTTTCTTCAATCACTGTTCTAATTAGTTCAGGTTTACCTTCTTTTAGGGCTCTGTGTAATATCACTAGCACGTATGATAGTTACAGAAACAACACATCCCATAGAATTGAATTTGTAAAAGCCTTGGGTTTGAAGTTTATTTTCCTAATGAATATGAAGTTCAGCTATTTTATTCGAAGGCACTAGCTACCTTTGCTGGTTGAACCAAATAAGCACGTTGAGAGAGAAAGGTCTCAAATTCTGCCACTGGAATAAATTATGTTCAAGTTTTCTCTCCTCCCCTTTTAGAATATAAACTCTATTTGATCTTGTAGAACCCAGTCTGGATTGCACTGCACTATATTCCCAGGTCCCATATTCAACAAATACTTCTTTAATGAGCATCTGTGTCTTAGCAAATACTTTTCTCGATTTATCAGGCAGACATGACTTAGGAACCCGCAATGTTTGGAAATCAAAAATTCAACAGTAATACCTTGACGTGTTTCAAATTCATCACTGAGTCAGTTATAACAATCTTTTCCATGAAATGAAGGAACTAGTTAGTGATCAGAGACGATATGAAAAGAAGGTTAATATGATATGCCACATCCCATTGGGTGCCAAAAGTAGATCTTCTCTACATGAATATATGCCTCCTTGGTCCTTACCTATGTTTGGTTTTCTCTTCCAAGCTTCTGCTTCATTCTCAAACTTCATCTGCATAACTTCTCGGTCTCTGCTAATCAGATTCCAACAGACAGGTGTACTGAGAAAACAAGGGACTCTAGGTTGTACTTCAGGTCCCTTGACCTTTGCTTTCTGATTTGTGAACATCTGGTTCATCCCTATTGTAGCAAATCTCAAATGGTCATGAGAAGGCTTGCCTTGTTTTTACCTCTAGTAGGACAGTCAACTTAGAACTTGTCTATTTATTTTCTGTCTATCTTGCATAAGAGAATAAGAACAAAAAGACAGAGCTACTCTATTTGTTACATAAACTTTCCTGCAGCAGACTAGGCAGGTGAGAAGTCATGGAGAGGTTTTCAGGCCTGCTTTCCTTCTCTCCTCACCAAAAGTCTCTCCTCAGGAAAGTCTCTATTCTGCCTTCTAAGGCAGAGATGCACCTGGACAAATCCATTCCATGAAGGGTTCCCGATTGTTCTTTTAGACAGCACCTACTAAAGCTCGTCCTAAATTTGTCACTTAGCAATCTGTGTTTTGTGACTTCATTTTCCTTTCTGAGACTGGGGAGAGTGAGGCCATTTCTCTGCCATTAAAAATATCATTTTAAATATGAATGATAAATGCATTCAGGATCCATAATGACAGGTGCTATGTGAAAACATGACCAAAGGAAACTGTGAGTCACCTGGAACGGTGGTTCTCAACCCGGGGTGATTTTGCCCCTGGGGGCATTTGCAATGCCTGAAGACATTATTGATTGTCACATTTGCACGCAGGGTCACACTACTGGCATCAAGTAGATGGAATCTAGAGATGCTACTGAACCCCTAAAGCAGAGGGCTGAACAGAGAAACAAGGAGCTCTCCAGCCCCAGATTTCAATAAGGAAGTCTGAGCAACCATTTCCAGCAGCATGTCTTTAGTTCTCTAGTAAGATAGTGTATTAATCATGTTTTTGTTAATTTTCTATATTTATGATGTTTTGACATCTCTTTTTCTCCTTTTTTGAAAGATTTTATCTAAATTTCAGGTAGTTAACGTAAGTGTAATAATATCAGTTTCAGGTGGTGTACAACATAGATATTCATCATTTATCTTGAGGACTTGCTGATTCTGGAGAGACTGCCCTTCCCCGGGGCCACCAACTCCTAAACAGAGCAAGCAGCTTGCCTGTGAACATGCGATTTATATGCTGACCGACCAATCCAGGACCCACACCCCCAACCATCTCCTTTCTCAAACACTCACAAATCAAGCCAATACTCCCCTGGCCTGAAATCATCCCAGGGCCAGGAACCAGACAGCTAGAGACAGACACCCCCTGAGCCACTGAAACTACCCAATCTATTAAATCCTTAACTCGTTCAGCATATCTACCGTGCATCACCCATTTCTTCCCACAAAAAACCCCAATATAGGCTTCTGACCATGCTTTCCCATCATCCTTTGGCCTCCTGAGTGATGCTCGCACTCCTGCCTGTGGGCCTACATGCTAGGCCGCCTGTTTCTAGAGGTCCATGAGTATCAACCCCTTCCTTCGTGACAATCATTTCTGTGTCTGTGTGTCTTCCCATACCTGATTAAGACAAATCCTGAGTGCATTTAAAACCGTTAGTAACTTTGGAGATTAAAATGAAAGGAAATGTAACAGACACGTATTTGAAATCCTCCAACTAGCCCTATGAGGTCACGTGATTTCTGGAAAGGGCTCTAACAGACGTTTTACAAAGTGTGACTTAAGGTAAGTCACTTTGTCCCTTATAACCTCAGCTTCCTCATCTCTGAAATGGGGCCTCACAAGTGCCCACTTCATAGGGGTTGTTGGGTAAATAAGTCCAATAAAGCATAGGCAGAACACAGCGTATCAGTGAGCTCCCGGGAAAGGTTAGCTCTTACCACAGTTAACAGAATGATGGGCTGCCAAAATTAGTTAGGGAAAGCTTTCAAAGAGAGATGATTTTTTTGACCTACATCTTACAAAATGAATAGAAATGAATAGAAATTCAAGGTGCTGGGGCGCCTGCGTGGCTCAGTGGGTTATAGCCTCTGCCTTTGGCTCAGGTCATGATCCCAGGGTCCTGGGATCGAGTCCCAGCAGGGAGCCTGCTTCCTCCTCTCTCTCTGCCTCTCTGCCTACTGGTGATCTCTGTCTGTCAAATAAGTAAATAAATAAATCTTAAAAAAAAAGAAATTCAAGGTGCAAATGGGGTGGGAAAGAATTCACTTTAGGAAGGAGAGCGTGCACAAAGTATCACGTGGTGACAGTACACAGACCAGAGCATAGGGCTTTTTCTTTTCCTTATCCTTCTGCTTTTTCTCAGTTAAAACCTCATGGTAGGCTGCTTATTATTTTGTTCAGATATTCTAATTGCTATATATCATATATCATTTACACACATCATTTATATTTAATTTATATATTCATATAACTTATATAATATCTATATGTAATATTTTATTTTTCCTTTCTTGGTGATACAACACATCTGAAATATCCCCAGATAAATAAATTTCTTTGGGTGTCCCTGGTCTCTGAAAGCAGTGTTTTTTCTGAATTTCATTTGTTCTCATCTTTCTTCCCAAGAAGGAAGAAAAAGGACTAATAGGATTTAGGTTAGCTTGTTCCCTTCAGTGCTTCATGCCCCAGCCTCGTGGCTGTCCTGAGTCTACAGGGTTTGGTTGTTAGAACGAGCGTTGTTCAGGCAGGGTCTGTAATGGTTCCCTGGAGCTATTGTGGAAGAGCCCGTGTAATAAATACATAATTATGAACTTGTTAAGAGAGACATTATTTACTCATTTGTCCAACATGGCTCCATTCAGTCTACCTCATAAGTAAATCTATATTTAGTCAGTGTCCTATTGATCTGCAACCAGAGTACGCTTTAATGCTCCTACAGAAACACACCATTAAAAAAAAAATAATAACTTGATGAGAAAAATCCACTGCAAGTCTCGTCTCATTTTAAAACAGAAAGAAAAATAGTGTTCTGCTTCCCATCGTTATGGCTTTATTTAAAACAATACCAAAAGAGTGAACACCAAGATCCAGTTCTGAGAATATTGTTACAGAGAATCTCAGAGTCTTTCCAAATAACATAAATTTTATGAAATTCAGTGTTAGGAAAACTAATGACAGAAGACCACATGATTGTTGGGGCTGGATGATCTGTAAATGGGTGTTGCAGTATCCTGTTTTTCTGTACTTTTAGATTGTTTTTTTTTTTTAATTATTTTTAAAGATTTTATTTATTTATCTGAGGTAAAGAAAGAGAACATGAGCGGGGTGCAGGGGGAAGGGGATGTGTTGCAGAGGGAGAGGGAGAAGCAGACTTCCTGCAGAGCGGGAAGCCCAATGCGGGGTTTAATCCCAGGACCCTGAGATCATGACCTGAGCCAAAGGCAGATGCTTAGCCGACTGAGCCACCCAGGCACCCCTAGGATGTTTTATAACAAAAGGATTACTCTATATAATACCTCCTCGACACTACCTATAATTTAGGTAAATATTACCTAAAATTAGATAATTTAAGGTAAAACATATGTCATATCTGCATGAAACTGCAACAGGATAAATGGTAAGAAGGTACAGTGAACTAAAATCTGTTCAAAATAGAGTCGAACACTCCGAGGATAGGATATTTTTAATGATCACGAGTAATACAAAGCTAAGTTTTCACCTTTACTTAAATTTTGCAGAAGAATTACTCTAGGAGTTAGAGAAAATGAAAACATGATGAATAAACTTTTATTTATTTGCTATTTAAAGTCTAAATACCTTAACACAAGTAGAAAAGCTCCAGCTACAAATGGGCAGGGCATAAAACAAATCCTGGATTACAGCTTTAAGATGCCTTAAGCTTAATACTGTTTTATTCATTGAGTCAGAAATTTCTCGGTGAGTAAGTGAGTTTACAGGTGTGAATCAGAAACCTGTGCAGTTTTTTGTTGTCATTCTACAAAGGAACCACTTTTGGTCTGTGTGTGAGAGTTGTACTGAAGCAGACAAGACCAGTGGTGATATAAGGTGTGCCTAAAAATGCCACCGATGATCACCTTTCCTTTCTATACTGTGCACGTATTAAAATCTGCCCTTCGGCTCATGGCTTTAGTTGTTTTTTGGCTGGTTGGTTCGTTGGTTGGTTTTTCTTTTGCACAGCTGGAAAAATTAGTGACCTTGCGGCCTCTGTGCCTGAAATGATACTTTAGTTGCCTAAAGTAACAAATGAATCTTTTGCAAGGCTTTATTTATATAGCGAGATAGAAATTCTGGATATTTTTTAGATACAATAACCAAGATTCAGCAAATAAAGATTATGTATGGAGAACTTTCCAACTTTCAGTCTAGCAAAAATACTCTGCCAATATAAGAACTCAAAGAAAAATGCAGTCACCTTTTATCTCATTGCCACGAACGCAAGAGATATTTCTGACAATTATATGTAATCAAAAATGAAGTTTATTTATTTATTTGAAACGGGAGGAGAAGAACAGGAGTCATTGCGGGGGAATAAGTTAGAAAAGTGTCAGTGTGCCAATAATAGCACCTATTCTGGCATGACCCTGGGCATCAGTAATCCTTCAAAGCAATTGATATTATCACCAATTTACGGACAGGGAAAGTAAACGCACGTAAGTTTAAATGACTTGTCCAAAGTTAAGGAGTTAGTAACTTGCGGAGCCAGTATTCTTCTTAAGGCTTTGGCCTAAAGACCACAAGCTCAGCATCCGTCATTTTCATGGCCCTATTATATACAAACAGAGTTCCTGAAAAAGCCAATGCAATTTCCAGGGAGCCATTTACAATGGGGAGAAGAGCTGAGTACCATATGACGCACAATTCTGTGCAACATTGGATGGGTGAGAGATTTATTAATATAGTTTTTATGTTATACACTTAGCAGATGTGCACATACTCTTGAGTTAAAAGGGCTAATTAAGCAAGCTTTGAAGTGACTGTTAAGTTCTGCCCTAACCACATCTCTCATTGCCTACAAAATCAATGAGGACCTTATTAGCACCTTTTTATATCCGATTCTGTAGCCTGGGAAAATGGGTTCTTGCCTGACGACTAGCCATGGTGAGAAACTTGTTTTCCTATTAAAAAAAAAAAATGGCATTCCATATCAGGGGCCGGTTAGTCCCACCCTGAGATGGATCAGCAATCAACCTTTTTTTTTTAAACATCTCAATCCTTATTTCAAGCAAGTCGTGATTTCTTTTCTTTCATCAATATGTATGAGGAACTTGGCCTGTTTGGAAGCTCTCTGACAGCTAAAGCAATCAACCCCAAGTCAGCAGTCCTGAAGTCTCTCTTGGTGGAACTGCTTGCTGATAGGTGAACCTGGGAAAGTCACTTCATGTCTTTGAGGCTCATTTGTTCCCGGGATAAGAGATGAACGCCCGCCACGGACTGAGAGTACCACTGTTGCTAATTATGTGAAGTGGTTGCATTTCCCATTTGTTTTAGGCACTAGCTGAAGGATGCAGGATTACTGAGTCCATGCAGCACGAGGAATTATAAGGTGTTTAAAATTGTTGAAAAGCATAAAAAAAAAAATCATCGCGTTCTCTTGGTACTTCACTACTTAAAAGGCATCTGCCACTTGTCACCCATAGTATCTTCTCTTGTGCGGGGATATCTCTCATGATATCCCTCAAGGTAAACTTTTTGGAAGCCTTTTAAATTAATCCTAAGATGCAAATATATTTTAAGGAAACGTGTACTGCGTGCTTGAAATACATCATCTTGTCATCTCAGTGAATCCTTACACACTCCGTACTGCAGAGGCACTGTCACTTTTCCATTGGAGACACATGGAAACCAAAGCACAGACATGGGAACTATTTTTTTTTCAAGATTTTATTTATGTATTTGACACACAGAGAGAGAGAGAGATCACAAGTAGTTAGAGCAGAAGGCCCAGAGGGGGGTGGGGAAGCAGGCTCTATGATGAGCCGAGATCCTGATGTGGGACTCGATCCCAGGACCCTGAGATCATGACCTGAGCCGAAGGCAGAGGCTTACCCCACTGAGCCACCCAGGCGCCCCCAGACAGGGGAACTATTGGGACAGTATCAATACTAAGTGCTGGAATCAGAATGTAAGCCTGTGCTCTTAACTTGTCTTTCTCCCTCCAACTTGGAAGGAGTCTTTCTGCATCTAGAAAGGTACAGAGTTGCTAAGGTCATTAAAAATAACTATTATTATCATCATCATTATTAATATCATCTGTGACCATTCCAAATTGGGCAGTATGAGCAATATCCTATAAACATTCAAGGAACACTAAAATTTCCATGCAAGTGTGTATCAGTTAGTTTTCACTGCATAACAAAATACCCCAAACTGAATGGCTTACTAGAAAACTAATCATTTATTTATTCAAGATTTTTAAAGCCTGCTATTCAGACTAGGGACATTTGGGTGGTTCTTTTGTTCTCAGCTGGGCTCACTCATGCTTTTTCAGTGAGCTCTTGGGTTAGCTGAGAGTAAATGATCCAGGATGGCATCTGCTGGGGTGATGTGTCTCGGTTCCTTGTGCTCTGTCATCTTCCAGCAGCCTAGCCCCGCCATGTTCATTTGGTGGTGACAAGGTTAGACCAAGCAGCACCAGGAAACCTACATTTGGAACTAGATGACATCACCTCCATACATTCTATTGGCTAGAGCAAGGCACAGGACATTCAACGTGAAGGAGTAAAAAAATACACTTTTCCTCTGGATTGGAGAAACTGTAAATCACTTTGCAAGCAATGCAACACAGAAAGGGAAGAATTGTGGCCATTTGTAGCAGAATAAAGATACACAATCAACTTTACCTGTTACACATCTTAAAAGAATAATATGGAAATATACATTTTTCTGAAAATCTCTTTTTTTCTATTTACAATGGGGTTAGGATAGTATGTTAAGTAAGTTGAGTAAGTTCTTTTATTGCCCAAGTATTTGTGATCAGGAATGCTGAAGATATTGTCAGTCTCTCAAGATTTGAGTTTTGGACTGAAGTTATCAAAGTGTGATTACAGTAATCCTGAAATAATAGTTATTTTGTATTTGATTTACATTTCTCTATAAGGTTACCTCAGGCATTATCATTGTCAAATCAAACTTAATAGATTTTCAGTTGTTCTATGCTAAATAGCTTGTGTATATTTAAAGAATTCCCCTGCACACTTGTACTGACTCTCTCACCAAGGGATGTTCGTTCTTTTGTGAGTTTATTCTAATTGTGCCATTCACCGTATTAACATTAATTAGCAAACTCATCTTTCAACTTCACCCCCTTGGGACAGATTCAGTCAGGGTTGGGTAGGTAGGGAATTTAATTAATCTATCAGCAAATTGAATTTTTTATTAGGCACTTTGGGTTTTTTCCTTTCTTTTTTTTTTATTTTTGTATTGTATATTACAAAACTTATTTTGAGCTGGAGTCACCTAAAGATTTGTTTATTAGGAAGACAAAGAGTCCAGGTGCTTCTCCCCAAAGCATGGCACATAATAAAATATACCATCATTGTTCCTTCTGGGTAATTTTCAAGTAGATTTATTTTTTTTTACTATTTACTTAGATTGGAGATTCTTTTCTAGATTGAACTGATGGAAGGACTATTGTACAATAAATGTACCATAGTTGAATATGTAAACAACTGTTATTTATGGCTTAAGAACAAAGGGCATCCATGTGTGAGAATTTAATTCAATAGGGCTAATCTCAAATGCAATTAATGTTCACAATCTTTATGTGCCCCGATGG
Source organism: Mellivora capensis (assembly GCA_004024625.1). NCBI lineage: Eukaryota > Metazoa > Chordata > Mammalia > Carnivora > Mustelidae > Mellivora > Mellivora capensis. The sequence continues at coordinate 128,045 of PISX010000462.1, read as the reverse complement.
TAGTTTATTTGCCCAAGGAATTTATTGAAATAGGTACATTTAATTAAACTGTTTTCAGCACTTGGGCAAAGATACAATTTAATGTGTGACATTACCCTTAAAGAAAAAGAAAGAAAAGAATCTGGACACTTATTTTTTTCATTTCGTCTCTTGTCTTAAGAATGTGTAAAATTTGGGGGCACCTGGTTAACTCTGTTGGTAAAGCATCTGCCTTCCCCTCAGGTCATGATCCCAGGAGCCCTAGAATCAAGCCCCACCTGGGGTTCCCTACTGTGTAGGGGAGCCTGCTTCTCCTACTCCCTCTGTCCCTCCCCCTGCTCACGCTCTCTCTCTCTCTCTCTCACTCTTAAATAAATAAATCCTATAAAAAAAGAAAGAATATATAAAATTGCAAATAGTAAAGAACATACATCAAATGTTCCTTCATTTCCCACTCCTACACACACAGATACACACACAAACAAACTCTGTCCCACTGTTTCCTTCAGGAATGGGTTTACAGAGCATGAACTACTATGCAAAGCTAGGGCAGTGAATTTGAGTGGTGTTTTTAGATGATAAAATTCACATGTACTCCCAGCTCCTAACTGGGTACATTTTTTTTTTCTTGTGAATATGAAGGGCTTAGAATTTTCTCAACATTACCAACTGGTTCTACAATCATCTGCTTCTGTGAATTCTGGAATATGATTTTGTCGTGGGCTTTGTCTGTCTGGGTTTCCCAATTCACATAACCGTAGGCAGGCCGACTTGGCCTAAAAGAATCATTTTCTTATGTGTGTTTTTTCTACACGCTTTGTAAATGTGTGATACACAAATGGGACAGATGGAAATGAAAAGGGAAAACAGCATTGCCTCGATATTCAGTGACCCTATAACTTGCATAATAACATAGGCTTACATGACACATTACAAACCAGATATCTTGTCCTGACGCCTTTACATGGATGGGTCCCAACCTTCAGTGAGAACTACCAGGACCTCAAACTCTACATTTGATTCTCCTGAAAACAGAATCTAGTCTCAAGAATTTTGGTTCCTTTTCTAATGGAAAATGATCTTACTAAGCAAATATTCACCTGTTTTATTTTCTGTTTCCGTGCACAAGATTTATTTTCATGTAGCTTTTAAACTTAGACAAAAGAACCAGGCAAAAAATATCACAAGCAAAGGGAATAGATTTAACTTCATTAATAATAAGCCTTCAAATAGCCATCGATATTTCCATATAACCCAAAAGGTATTATCACACTGTTGTGATACTGTGTATTTCAAGTATTCTTTTTAAATGAACTTTTTTTGCATTTCTTTTTTGTTTAATTTATATATTAATTTCGTGAGGAACGAGTGAGAAAGAGAGAGTCTCCTCAAGCAGACACCCCACTGAACACAGAGCCCGATATAGGTCTCAACTCAAGGCTCAATGGGGGGCTCAATCCTGGGACCCCAAGATCATGACCTGAGCTGAAATCAAGTGTCAACTGTCCAACGACTGAGCCACCCAGGAGCCCCTTCAATGAACTTTGAATGTTAGTTCCTATTCTTTGTCAGAAAAGACAGACAGATCGGAATACATAAGAAGAATAGAAGAGTTGATCGCTTCCAAACACATATTAATCCTTTTTAAAGGGTTGTTTTTCCAACCTGCCCTTTATTCCTCATTGTGCCCGACCCTCTCTAAGCAACCTAGGGGATCTTGGTTTTCGTTCACCTCTTCTGAAGTGTAGACTTCCCTTAGGCTATCGTGCGAGAATATGTAATTACCCCCATCGTGGCTAAGCTATGATGTTATTATCCCCATCTACACAGGAAGAAACCAAGGAACCAAGTGACTTGCTTGAATCTAAGTCATAAACTTTAGATCTCGGTGATATTTTTGGTTTGTTGGATTGTTGTTTTGTTTCTTTTTTTTTTTATTAGCTCATGAAGTACATACAAGAAGGTACTAGAAGCAGTCTATAAATATAAGCAGTGACTATTATGCGTTTGTGAAAATTTGATAGCATTCTTACCAATCTTCCAACACTTGAGTTTAAGGAAATCAGAGCACAGCATTCCGAGGCTGAAGATGACCCTGAGAAGGCTTCCAAGAGGTGTTCAGGCCCCTCTGCTCTCAGGAGGCAGAACTGTCAGGCCGTTGAAAGCTGACTTACTCACCTTGATGCCCTCCGTTCCCCAGGCTGGGCTCGAGAGCCAGCTTATTCACACACATCTGCCAGGACTGTGAGACCCACTTTAAAGAGCCTCGGTTTATAGCTGAAGGTAGGATAAGGCTTTTCTCCACTCTAGCCCAAATATGGCATAAACTTCAGCGAAGAAAAAAGCAAAAATATTTAAGGTCTTCTCTTTTATTACAAGTGAGGCTCACTTCACAAGCTGGGAATGTCTCTTCTCTGGTAACACGGTCTTATGTGGAAGCCAACGAGCCTGGGTTTGGACTCCAAAGTCCTGGGTCTCAGAGTTCTTGGTCAAACTACTTATGAACTTGTGACCTTCACCTTTCTCATCTACAAAATGGGGATATCAATGTGTGAATGGCAATGCCCCTGTGCACATTACAGATAATGAGTATTAACATCACCCCTCAGAGTAAGGGGCTACCATTATCACCTTTTGTGAATTCCTAGCTTCAGCTTGAGTTTTGCAAATCAAATGCAGCATTTGGTATCCTCTCAGGATAATGAGACAGGATAACTAACAGCAATACTGTTTGGGATCTCAGTGTTAGTAAATATAGATTGCAAATCAGGCAAAATTATATCTTCTCAGCTTAATCTACACCAGCAGTGTGTAAACATGAAGATAGTTTTATTTTCGGAAGTGTCCAAAACGTACACCTGTTTCAGGACTTTAAATCAGTAACTTTAGGCATGTTCGTACAGAAATAAAAATGTCAGATATACCTTCCTTTGTGAACACAGTCTCTTTATACCCATTTCAAAATAGGAGGGTATGGAAAGAGGAAGCAAAAAGACAATAATGAATAAGAATCCATACGCTCATTGAACCTATTGTGAATCCAGAGACATATCTGTCTTCAACCTATGAAAAACTGTTATCATCCCCTCCAACAAAAGCATGTCTGTATCCCATTTAATAGAAAGAGAAGCAGAAACATAAGAGAAAGTGCAGGGGTCATGAACACAAGCATTGGCATCCCACAGACAGCGGTTCTAATCCTCGTCCAACCATTAACTCACTATGTATCCCAGGGCAAAATGCACCATCTCCCAGGGCCTCTGTGTTCTCATCTGTACTATGGGCAGAATAAAACCTCCATGGAGGCGCTGTGAAGAGTGCAGGACATGCTAGCTGATGCTGGGCACAGTAGGCCTTCGCAGGTAGGGCGGTTGTCAATGGTTGCCGTTTCAAGATGAGCTGTTCTTTCTTTCCCACTCCAGAACCGAAGCACCAACACTTCACAGTGGCTCTCTATGACTTTTGACCCAGGTTTGGATTCTATCAGAGGGCGTAGAGGACACATGAAATTCCCTTACTTCCGGCCGCTGAGAATCCTGAAACCCTCCTTTCCTAAGTAGGACTCCAAGGAACTGAAATTGCCCGACACGATCAAGCCACCCTTCAGATGATCAGTGCTCCTCTTCTCCCGTAAAAATGAAAGAGGCGAGGCATTTCAAGCTAGAGAGCATAGCTGTGAGATCATCACAAATGTGGGTAGTTGGTTCTGCTCCTGAATTTCATATAAATCAAAACCAAACTCTCCCTCCATTCACAGGGCGCCCACCGTCCACCTTGGATCAATGATAGAGCAGCTGCTTGAGGCTGAGTCTTTCATGAGATGGAAGCAGTAAAGATGACAGAATCGGTTTGGGGCTCTCAGGACCACATTTTCCTTGACACAGATGTTCAGAATCTCAGGGCACCCCATTATTCCCCAGCCGCGGCTCGCACCTCTGACCTGGGCTCAAATATACTTGTTTAACTGTTTTGTAGAAAGTTTGCAACTCTTTCCCTCTGATGTGAGCCTTGCAAAAGTGGTGTCCTTTTTGTGACCCTCCTGTACCCCCAGGCTTCTGCACCTGCTTCAACCCTTGGTAACAACCGGAGCCTGGCATAAGCTGTACCAGACTTAGAATCTGGGTGTGCCAGAGGCAAAGAATTTTCCTGAGAGACCTTCGGTCCCCCCACCCTTTACAGCAGTGGCTCTCAAACTTTAATTTGCATAAGAACCCCCTGGGGGCACTCTTTAAAAATGCAGATTCCCCAACATCCCCTGCCCATTCCAGCTCAGTCCAGTGTTCCCTGCTCAACAGAGTTCTGGACTTTGTATTTTTGTAAGCATCCCAACTTATTCTGATGCAAGTGGTCATTCTCAAAGATGCTGAGAGAAACACTATAGTATTTCTATAAATCCTAATTTATAAAATAGTATGTGATCATAAACAATAGAATAGTATAGAAGATAAGTATTCCCATAGGCCAAACAGGCTCATATAGGCTGTTGAGATTCAGAAACACTATAGGGTGTGTTTGTGTCTCTCACTCCCCTACCCTAATACCTTTGGGGCAACAGAGTGACAACAATAGGAATGATAATAATAATAACAGCATGTCCCATTAAACAGTCATCTGCTTTTGAAGCAAAAATACAGACAAAAAATAAAAGCTTGTGCTTCGGAGAGCTGGTGCTGACGGTTACTAGTTTCCTGATGTTGAGTCACTCTCTCCTCATTTATAAAAGGGAGATAGATTTGACCCCCTGGGAGGGCTGTGATGGACTTGGCAACTCTCAAGGGCCGTCCCAGAGCCTGGCACACATTCCACATTCAGTGCTAGTGTGAACCTCTGTCTCCCTCACGGGGTAGGAGGAAGAGTTCAGAGGCCACACTTGGAGCCACTCAGGTATCTTCACAACCCAACTTTTCCCCAGCATCCTGGGCTTGGCGGGTTTCGAAAGGTATCTGTCCGTGCCTTAGTCAGTTTGGGCTGCTCTAACAGAATCCCATAGACTGGGCAGAAATTTACTTCTTACAGCTCTAGAGGCTGGGAAGTCCAAGTTTAGGTGGGAGAAGATTCAGGGTCTGGTGGGGGCCCACTTCCAGCTTCATGGAAGGCTGTCTTCCTGCTGTGTCCCTGGCATATCAGGGCCTAGGGAGCTCTCTTTTCTAAGGCTTTCCTGAAGGTACCTTTAGGGGGGGCTCCATTCTCCTGACCTAATGACCTCCAAAAGGCCCCACCTCCCACTACCACCGCCTGAGGGGCTAGGATTCCAACATGTGACTTTCAAAAGGACACAAACATTTGGTTTCCATGAACTTCTTCATATTAGCTGAATTTACAGACACTTTCTTTTACCTAAAGCACTGGGTATTCGAATATAATTTCTAAGAGAAAGGAAAGGCACTGAGCCAGTGTTCTGGGCAGATAGACCTACTCCCACTGAGTCAGAGTTGTAGAAAGAAGGGGGTTGCCTCACACCGACAGATGAATCCCTCGAACCGTCCTGGAGATGAAGGACAGAGACTAATGGTCAGAACGTCCTCTCTTCCCTAGACACCTCACCTGCTCCCTTCGCTCCAAACTCCATGAATACCATCACCTTCCATATCTAAAAAAGTCCAGCTTGTCTAGATATTCTGTACTGCTTGGGATTTAGAGGCCAGATCTGAAGGGGCAAGAACAGCACTCTTTCAAGGAAGTTTATGTTCCCGTTCATGGAAGACAAAACCCCTTTAGTATGGAATACAGAGCAGAGGAGACAAAGAGAGACCATCTCATTTTCCAAAAAGACTCTGTATTAGTTTGCTTAAGTCTGCCATAAGAAAGCTCTACCAACAGAGACGCTGAAACAATTTAAACAGCAGAAATGCATTCTCATGCAGTTCTGGAGGCAGTAAGTCTCAAATCGGGTGTTGGAAGGGCCAGCCTCCCTCTGTAGGCTCTAGGGAAGGATCTGTTCCAGGCCTCTCTGTTGAGCTTTTCATGGTTCCTTGGCCTATGGCAATATAACTCCGGGCTTCACATGGTGATGTCCCTCCATACACATCAGTGTACAAATTTGCTCTGTTCATAAGGACACATGTCATATTGGATTAGGGGCCCACCCTAGTCTTAACTCATTATACCTGCAATTTCCAAATAAGGTCCTGATTTCCAAGTAAGATCCTGATTTCCAAATAAGGTTCCATTCTGAGGTATTGTGAGTTAGGATTTCCACATGTGAACTGGGGAGTGGGGGGGGAGGACACAATTTAGCCCCAAAGAGACTCTTCAAAGCAAATGTATATGAGTATTGGGTGAGGACTCAAAGTGTTGGGTCATACGGGGACAGGATGACTTCAGCCTAAAATTTTCCTTAAAATGTTTTCTTATCTGGTGACTACCATTCTGTAGGAGTTTCTCTGTATGGAGCTCCATGGAACTGTCTTGTTTTAAAGACTTACCCATAAATAGCTGAACAGTCTGACCTGGGGAATGGGATCGTGTAATGTTCACATTTTAATGTCCGTGACTTGAATGCTAGGATTGATTCTTGAATATATTCCCCAAAGTAAAGCAGTCATTTTTAAAATAAGCAATACATTGGTCTTCTAAGGGAACTAATAAACCAATAAAACTAATAAAACTGCTCTAAAATCACTAAAATTTACCTTCTTGAAACAATGAGGGTACAAAAATGATCTCCAAGCCCAGTTATTTTTCATGGAAACTGACATTTAAATTAGAAATCACTTAACAGTGGTTAGACCTGAAATATAAAAGGTATTATCTAAGAGTGATGGTTAGCATACTTATACATCCATATAACAAAGTGGTCACATTTCAACTTAACTTTTAATCTAATTTTATATGACAGGATCATGGTAGAACCCCATATGTTCTACTCTGAACTGTTTATATTCACCAGAATTATATTCACTGAAAATTTCTGCAAAGCAGATTGTTAAATTCTCAGTTTATTTTTCTGGGGGGAAAAAAAGATTTTTTTTTTTTTGACAGAGACTAACAATAGTTAACAAGATAGTGTGATTAACAAGAGAACACTTCTAAAATGAAGCTGTAAGGCACAGGCTTAAATTGGGTGATAGTCAAGGGTATGATTAAAAACTTGTTCATTTGCATTATTTAAACAGCCACTGAATATCATTAATTTCAACTTAGAACTAACAGCACAGTCTATCCTTCAGCAACAATCTGAATTCAAAGTCAAGAACTTTCTAGTCCTTGACCACGTATTTTCTTTTCTCTAGTGATAAGGTTTGCTTTTTGTTTGCTTTCTTAATCATGCATTCCTGCCTCATTCTAGTTACTCAGTCTCTCCATGTCTGGGTTTTTATCGCAAACAAAATGGGAATATTTATTCTCAGTCATACCCACGAAGATTGATGAACAAATAAAGTGTTTGTAGACTTGCCGTTGGCAGTATAAACCAAAGCCTCATTCATACTTCTGATCAATGCTCTTTTCAACATAAGTTGAGTGATGAAAGATTGTACATACATGTTTTAGGAATTTGTACCGTCTTGGAGACAAGCCCAGATCTCTAGACTAGAAACATGCAAGGGAAGCTCTAGATTATACCCTACTGGAGCGGAAGTCCAAGAAATAGAACTAATAAAAGCGCTTTCCTACCTTTATCTCTGGTGAACGTGTTGCTGCAGAACAATTAGTGGATGACAAATGGGTGGCCGCCACTTAAGTCAGCTTAACTTTTCAGACAGCAGAATGGGCCTTTGTTCTTTCCTCTTCCTTACCTGGGTTGTGGACACAAGGTCAGGATCTTCCTCAGTACAAAGAGTGCAGTCCCAAAGATCAGGCTTTTCCAGAAATGTCTAGTCGAGAGGCAGGGATATTCTAGATGAATGTCTTTCTTGGGCCTGCATCTGTGTATTAAACAGATATTACATAATTACATGATGCATGAAAATCAAGAGATATCTAAAAGAGACAAGTTTCAAATAGATTTTCTAATAGTCCTGCATTTCATCTGTTTCTCAATTCCCCCCGCTAAATGTCCTAGTTTATCTTAAACTCAGTTTATCAGGAATGTACTCCTGGCCTGATGGCTCAGCTTTAATCTGACCTGGACATGATCTCAGGGGGGGCCCCACCATCTTACTCTGTCTCACTGACCCTTTAGTGAATCCACACAAAAGTCTCCTCTTCTATCAAATTCCCAGATAGTCTCTCTTACTCATCAAGTGCCCTTTGCTGAGTAAACTAGAAAACCCTTAAAATGAAGTAAATTTCGAAACATTTTAAAGAATAATTGCCAAATCCCCTTTTTCTCTTTTACATTGTAATTGCCAAATCCTACTTTTAAAAATTATTTTTGAAATTATGCAAAGTTTCTTTCCTTCTCTCTTTTTTACATGGAAGGGGAAGAAGATAGTGTTGTATGTTTGTATACGCCCATGAATGCCTGATTGCCTTTATTTCACATATTATTCAACCACTGGACAGGTTGAAAGGATAGTCCATTTTTTAGAAAATTATAAGTACCCATATCCATTGGCTAAAAATTCTAGTTGATAATGAAATAAAATAAGGATATGGAGAATGAAATGGACTTTTCTTGAGGTGCTAATATGCTAAGGCACATACAATGTCAATTTGCTGTACACACTCACACACTTAGACATGATTGTGAGTTTGACATTATCATGCTCATTTTACAGAGTGGAAAATTGAGTCTCTGACCTTGGACAAGTATAACTTGTCCAAAGTCACACAGCTACCAAGTAATGAAACTTGGGTTGGAAACCGGATTTTTCTGGCACCACCTATGCTTTTTCTATTCTACCAAGATGTTTTTCTCCTCCCTATGTTGCTCCATGATGATAATAATGCAGCTATCATACTGTGTGCCTTACGCCCGTTTTCGCATAATCCTCCGCTACTCTCAACAATGGTATCACCAGCCCTTTGTACATGAGGAGACTGAGGCTCAGAACCCCTGGGTAACTTGGCCGAGCTCAGAAGTAGCAGAGCCAGGAATCAAACTCTGATAATCATTATTCACGAATTCCATAATTGTAAAGTGTCTGTATAGCCAAAATCAATGCTCAACAGAGCCCTGCAGTCCATCATTCACAGACATGTGCAAAGTGGCAAAAATCTGAGTCACCCAAGATGCACGCTGCCACCTGAAGTCAAACAAGGCAAACTGCCTACTTGTTTCAGTTCTCCGACACTAAACAGCATCCTTTTCTCCATCTATCCATCTATTTAGTGACACATTTTTCATATGTTCATGGGGTTTTTTTTTTCCTTTCTCTTCTTTCTTTTTTTTTTTTTTTTTTTGAGTGATGTCACTGTTTAAACCCACCCTTCTCAAGCTTCAGCTGAAGTGCTATCTGGTGTGTGAGAAGGCTGGGATATGCTTCATGGGAAAATGCATGTGTTAGAGAAGCTTCCTTTAGGTATGACTGATAGTGCTGTTGGCCTTGAGTCCATTGTTAATGAATTACAGTGTGTATGTGTGTGTGTGTGTGTGTGTGTATCTTTAAATAGAATAGACGTACATTTAAAAGGCTATGTATTGACTGGTTGACCAGAGACTCGCAGGAACCTAACCCTGTATTTCCCCCTAAGACCAATGTATTGTTCAATATTCATTAATTCAATGTTCTCAATGACCTTACAAATCATAACTGCCACACATAACAATAACCAACTTTGTTTGTGTTTCCAGTGTCCACCTTCTTCTACTACCCACCCCTGATCCTCTACACATTCTGTGAAATAAGTGTTCGGTTGTGTGTGATGCACCTTTGCTTTTAATTTTTGCACCAGTTTCCCAGGGGTGTTATGTTCCCTCGCCATAACTACCACTGTCCTTTCAAATGTGACACCATCCCGCCACCCTGCTTTATTGCTTCAGTGGCCACTAGATTCTCATCATTACCAAGAAAAAACAATACGGCACACAGTAAAGCAAACTCATAAAATATTTATTTAAATTGATTTAGCTTAGAGCAAGTTTATATACATAAATAATTTGTACTCTGTGAGTCAGATTCTGAAATACAGATGCAAAGTGTGGGGCATGGAGATGTGCTGGGGGCTCTTTTCTTTTACAGAGTTCACACTTAGGTCTAGAGAAACAAATGATATACAGCAGTGGTCTCCTCTCATCACCTAATGTATTTTATCTATACCCTGAACTTTCTGGAACTGAGCCCTTTCTCTAAAGAAGGTCGTTTCCTATGAATTTCTCTGCTGAGAAAAGTAAGAAATAAGTCGGCAAAGATGACATCTTCAACATGGCAAATGGTTTTGGATTGTACCATCTATGGCTCCTAAACCTGCCTGTTTGTTAGACGGCTGCTGAAACACCAGCTCTCCTCCAGCTTGTGTGGGAAGATGAAAGACGAAATGGATTGGGATCCAAAGACATGGTCTCAAGACCAACTTTATGACACACCACGTGCTCTGGGCAAGCCACTGTACCTCACAAAACCACAGCTTCCTCATCTGTAAAATGATGGAATTATCTGCCTATTTCCAAAGACTGTAGTCATTAGAAGAGATATTCACCAGGTAAAGGATTTTGTAGTTAACAAAGCATTGTTCACATGCATTATCTCATTTGATACTCACATCAACATTGCCAATTAAGAATAATTAAAATTATTACCATTTTGTGAAAAAGTCTTTGCAAACACAAAGATACTACATAAATACTTGTACTGCAAAAAGAAATCAATGCTTCTGAAGACAGCAGAAGGAAGATTGTTAGCATGTGTGAGCGTTACAAGGAATTAAGACCAAATACGCCCGTGCCTAGTTTAAATTAAATGGATCACAACAGAAGGTGCCAAGCCAAGAGGGCTGGTGGGCCTGAAACCCGGGTCACACTCTGGTCTCTAGGACACATCCCCGGGGGCCAGGATTCATTCTAAATTGTACACAGTTGTCATGTGGGCTAGTGATGTCCAAGGTTAATGGGTCAAGGCAAGAATCACAGTAATAACCATGGGTGCATAATAAAATGTGTGTCCCTCGCTTTATACTGTGATCTTTTCTCTTAAAAAATTACTTCATTATTGCATAAGTCTGGGTAGGCTGGGTAACATCGCAGTAACAAATAGCCCCCAAATCTTGGTGGCTTATCATAACAAAGATTTTTTTCTCACTCAGGCTACATACTATATTGGCTCTTGCTTACCTCTATATCTCTTAGTCTATAACTCAAGGTGAAGGGGTAGACACCATCTTGAACACTGCCAATTGCTAAGGTAGAAGACAAACAAAACAGGTCCAGAGGGTCTCACAACAGTAATTAAAGTCTTTGGCCTGGAATTAACACCCATCTCTTTACTCCCAATTCAGCAGTAACCCAATTACAAGTCAAGAAACAATCCAACAATGTGCCTGAAAGTGGGAATAACCAGAACTATTTGGTGGGTAGCATGTAGCAGAGGTGAAACAGACTTTTTTGTTCTCTTTGACCGTAAGCTCATTGACCATTCCACAGGACAAGACTGCCCACTTCAGCTGAATTAATAGACTATTATCCAGAACGAAGGGCAAATCAGTTGTGTTCCTCGTGCTGCTACACTGACATCGATCATGTAAACCTTTAGAACTGACTTGCCCCCTAGAGACAACAGCATTATCTGTTTTGTCCTATACAAGTGAATTGCAATGAAAAAATTATGAAGTCATATGCAATTTTATAACGTTAGATACTGGTTATTAATATATAAACTATTACTCTAATACCCTAAACTAATGGGTGTTTATTATCTTTTTATTAATCGTGTCAAGAAACCTTACAAAGGAGAAAATGTTTTTCATAGAGAGGGGTTAATCTGAAAAACTATTATTTCTAGAAATGATGACCTTTACAGGAGAATTTTTTTTTGTCTCTAGCTCAAATGAAAGACTAAAAGTAGAAGAAGGCAGGAGGAGTGTAGACTGCTTCCCAGGAGGCAGAAATATCCCAGAGTAAAACATTCCTGCAAAATGAAGAGCTTTCATTTTCCCCACACTTGTACACGTAGGCCTACAGAATATTCTCCATTCCTGGAAAGATTGATGCCCTGAAGCCATCCCATTGTCACGTGGAGTTTGTAGAATACCGACTCCGACATACATATATTCTGTTTTGTTAAAAACAAAAACAAACAAACAAACAAAAAACTAGACAGAGAAGTTTAAAATGGGATTTTTGAAAATGCTGCTAACCAGTTTGCGAAGAGTAACCAGGAAGACACAAATGCTAGCCATGGAGATTACGTACTCATAATGTGCTGAAAATGAGGAGTGTTTCAAGAATTGTCTCCCTGCTGTACTGCTGGAACGCTAACATGCAAATACAGTCATGGGAAACACTATCGTATCTGGTGGGAACTGGAATCTGCTTTATTTTACAATCCTACAGGAGAAAAATATTTGGGTGTTTTGGATGGGAATCCAAGAGAATGAAGACGCATGCCGACATCAGTCAGATCTCTGCTCATGAAAAGATGTTCTTTCCAAACCCAAATGCGTTTGATATATGGTTATTTAACATGCATTTAATTATTCTTCTCGTTAAGTTTTTCTAATTGTTTCTAAGTATTATTTGCCTTTGGTGGAATAATCTTGTTATTTTTATGATCTCAGAAAGGCAGGATGGGGAATAATTGTGTCAGGTGTAAGCTGAGTCTGGAAGTGCTTATTTTCAAATACACAAAACCTGGAAGGCCTGGTTATCAAAAGCTATTACATATAGGAATAGCATGAGAATATTTATTGGTATTTGTTTCCATTTAGGCATCCAACCCTTAATTTTTTAATTTCCATTTTAAAGTTGCTGTATTAAACATAATAACCACTTGAAACACGTAGCTTGAATAGGAGAGAAACTGTAGAAGCCATGGAGGATTTTAATTACAAACTCCGCTTCAGCAAAATTGCCAACAACGGGAGCGTGGCTATACAAGCATGTAGTCGAGGATAGGGTGGCGCAGGAGAAACATTTGCGGTAGGATAATCCTTCCCTCTGCTCAGGAGCACACAGTGAGAAGGAAAGCTTCATGGCCTTCCAGACCACCAGACGCAAAGCAACCTTGAGACTGCCCCACCGTGAGAAAAGGGGAGATAAAAAGAATGCTGGCATAAGCCAGGTGAGAAGACCTGAATGGAGCAGATGACAGTAACTCACACTGCCGTGGGACTCTTCCCTGCCACTCCCTTGAAAATCGGCTGCCAGGATCGGATGGTGTCTGTTTCAGAGTATGCATGGCAACAGAGAGTCTCTGATCTTTGCTGGAAGATGGAAGTCACCGTGGCTGGGAAGGGAATGCAAACCATTGGGCAGTGTGCTGATGCCCAAAGATCTCGAGCTTTGGAACAGGGCAGACTTAGTTTTCTCGGCTGATTCGGCCATGGAGGACCTGGACCACCTTGGGTGGAATCATGCATAGTAATTTCGTTTTCTCATAGGGTCCCTGGAAGAATTAAATGAGTTACCAGATGTAAAGCCTGCATGCACTCGATACTTACCTTTGCTTCCTTATCTAAAGAGGAATCCAGGGTGCCTGGGTGGCTCAGTCAGTTAAGCGTCTTGACACTTAGTTTCAGCTTCGGTCATGATCTCAGGGCCGTGGGGTCGTGGGATCGAGCCCTGCATAGTCTCTGTGCTCAGAGCAGAGTCTGCTTGGAGATTCTCTCTCGATCCTTCACTTTTTGCCCCTCCCCCACTCTCTAAAATAAACATATAAATCTTTTAAATAAATAAATAAATAAATAAATAAATAAATAAATAAATAAAGAGGGGGAATCCTAGAACCAGCTCTTCTCATTTTATGTGAGGAAAGTGGTGCCCAGAAATGCCCAATTCTACTTGAGGTCATATGACCTGCGAGCTATGGATCGGATTCCCTGTGCTCCAGAGAAGGCTTTCCCATGCCCTCCCTTGTGCCAGCAGTGGATCTTACAATCCAAAGAAGTGGGAGTAGAGGCAGGGTAGCAGATCTACCCAGGACCATCTCAGGTGTCTGCTCACTATTGCTGGTATTAGGGCTACGGATCTGGACATGATTCCTGAGATCATATGTGGGGGAATCTCTCCTCACACTCCAGCAGTCCCCCAGTGGGGACTGAATCCCCAAGCCATGAGCCATTTTGTGTCACCTAGTCAGTTGTGGGGAGTGTCTCCTCAGAGACAGAAGAGACCTGGTGGTCCCAACAGCTGGACATCCTGAGCAGCAAGCCACTTACATTCTCTGGACTTAAATGGTCAGACTCATCTCAAAGGATTGTTGAGAGAATTACAGATAATATACCTAACAACATCCAATGGAGAGCCTATCATATAAATGCATAGCAGAAAATGAATGAATGATAGTTATGATATATGAATGATAGTTATATGGTATGTTATATGAATGATAGTTATGATATGATATGATAGTTATGATATGATATGATGTGACATGATATGATAATGAATGATAGTTATTATTTTTTGAACCATTACCATTACCATTGGCATTGCAGATGATAGTAAGAAGAGTCAACAATGTTTATGACTACTCTTTGTGCAAAGCATTGGCATGAGAATCTTCTATTTAACCCTCATACCAGTGCAATGAGGGAGGTATTATCTCATATTTCAGTTGAGGCATCTGAAGCCAGAACAGATCGGGCATGGCGGGGAGGGAAGTAGCGGGGCATGAAGATTCTCCTAAATATTTCCCAGGACCTAAGACACCATAGAGTTAACTTACAAAGAATGTCCAGAAGCTCCGCGATGTCTCCACAGCTACGTTGTTTTGACCACAGCAGAACTGATCACTGCCATGTCCCTAGTACCTTGTGGAAGACCTGGTGTGCAGTAGGTGTTCAATTAATTTTCATTACTTTGATCAATTAGTGAAACGATATAAATATTGCTGTACTCGGGTCTTTATATTGGCCTGACCGACAATTCAGGGGACCCTTGGGCTGATAGTAATCAATCACAAGGACGGGGTGTAGAGACAGCTTAGCACTCTGGAGCCGAGGAGAATCCAGCCATGGCGAGAGAGGGACTATTACTAAGCAGAAAATTAAAAGCTATCATCTTGGCTGTTTGCCTTGGTGGCATTTCTGAGGAAACACATTCAGAAACATTTGGCAGCCCATGCTGTTGACTCTCCAAGAATAAGGAAAGCATCAGAAATAAATTTACTTACTTCCCGATTAATTTTTCTACAGAACGTTTTCCCCCACCAAGACACAAAGGGCAACTTAAAAGCCATGAGATTATTAAAAAATTAATAGGAAACACTGTTATCAAGGGTTTGCTTATTTTACTGTTATTAAAAATGCAAACAGATTGGTGAAGCATTTTCAGCCTAAGAGATCTCAGAAAATGGTTTTCTTATCATAAAGTGGAGAGCTAAGCAAAGTGACAGTAAGTGATCTTTTCCTAGGATCAGTGTTTCCTACTCTTAGGGTCAGAAAAAGAAAGGTCAGAGGACATAGTACGCTTGATTTAATGAAGCAAAAATAGAAACAAAGCAATCTGGCTATTAACATGAAAAAATATATCTGCTTTTGCTATGGCCACATGTCTTGGTTTTAATAAAATTTAAAAAAAAAGAGAGAGATTTCAAGATCTTTTGTGCTATCTCAAAAAGCTATATAGGAAAAAATCACAAAGGGCCAGATTTCAATTGCACGTGTCTCTCCTAAGTGAACAGAACTGGCTGCGTCAGGATAGCAAGACCGGAGAAAAGTTAGCTGTGGTGACTACAGAATCATTTAAAACAACACCAAAAAAATGTGTTTTCTTAGAAAGCAAACATCTCCATTGCACACATACTTCTTTACCAAGATGTAGCCATGGCGTGTTTAAAATCTACTTCTTGAGGACTGACTAACCCATTCATTCCTAAAAATACTCCTTTCATAGAACCGTGTTTAGCTTAGTCCTCACTTTAAATTTAAACAGGAACTAATAGTACTCTGAGCTATTTGCTTTCTCTTCGTGTAAGCCATTTTTTAGGGAAGGAGCAGGAGAGAAGTTTCCAGCAATACTGTCCCACACATGCACACACCCAACCTGCGAACTGAGTCTTTCCTGGGCTTCTGCCATCCGACACTCTGGCTCTGATAGGAGTACTAAAAACAGACCCTTCTTTGAGAGACAGCGTTGCTTTCGAGCCTCCGACCACTTTTCTAAATAGAGAAAACCTCCTTTTTTTTTTTTTTTTTTTTTTTTTTTTTTCTGAAGAACTCACCCTCTGTCAGGATATTTTGTTTATTTCTGTCAGGGAAATGCTCAGCTCAGTACCTTTCCTAGAAACCGATAGGGCTGAAATCTGTAACTTTCCTTTTTTACATATTTAGTAATTAAAAAGCAAGTGCGAAAAGCTTATGCTTTTTGTTCAACCACAACACATCTTTTCAAAATTCTGTAATGGCCCATAAATTTGCATTAATGATCACCTGCTCCAGAAACCTCGGAAACAGGAGGCATATCCATGCGTGTTTATGTGTCTCAGATGCTGGACTCTGGGCCAAGGTTGGAAGCTTTGGAGAAAACAGAACTCCACGGACTAGCTGTCTGTTAGGATTTTTGGCCAAAAACATAGTTGGGTCAAGCACCAGCACTTATAACCGGGAGACTTAATGATGGTCAATGTTTATATCTCATCTCCTACAGAAATTCACAATAGCTCAGGTTTTAGGACATTTTGTTTTCTTTTTGGTGGGACCGGGATATATGGAAATGACTTGCATGGAAGGTCAGGCTGGCCTAATTTGTATTTCCTTTCAAAGCTCTTGTAAGACATAAATATGGACTAAGAATTACCCAGTCGCTGCCACCTTAACAACATTTTCGTAGGGAAACAAAAATGTGAGAGTTTGAGTCTTGGAGATGCTCTATAGGGTTCTATAAAGGAATCGTTCAGGATGAGGAGAATTATGTACAGCTCAGAGCAGGGTTTACAAACAGACCGGGAGGTACAGAAAAACTGGGAGCCATTAATCTCATTGTTAATCAAAGACTCGTTTTGTAAAGCAAATAGTCAGCTCCTAAATTATCTCTTTTGTACATTCAGCCCCTGAGATGCCAGTATTTCTTTGAGCAGAGGACAGATCTTTTAGGATACCTAGGTATTTCAGTGCAAGTGGACCTTTTCAGTCCAAGTATGAGAAAAGGTCAGGATCAGATGTTTATTTATGGGGCCCTTATTTGTAGCAGGAACTGTGCTAGCTCAGGAGTGTGACCCACTTCTTCCTTGATTACATTTCATTCCCTTACAGTCCTGTGGAACACAGGTGACGTTCATTTTCCCAGGGAGGAAACTGAGGCTTTGAAAGGTAGTTCAAAGCCAAATAGCAAGCGATAGAGTCAGAATTTAAACATAGCTAGGCTAAAAACAATGCCATTTATCCTTAGGAAGCCTCTGTAGGAAAAGAGTTGGGATATAAGGTAAACTTAGAAGCATTCCATGTTTGCTGCTAAACTCTACGTTTTTCTTATATCTGCCATATTAATACCATGGTATTTGTAAGCACAAAACTCTCACGGAATCATATGCCCACTGTACCACCTGATGATCCCCAGAAGATGCTGATTTTTTCTATGTAATGCTGAAGCAAAAAATTAGTTTTCACTAAAAATATGTTGGGTGAGAAGAGGGGCTGTGCTTAGTGTATGCTTTTTTTTTTTTTTTTTTTAGTTTTTTTTTTGTTACTTTCTCTGAGATACCAGGAACATCCCTTGAATGTGACCCAGGTACTTTAAAAAACTGCTTAAAACATGTTGCATGGACCATGGGAGATAAAACTCTGGCATTAACCTGGGAAAGTAACTATTTTCTTAAAATATGTCAGGGAAGTTTCTCTCCCTCCTGGGAAGTAAACACATTATTAACGAGAGGCACTAGAAATACTAGAATATTATAAACAACATCTGTTTAAAAAAGATGGACATCCTGTCATAAGGTACACCATGATGAACCTAGAGGACATGATGTGAAGTGAAATAAGACAGTCAGAAAGACAAATACTGCACAATTCCATTTACCCATGGTATCTGAATTTGTCAAACTTCTAGACACAGAAAGTAGAATGGTGATTGCCAAGGGCTGGGGGCAGGGGAAGAAGTTGTTCAATCAGTTGTTCATTCAGTCAGGGATGAAAAGTTTGAGAGATCTGTCATACCACAGCGTACCGAGTGTACAGCCACAGGGCTATAGGCTGCTCTGTTTGCCTAAAAATATTAAGGTAAATTTATATTATGTATTTCTTACTACAATAATTTTTAAAAAAGCATCATGACAAATCCTGAAAAGAGCTGAACACACCATCTAAGAATGTTAAACTAGACATCAAAGAGTGAGCTGTAAAGCACTACGCTCCAGTGGTTCTGATTTTCCGAGACCATTTTGAAGACTCGAGTCAGGTAGAAGGAGCCAAGGAGGGAGTTTTCTAAAACAATGTCTCTGCAAGCCCTTCTTGCAGTTCCTTCGGACATTTCAGATTATCCATTCC
The DNA here is from genome assembly GCA_004024625.1 of Mellivora capensis. Classification (NCBI taxonomy): domain Eukaryota; kingdom Metazoa; phylum Chordata; class Mammalia; order Carnivora; family Mustelidae; genus Mellivora; species Mellivora capensis. The sequence goes on along the minus strand of PISX010000462.1, from coordinate 109,604 downwards.
ATAAATATCCTCCAAAAAGGCAGGGTACTACTTGGTTTGTTACCAAATGCCTGATATCCTCCCTGAGCTGCCTTGCCTCCCTAGGACTCTGAAATACTCCCAGGAGAAACTTGGTAAGCATTACCCTGAGCCCCAGGGAAAATGCTAATGAGAAAAATTAATTTCGATTTGTGAGAAATTCTGATTAGCTTGTGTGGTGGAGTATACATGAATCCTTCCTGATTATTCTCTACCCTAAGCTAAAACATTTTCTAGGACACCAAGATTCAGAAATATAGATTTGCATGTTCCTAGTACCCTGAAAAATTTTATATAGCATTCCACTGTCAAGTGATTTTTTTTTTTTTAACTTTTCACTTGTCCTTCAATTTTTTGGCTGAAATGGAACACTTAGGAGAAAGCAGTTACAGGGGTATACAGTTCTTTTAAAGCACGGAAGACTATTCAGTCAGTCAGAGAGGTGAGGTGTTAATAAAAGATTTGCCAAGAAATGCGGGAGCTACGAGGGGCCTTTGAGGTAATCTTGTCCAGTGTCTTAACTAAACATGTGAAGAACCAGAGACTCTGAAAGCTCCTCTTGTCCAGTATTAGTAGCAGCAGAAGAAGGGAAGAATTTTTACCAAAGTGTTTACGTTAGCTCAACTGTGGAAACCCGTAGTTGCTTCTTATTAAACTATTATTTGGCTTAAAATTGTTCTTGGTCCCTGTTTATGCGAAAGTTTAATAATTGCTATCTACAGTAATAAGAGATATAATAATGTTTATCTTTTTATTTCCTCCGGGGATCTTGGAATGTGCTTCATCATTAATTAAAGAATCCTCTGAGTCCCCCTATTAGATAGGTATTATTAATGCCATTTATAAAGGAAATGAACTTCTGAGTGATTAGGTGACAGAGAGCGCCATACCCTGACCTCATGGTTATGGTGGACACTGCAAGAAGCAGGAACTTTGTGACTTCCTCTGCAAGGATGTTAGTCCTTGAGTTAAAACATACTCAATGTATAGATATTGAACTGCTGCTTTGTACAAGGAATTGTGTTAAGAGCACCAGGGACTTCAAGGGGTGTGTGATGTACCTGTTCTTAGAGAGCATGTGCGGAAGAACCAGGAGGGACCCTAAGACCATTGCACAAAATACTAAAATACAAGGTAAAATCTGTGTTACCCAAGAAGTGCTAGGAAGGTCGACGCTAGTGAGAATATAAATCAAGATGGAGAGATTAGGAAAAGCTTTACGATGAAGGTGACTTTGAGCAGCTTATTTAATTTTCTGGTGGTCAGATTTTGAGGCATTCGTCTGTACCTTTATTCACTGTACAAATATTTCCCGAGTATATGCTCCAGGATCTTGTCTAAGCTCTGAGGTGGAGAGCGTGAGGCAGAGAAGACCAAAGAGCTCCTCCAACATCCTAGCTTTCCCCTGGCATATGCAGGGGAAAGCAAAAAGCATTATTTCCCCCTCAAATTTCCAGTATGTAAATAGCCTCAGGCATGTCAATGACTAGTAAAGAATGAAACTTTTTTAAAAAGAAGTTGCAATCACCTTGTGAAAGCCTTTGAAGGCAAGGGGTCAAGTCTTAGTACTCCAGGAGAAATGAGAAGGAGGTTAAAAGGGAAACCAGATCCGGGAAGTCTGTGGTTGGCTTTGTTGCTGGGGGTCCCAGAGTGAGTCGCTGTTCCATGGTCAGTCGTGGAGGGCCGGAAAAAGAAGTGAGTGAGATCACATAGGGAAAGTGCACAGCCAGAAGAAAGAATGGGGTCAAGGACAGAACCCTAGGGTATTCTCACATTTTGAATTTGATGAGGGTGTGGAGAAGAAAACAAAGCAGACGGCCAAAGGGACCAGGGAGGTAGAGGAAATGTGGGGAGACTGTCGCCATTATCTGACTAAAGCCAAGAACAAAGTGGAGTTTCACTGAGGGAGTGGCTGCCCCCCTGAGAGGGGATGTTTGGGTGCTCTGGAATTCATGCTGAGGCTTCCGACTCAGACTGAGTTGTTGAATTTGGCAGTTATGAGAAGTCTTTCTGAGAAAGCCAAATCAATAACGCAGTGAAGGCTGAATCCAGATTTTCGGGAGTTTTAGTAAAAATAAACACATGGTGAGAAAATGGAGTCAAATGACCCAGACCCAGTTGGGGGGTGAGAGATGGAAGGCCAAAGCAATCCCCATGAAGGAGAGAAGGAATGAGCAAGGAAGGGACTTTAAAATACTCGTGGATCTGAAGGCAGTAGAGGTGGGAAAATGCCTTTTTCCACAGATTATTAATTATGCTATATGATAGTCTGTGTTTGGTTAAAATAAAGATTGTTTTCACACGTTTTACTGCTCTTGAGTAATAATGTGAATACAAACGCTAAACATTTATCACACCCCAGATTTTACTAGCACACAATGCAAGCAGAAGATTGGGGAAGAGATTTCAGAATAACTCCATGCCTGGATTCTTCTGCCCTTTTCCTCCTTTGGGAGCTCTTCTCAATTTAATTGTGGCCAGCTGATGATCAATTAGGCACACTGATTTCAGTGGAGTTTAGTAACAGAGCAGCATTATGAAAAATACCATATTGGAGTCCTAAGCTGTGGGGGGAAAGAAACTACACAAGCCACAGTGTGTCACTGTCCCTGGCAAAGGACAAGTCAGGTACTCTCCATCCCCACACAAATATATAAAGCCATTTGTATCAGGACAGCTGCTCCAGGGTCAGCTGGAACAGAACACCTGAGTAAGAACAACCAACTCAAGGAAAAATCGGGAAGATCATATATGGTTGATTTTTGGAATTCTTTTGACTTGAAAAACGGAGGGATAGAGAAAGATTTCTAAGAATTTTTTTTTTTTTAGACACACTGTCCTTTCAGATATGTTTTAGGTTGAAAATCCCAAGTTTAGGAAGTCGGTGCTTCAAAGCACTGTCTTGTGTTTGAGGCATTATTGATGACGTCATTATGTGTGAGTTATGAATTCCTTCTGTGGAAGGACAGTTTCCTGGGACTCTTATCCTCCAATATTAGAAAAGATTGAAGTGAAATGCTTGCCACCTTGAACTTAGAGGCAGTCGTTTAGAAATTCTGGACCATCTCTTGAAGCAAAAGAGCTACACATTTTAGGGTAGTCAGGTAAGAGCTTTGGGCTGTTGATTCTATCCAGTTTGACCCGTGGAAGATCAGCAGCTATCCATCTTCCAAATATCGTGTGTGGGGAGATTGACTGTGTGAAGGAGACTCCTGTGTCCCTGGGCCCAGTTTTCTTTAGGAAGTGATGCTCACGTGCTTAAACTATAAACAGCTCTGCTTGGAAAATCAATCGTGAAGGCAGGGAGTTAAGCCAGATGCTCAGAGGTGACTCTAGGTGTTGAAGGTGTCACAGAAAGGGACTGACTAGAGCCAGCACTGATCCAGGAGAGCATTTTTGGAAGTGGGCCCTGTGGATACATGGATTACAAAAGGGCCCCTCTCTTCTGCTACTCCAAAGGACCCAGGACTTGGCGAGCAGCGCACAGGCTGGATCTCTCTCCACCTCACTCCCTTGCCTGACACCTTTGCACAGTGCCTAAATGGCGCAGTCATAGGAGACAACCCACGTCCGCCCGTCAGCATCTCCATTGTAGACCGTTTTCCCAGAATCAAGCCCATGGTAGATGCTTTCTTTGTTGATCTAAAATGACACATTTTGTAGAATCTGATCTCCAAACATATTCTTAACCAGATACCAATTTTTACCTGAGAGGTCCTTCTTATCTCGTTTGGGGTACCTACATAGCTTCAAGTCATAAAACAATAAGAAGCCAAGGAGAGTCCATGGATTCATTCATTCATTTAAAAAAAAAATGACTGAGTACCTGTTTTTGCCAGATAACTGCTCTAGAAGTTGGAGATCCAGCCAAGAAAATTAAAAAAAGGAAATTCCCATCTTCATGTTATGGAGTATATGTTCCAATGTTGAAAGAAGATAATAATTAAACAAATAAAATACCATATACTGTCTGACAGGTAGTGATCAGTGCACTGGAAGGAAAATACAACAGCGAAAGGGCAGTAGCTAGTCCTGGGAGTGGGATTGCTATTTCAAACCAAGGAAGGAAGCCAGTGTTGCCAGCATCACTTGAACAAGGAGAACACCAGTAGGTGATGGGATTGGAGAGGTAGCAGGTAGATCAGAAGTGAGATCACAAAAGGTCTTTTAGGCAGAGACTTATTTTCTCCTCCTCTAGGCAAGCTGAGGAGTCCTTGTACAGAGGAAAGACAACAATGATTGACATCACATTCTCACCCTTGACTGGAAAGTTGACTGTGGCAGGAAATAGCAGAATGACCAATGGTGGTACGGCCCTTGGAAGATGACTACGGTCTCTTCTGGATTCTAGGAACTCTTATGAGAAGGGTACATGACTCTCTGCCTTGCCTATTTGGTCTTAAAGGATTCTGGCTTCCATGAGACTGAGGAATGTTTTTGGGTCCATCCTACACGTGGCTTCACATTTGTAATTTAGACAGTAAAAGGTACCCAGAAAAATGGTAATCACGGTATTGTCGCAATGTAGAAATGATGACCGCTCCTTCGTGGGCAGCAGGTTCTGCTTTTTGTGTCAAGGCCTAGGATTAACCGTCAAAGAGGGCCAGAGACAGGTTGTACCAAAGAGACAAAGCAGAAAAAGAAGGAGGTTAGGTTGCTGATTCGGATCTACCTGTATTAACTTCCAAGGTGCACAAGCATGGGCACAAGAGCAGGGCAATGGGATACATTGGGATTACAGGTTCTGGGAATACATGACAATGGGAATACAGGTTCTTTTAGATCCCTTTCAACATCAGTACGATTTTGGCTTTATCTTCAACCCTAAGTGTGAATGAATGATTAAAATGCCAATTGCAAATTCCTGACAACTCATGTGTATTTCCTGATCCCATGGCCTTTGCCTCCTGGATTTCAAAAAGTATTAGGACAACTCGTTTTTTAGCAGCTGTAATGTGATACACACTAAAACTGGCTCCAAACGTGCTCCAGTGATGAGGGATTACGCTGGGTTGGAATTCCTTCCCACAGTAGGGATTAGTCAAGACCAGCATTAGTGGGATCAAGAAGGAGTTAGTTACAAGCCATCATTTAATGGGGCTGTGATTTGTGTAACACGATTTCATTTGAAACAAGGAGAAAGAGCTCTGAGAGAGTGGTTGGAAGATTTAATGGAAGTATTCTACACAGTCTGTTGCATCTGTAATTCATGTTTCTAAGAAACTACATAAAATCCCATTGGTTCATGTCCCATACCCTTGTTTAACTTGAGAAGGAATCATAATCCATGCAAACTAAGTTTAGAAAAAAAAATTGCATTCTGTAAGGCCCATGCACATTTCAAATACATGCCTTTTAATAGTCAGAGAATGGTTTACCCACTGGAGTCTGTCTCTCCATACAGTTGGCAGTCTTGTGGCCATTAGTGATGGCATGACAGCTTTGGAGGGCATGCCTTCCTCCCTTCCAGAGTTCCTCAATCTTGTATTTCCACACCCATTAATGTGCCTAGCACCTTTATGCTAGATTAAAAGTGCATCCCATGTAAAATGAAATCAGAATGACTAACACCAATATTTCAAAAAGCAACTGTTTCTCAGTTTCCGCATTCTACATCTACAAATCTAACTGCCACAAACTTAAAAAAATTATGCACGTCCTCAGGGAAAACTGAGGAGTGGCAGTGAATTGGAACAAGACTGAGATGCTGTCTTTTGTGTACTGTAACACTTCAAAATCATTGCTTCCTGGGGGAAAAAAAATCACAGAGGCTTTTAATATTCATAAAGACTAGAAACAGGTGTTTGAACAGAACTCCAGCCACCTTTGACAGGAGCACAATGGGTTTATCTGAAAGGGTCTTCATTTTCCCTGTCACTCACTGGCAGGACTCAGAACATCAAACCAGTTACACTCCTGAGCTTTCACTACCTGTTTCAAAGGATTACACTTGACATTTCTAATTTTTTTTTCCTTGTGTGAAACTCTGTCCTCCCTCTTTTAAAACTGCATGATTTCGTTAGCAAATCAAAGCAGGCAAAAGAATACATTAGTGCTCATTGCTTATGGACTCTGGGCTGACCTCATTGCTTTTTATGTCTACCAGTAGGCCACACAAACTATTTTTGGTTCGTCATTTAGCTGTGCAGACAGAGATCTGCGCCCGCCTCCGAAGAACACTATTTAGCCAGATGGGAATAAGTAGCCACCTGTGGCTTCCATCTAAAAGCTGGGCCACTTAGGCCCAACAAGACACCCCTCCCTCCCCTCGTCTGCTTCAGTTTCCCTTCTCACTTTGCAAGAAGTGAAAACTCCCGCATGCCAGGCCAAAGAGAAATAGTGCAAATGTCCACTGTGTCCTTTGCCAAGTCCAAATACCCTAAAACTGTGTTCGATCACTGGAGGCGGGGGCAGTACCTAGTACCAAGTGCTAAATGGCGTCCACATGATTTAGATAAGAAATGGCTTTGGGAACAATATGAAGGTGCTGTTGCTGGTTAGCTACCGTGTGACCTCAGACAAGCCTTCTTAGGACATATTTCAGACTCAGTTTCCTTATCTATTGCATTAAGGGTTTGGGCACCCTCCCAAGTCTCCTTCCACAACTAAACACCTGCCACATCGTGCGTCTGTCAGTTGCCCAGGGCCGCAAGGAGATGAAATAAGGAAGAAAATAATGAAATAATGAAATGTCAAATTACCTATAATTACCTGAACGGTTTCTTAAACATTTCCCTCGTCTTTCCTTATTGAAAGAGCAAAATAGTAAGTGGTATGACATTCACAAAAATAAGCATTATGTTCAGTCAGGGAACATCAATTTCTCTGAGAGACGGCAATAAAGGGAATAGAGGTAAAGCTTCAGGGGGTTGAAATTGCTGGGTTTTAAGTGAAGACAGAGGTACAGTATAAAAAAAATTTTTTTAATATAAAGTTTTTACCCTTTTGCCAAAAAAATAGACAGAGGGTAGAATTTGGAGTGGGAGAGGTGGAATTTGGGAAGTATAGTTGGCCATGGAATTATTAAGATCATATTTGTTGTGGGGTGCCTGGTGGCTCAGTGGGTTAAGCCTCTGCCTTCAGCTCAGGTCGTGATCTCAGGGTCCTGGGATCAAGTCCCGCATCGGGCTCTCTGCTAGGCAGGGAGCCTGTTTCCTCCTCTCTCTCTCTCTCTCTGCCTCTCTGCCTACTTGTGATCTCTCTCTGTCAAATAAATAAAATCTTTTAAAAAAAAAGATCATATTTGTTGAAGCAAGGTGTATTTAAAAAAACAATTGATAATGACATTCATGTTTTCCCTCAAGAAATCTCAGTTTGCTCCCTATTAGTTTGGCAGTGACACTGATCTTTCTGTCCCCACCTCCTACTCTGACAGCGAAGTCCATATTTGGATGGATGCTTCCAAGTCTGGTTGAATGACTTAGAGAGATTATCAAAGTACTTCAGGAATTTCCTTTGACTTGACATTTGAATTGGAGATGAAGTGATATAAAAATTCAAAGTAACCAGCATCATGGAACCTAATGTCCCGATTTCACTAGATTTTTTTTCCCCCTGTAAAATGTGGTCAGTGAAAAACCTTCATTTCTTATCATTCTTAGTATGCATTTAAAATTCACTTTAAATATCACCCAAGGACCTGAATGCCAAAAATAAATGTGAAGCGCCTTCTCAAATATTACACAAAGTGACCTTCAGAGAGGACCCTCTCGTCACCAGAACAATTTCCATACAGCTGCTGATATGCCCATGAGCATATCAGGCTTGAAAGGAGAGCGAGAAAGAGATAGGTTTATAAATTATTTTGACTCAAAAGCCCCAAAGTAGAAACATGCTCACACACATCGCCAGCCTCTTCCTTAGAAACTAGCACCTCAGGACAGAGGGATGTCGGGGTACCATTGAATCCTCTTTCCTCAGCTCCCACCTGTGAGTTATGTGGCTGCCAGCAGGAGTTTTATGATACTATTGTAAGAGTAATTTACCTCTTAAATGGCAATTTACTAAGTTGCTGATGAAATGCATTGCAAATATGTTAGTTTCGGGGTGGTTAGGAAAATTAACGGCTGCCTATTTTCCATATTGTCATATATGCCAACGCGCTGAGAGAATGAGGAGTAGCTTTCTTGGAAAGCTGTTTCCATGGAGCATACGGTTCAGCTAGTCACCTGCTTAGAACGGGAAACCAAAGCCTGAGAGGAATCCTCTGAGGCTTTTTTTATTTTTTTAATCTGTTTTACTGTCACTAGCTCTAAATCGTTAGCTCTACAAAATGTTCTCTTAGTGTCAAACTTTTTGTCGCTCTTCCCAGTTTGATTCTCAACCCCCCACCCCCACCCCCTACTCTGCTTCCCAGCTGGGACATGGAGCATGGAGTGTAATGAAGCCTCCCTAGACCTCAGATTATACTTGGAAGACATCCCCTATTAATCCCCAGCTGCTATGACAACCATATAAAAGAGGGAATCAAAGGGTTAGCTAGGTGGGTGGATATAAGTTTGGAAACTGGTGCTTCATTAAATCTGTACTATCTTATATTGGACAAAGATCTGTGCTTATTTACATGACCTCTACAATATTGCTTATATTAGCAGGCATTTTGTAAAGCTTTAACAATTTAAAAAGCCACTCAGATTCATGATTTCATCTGAATGCTCAGGATAGCCCTCTGAAGAAGGGAGGAAGTTATTGTCCAAATTTTACACAAAAAAACAAAAGCTGATGGAGATTGGTCTATTTGCCCAAGGTCGTCCCGTTCTTGAGTAATGGAATTATAATTTGAAACCAGATCTCCTCACTCCAAGCGCATCATGGAAACCACGCTTTGGTTAGAACACATGTATGTAGGAACCCTAAACTGACCAACATACAGAGGTAGTGTAAGTAACCTGCCAAACATTTCAAACGTGACAATATTTGGTAAGGTCAACAGCAGAATTAATGATTCACATCTCTTCTCTGACTAAATGATTTTGAAGCAAGGGTAGCAAATAAGTTGCCATTTGCATCCCAACTTAGAAAGGAGTGCAGTGATCGATTAACAATGTCTGCCATGGGCGCAGGAAATGGCTGGTTCCAGCACACATCTTTGCTGTTCTTCTGTTGAAGAACCTATCATTTTGTAAAACATACTTGGGTTTTATAATGAGAACCAACATAGACCAACAAATTGACACGTTTTTACTAAGCATCCATAAATGATAAGCATCCTATTAGGCACTGTGAATGAACATGAAGGAATTTAAGAGAAAGTCTTTGCCTATGCAACTTACAATCCAATGTGGAAAATAAACTAAATGCACAGATGACACTAGATTTTAATCTGCTGATACTGACTTGGAACACTGCACAGATTTGTAATGGTGCAAATCACACAACAAAAAGAATCCATTTTTGTGAAACGTGTGACATCTTTTGAAGCAATATCAAGGAACCAAGCATAAATATGGAAAGAGCTTTAATAGAATCCCTGTATAGTTTCAGAGTGCTGTATTTTCTTACATTTATTTCTACCTTGTGGAAATATTTTACAGTGGTCAGAGTCCAAATGGTTAAATATTTTGAATCACTGATGAATTTGTTAATCTAAAAATTTGTTCATATGCATGTCTTAATACTTACCTTAACAGCACAATTGTTGTGACTTTAGCTATAGTAAAAATGGACAAGAAGTCCATTAAAGCCCGAAAATATCCTTTGTTCCTAATGAAAGTCAAAAAAATAAAGCTACTAACTAGAAGTTCAGTTTTCTGTAGATTTGATGAAAAATTTCCTGTAAGAGAAATGATGGGAAGGGTTGAGGTTTCCTTCAAAATAATGTAGGGCGCCTGGGTGGCTCAGTGGGTTAAAGCCTCTGCCTTCAGCTCAGGTCATGATCCCAGGGTCCTGGGATCGAGCCCCACATCGGGCTCTCTGCTCAGCAGGGAGCCTGCTTCCTCCTCTCTCTCTCTGCCTGCTTCTCTGCCTACTTGTGATCTCTGTCAAATAAATAAATAAAATCTTAAAAAAAAAAAACAAAACAAAATAATGTAGGGATAAGGTGGGGAATGGATGGGAGGGGGGAGAGGAGGTGGCAAATGAAACAGGATTGGCCATGAATTGGTAATTGGTAAAACTGATAGGTACATGAGGGTTCATTATACTATTCTCTTTACTTTTATTTGTATGAAATTTTACATTAAGAAGTATTTTTAATCCCTCTTAAAGATGCCTCCTTTGTTGATGGGTTAATTCTATGCTCTCTATTCTGTTCTATAAATCTGTTTCTGTTTTTGTGCTAGTAACATACTGTTTTGATTACTATAGCTTTGTAGTGTATCTCAAAATCTGGGATTGTTGTATCTCTAGCTTTGTTCTTCTAGTTTGTTCTTCCAGATTGATTTTGCTATTAGGGATCTTTTGTGGTTCCATAAAACTTTTAGGATTATTTGTTCTAGTTCTATGAAAAATGCCTTTGGTATTTTGATAGTGATTGCATTAAATCTCTAAATTACTTTGGGTAGCATGGACATTTTTATAATATTTGTTCCCCCAATCCATGAACATGGAATATCTTTTCATTTGTTTGTGTTATCTTCAGTTTCTTTCATTTTTCTTTTGTACTTTTCAGAGTACTGGTCTTTCACCTCCTTGGTTAAGTTTATTCCTGGATATTCTATTATTTTTGGTGCAATTGTAAATAGGATTATTTTCTTAATTTCTCTTTCTACTACTTTAGTGTTAGTGAATAGAAACACAGTAGATTTCTATATATTGATTTTTTTTATCCTGTGGCCTTCCTGAATTCATTTATCATATCTAAGAGTTTTTTTGCGGTGTCTTTAGGGTTTTCTCTGTATAGTATCATGTCATCTGCCAATAAAGAAATTTTACATGTTCCTTACAGTTTGGGATGCCTTTTATTTCTCTTTCTTGTCTGATTTCTATGGCTAGGACTTGCAGTATTATGTTGAATAAAAGTGGTGAGAGTAGACATCCTTTTCTTTTTCCTGGTCTTAGGGGGAAAACTCAGTTTTTCACTGTTGAGTACAATATTATCTGCAGGTTTTTCATATATGGACTTTATTATGTTGAGGTATGTCCCCTCTAAACCTACTCTGTTATCATGAATGAATGTTGTACTTTGTCAGATGCTTTTTCTGCATGTATCAAAATGATCATATGGTTTTTATCCTTTCTCTTGGTGATGGGTTGTATCACACTGATTGATTTGGGAATTTTGTTCCACTCTTGCATCTCCGGAATAAAATCCCACTTGATCATGGTGAAAGAATTTTTTAATATATTGTTGGATTCAGTTTGCTAGTATTTTGTTGAGGATTTTTATATTTATGTTCATCAGACATATTGGCTTATTACTTCTCTCTCTCTCTCTCTCTCTCTCTCTTTTTTTAGAATGAATTTGGAAGTTTTCCTCCCTCTTCTATTTTTTGTAAAAATTTGAGAAGAAAAGATATTAACTCTTCTTTAAATATTCAGTAGAATTCCCCTGTGAAGCCATCTGGTCTTAGACTTTTGTTTCTAGTGAGTTTTTTTGATTACTGATTCAATTTCATTGCTGGTAATTGGCTTGTTCAAATTTTCTTTTTTTTTTTTTTAAGAGTTTATTTATTTGACAGAGAGAGAGAGAGAGAGAGAGAGATCACAAGTAGGCAGAGAGTCAGACAGAGAGAGAAGGGGAAGCAGGCTCCCCACTGAGCTGGGAGCCTGATGTAGGGCTCCATCCCAGGACCCCAAGATCACAACTTGAGCCAAAGGCAGAGGCTTAACCCACTGAACTACCCAGGCACCCCTGGCCTGTTCAAATTTTCTACTTCTTCCTGCTTCAGTTTTGGGAAGTTATATGTTTCTAGGAATTAACTCATTTCTTCTAGGTTGGCAATTTGTTGGCATATAATGTTTCATAATGTTCCCCTATAATCTTTTGTATTTCTGTAATGTTGATTATTATTTCTTCTTTTTTATTTCTCTTTTTTTTTTTTTTTTTTTTTTTTTTTTTTTTTTTTTTTTTTTTTTTTTTTTTTTTTTTTTTTTTTTTTTTTTTTTGAGTCCTTTCTCTCTCTGTCTCTCTCTCTTTCTGGATGGGTCTATCTAAAGGTTTACCAATTTTGTTGATCTTTTCAAAGAACTAGCTCTTGGTTTCATTGATCTGTTCTATTGTTTCTTTTGTATATATTTCATTAATTTGTGACCTAATCTTTATTTTCTTCCCTCCTACTTACTTGGGGTTTTGTTTGTTGTTCTTTTTCTAGCTCCATTTGGTATAAAGGTAGGTTGTTTTTGAGATTTTTCTTGCTTTTTGAGTTAGGCCTATATTGCTGTAGAATTCCCTCCTTTTTTTTTTTTTTTAAAGATTATTTATTTATTTGTCAGAGAGAGAGCGAGTGAGCACAGGCAGACAGAGAGGCAGGCAGAGGCAGAGGGAGAAGCAGGCTCCCTGCCGAGCAAGGAGCCTGATGTGGGACTCCATCCCAGGATGCTGGGAATCATAACCTGAGCCGAAGGCAGCCACTTAACTGACTGAGCCACCCAGGTGTCCCGTAGAATTCCCTCTTAAAAATATTTTTTGCTACATCCCAAAGGCTTTGAACCATTGTCATTTGTATCCATGTATTTTTTAAATTTCCTCTCTGATTTCTTGGTTGACTGTTTAGTAGCATGTTATTAGTTCTATATTTTTGTGTTCTTTCCAAGTTTTTTTTCTTGTGGTTGACTTCTAGTTTCATTATATCATGTTTGGAAAAAATGCATGGTATGACTGCAGTCTTTTTTAATTTGTTGAGATGTGTTTTGTGCCCTAACATATGACCTATTCTGGAGAATGTTCCATGTGCATTTGAAAAGTTTGGTAGGGGGATGGATGAAATAGGCAAAGGGGATTAATAATATACCCATTGTAATGAGCACTGAGTAATATATAGTAACATGTAGGATTGTTGAATCACTACATTATACATCTGAAACTAATATAACTGTATATTAATTATACTGGAATTAAAAATTCCCTCTTAAAGATGCGTTCACAATTTAAAGTTTCAGAAGTAGAGGTGCCTATTGGATACTGCCATAGAATGAAAAGGGAAAGATGTTCAAAACCATGATGAGCAAATGTGGGTGGTTGAATTGCCAGGTCAAGAAGTATATTACTTGGGCAAAAGGAAGAAAATCAGAGGTAATGGTTGCTGTTTGGTTTTGGTTTTTTTCCCCTCCCCCCACGAATTGTCTCATGGGTGTAAATTTATCATTAATGGGGTATAGCAGGCTCTTTGGATACTATAATTTCTCATCTGTTTCCTGCTGCAAAAGCCATTCGCTATGCCTGCATCCAGGTCTACATCCCAGCTGTGAAACATTAATCTCAGGCACACCTTCTTCCATCGCCGGCCTGGTGGAGGCATGCTGTCTAGTTAGTTCCCCAGCAGGCTCCTGGCTCCGCTCCTGATGCTCTCCTGGCACCACTAACAACTGTGGAACTCTTGTCATTCTGGAGATGGGATTGCTGTGATGCTCCTTGGGTGGGCCTCACTGTCCTGTACTTATTTCTGCTCACTTCCCTGAGCCTGGGAAGGATTTGTCACCAGGGTGTCTAGGAATCAAAGCTCTCTTGAGACTTTGTTATATTAAACCTTGGACTTGAAACAGGGTTGTCCATCATTTTATGTTTTGTGAATGTACCCTTCATATGTTCTTTGCAGAGCCCTGTGTACTCACCGCTAAATGGTTTATTAATTGTGGTGCTTAATAGTAAGATTGTTCTGCAATTAGATCATGCATAATTGCCTAACTTCTTGGTTCTGGTTTGTCTGTTGTTCTTAGGCTGGTGCTTCTATTTATTTTATTGTGAGTAAAAAAATAAAAAGGGATTTTATCATGTGACTCCTGCTGGTTAAACTTCATCTAAATTAGTAGGAAAGTATGCAAGTCCGATAACTGAGATTTCAATGCTGAAAAGGAGGAGAAAACAAGATGCGATATGAGTGGAGGAAAATGACATCTGCCTGTTCCTCACCACCAAAAAGCAAACAAACAAACAAAAATGAAAACAAAAAACTCCTGACAGCATATAGTGTCTTTGCTTATAGCCATGGGGATACCTTATGTGTTTATAAAATGAATGATTGAATTTAAAGAGATCAGAACATGTGGATTTCTTTTTCCCCAGAACACATCACAAAGCCAAGTCTAAGAGCCATAAGCGATAGGGCAAGGAAGTATAAATGGACAGGAATGGAAGGAGAAAGCAATTAAATTTGATAGAAACAGGGCCCAAGTATGTGACATGCTCTCTACTGATCCCGAGACTGCCATTTCCAGTGAAAAGACAATTAGGGTTTTTCAGGGACAGTGGCTGAGAAAAGGGCATCCAGAATAAGAAGGTGAAAAAAAAAACCAAAACCAAAAAACAAAAAACAACCCTAACAAAAATGAGTTTTTCCAAGAGAGAATTTTGATCATGTTTAGGCTGGTGTCAGGAATGATAAGAGGTCCACAAGCCCAAGGGAATTTAGCAAATCTTAGCTGGAGAAACTCTGCTTTATTCTGTGAATCTACAGAGGCATGTAGACAGTATATGTATGAAATAATGTGTTATATCTGCACACAGGGTATATCCAACATATAATCTCTTCAACACTTACAGAAAATTGCTTGCTGATGCTTATAAATGAGAGAGGTTACGAGAGATAAGAGGGTGGTCTGTGTTCCCAAGGCAGCCACTGGGAAAAGAAGGACGTTATTTAAAATGATTCTAAGTGACTATCTTCCTAAATTGTATGTTGTGTTCTGTTCTCCAGTTGATTCTCCCCAATTTAGGTTCCAAAAGGCAACACCAACACACACAACTGCCCCGTAATGATACTGCATTTATCCCAATTTGGTTTTATTTAATAAAAAAGTATTTTCATGAATAGAAACAAAACTATCATGATACCAAAATACTCTGTGCACCCATGTATTGGGAAAATAACAGAGTAAAGAAGGCTTTTTGCTTTTTAAGCATGGAGAAGTGTTTGGGAGCTGCTCTATTCCCAAGACAAATCTGTGTTCTTGGTAGAAACTGCTGACGGGGTGTATTTGGGATCATAGAAAACCTCTCATACATCTAGAGTCATGGGGGTCTTATTATAGCCTGTTAGTTATTTTCGCCACCTAAACTTTACTGCAAAAGAAACCCAAGATTATGTCTGGACTTGCAATGGTAGCAAAAGGGTATCTTCCTCTTTATGTACTGCTTTTGATCAACATGTGTCATTAATCTCTCCTTCCTGCAGTAAGTGATGGAACACTTTATCAGTTCTTTCTTCAATTAGATTGATGTATGTGCATTCCTTGAATTTTAAAGGTCATTAATTTTCACATTAGTCTCTTTGGTTGGGAGCACACAGATTGATATATTGATGACTTAGTCTTTCATTGATTCTACATCATCTTTAGCACTGTGAGTCATGAGTGGTGCCTCCTTCTCAACCATGACACAGTGAGTGAAAATGTATTGATATTTGCAGAGAAATAAGGAACCTAGCTTTGTCCCTTATGTGGCATTTTATTGCCCCTGGATGAAAATAATTATAAAATGTATTCAGTCATATACTTAGAGTGTCATCGGCTTGTGTCGACCTTTCTCCCGGATCTGTGGGTAATATCTATAACATATAACACCTTCAGCCTAGTGACCTTCCATTTGCATTGATGCTTCAAACTTAAGGACTTCCTGAAGTTACTTCAAAATATTTCATTAAAGAAGTAAGTTTCCCTGGTCACCTGAATTGAGATTTGTCACCCACCCATTTGATGGATCAGCCATGTTGAATTATTCAGTGTGGGTCAAAGTAATGATGAACTTCATACAGATGTGATATTCCAAAGATAACCCAGCATTTTATCTCATCTCCTTCCACAGAATAGACCACACATGCCATGTTTGTGCCACAAACACACCTATTATAATGGCAATAATGAAATAATAAAAGTTTGGTCACCAGAAGCAGCTGATTGATGTCCTTGACCACTTGAGAATGATTGGACATGACTGACACATGGGGGAAAATGATTAGACATGACTGCCATGAGGGAAAATTCCTGTCGCAGTAACCCATCAAACATTTTATTGAGGAGAAAGTCCACTCAAATCTTTAAAAAAAAATGTTTTTGGGTGAAGAAGGTACAAAATCCTTGGCTCAAGTTGTTGAATGAAGTAGAATGTAGTCAGATGTGTAATACAGTCAATGCTGATCCCGAACACAGCTCGTCAGTCATTTTCAGTACAACATTAAGTCATCTGAACCTCTCTGGACCTCAGTCTTCTGGTCTGTAGCAGGAAGTTACACTACATCATCTTCAAATTTCCTTGTGCTCTAAATGTTTATATGTAAATATTAGAAAATCATACAGAAGATTCAGAAAGCAATTGAAACAAAGAAGTGTTAACAAAAGACTCAACATAAATGTTAATCGGTCTCTGAGGAACACAACTGAAGAGTTGCTCGTCATTTGAAAATCCAGTGGTGTGCAGAGCAGGGTAGTAAATGTCACCAATTCAAGCCAGGAATTATTTTATTAAATAGCTGTTGGAAGTCTAGCCATATCCCAGTTGGAAAACAGGGAATCAATCAGGTCCATTTTAATGTAAAACTAAGGCTCTGTGGGCACTTATAGTGTAGCAGGGGGAAAGGTCTTCTAATCAAAGAACAATATAGGGGTTACTGGGTTGCGCATTTGGTTAAGCGTCCAGCTCTTGATTTTGGCTCAGATCATGAGCTCATGGATGTTAGATCAAGCCCCACTTGGGGCTCCATGTGGGCATGGAGTCTGCTTGAGATTCTCTCTTTCCCTCTCCCTCCACCCTCCAACCCCACCTCTCACACTTGCTCTCTCAAAAATAAATAAATAAATAAATAAATATTTTTAAAAAGACCATTATAATATTCAAAGTTTGTTTCTGTGCCCAGACGACGACATGAAGATTTCTCTGTATTGTTGTTGTTGTTCTAACTTGTAGGTCATCAAAAATATTGGTCCTGGGGCGCCCGGGTGGCTCAGTTGGTTAAGCGGCTGCCTTTAGCTCAGGTCATGATTCTGGGGTCCTGGGATCGAGCCCCGCATCGGGCTCCCTGCTCGGCGGAGAGTCTGCTTCTCTCTCTCTCCCCCTCTCCCTGCCACTCTGCTTACTTGTGCTCTCTCTCTAGCTCTCTGTCAAATAAACAAATAAAATATTTTTTTAAAAAAAGGTCCCTTCTATCATACACTTAAGCTTGTAAGCCATCTCAAATTCCCTTTGGAAGTAAAGCACAATTCCAACATGAATAAAATCCTGTATATAATCAAGCCCCAAATGTACTGCTCTAGAAATACGGAGTGAGGGGCACCTGGGTGGCTCAGTAGGTTGAGGCCTCTGCCTTCAGCTTGGGTCATGATCCCGGGGTCCTGGGATCAAGCCCCACGTCAGGCTCTCTGCTCAGCGGGGACCCTGCTTCCTCCTCTCTCTCTCTGCCTGCCTCTCTGCCTACTTGTGACCTCTGTCAAATAAATAAATAAAATCTTAAAAAAAAAAAAGAAAGAAATACAGGGTGAGAGCAGAGATTAGAAGAAGCATGTGTGGAGGGATTTGAAGAATCTTTTGGCAACTGGTGCTTCTTGAAATGCCTTCCCCAGTTTCTGCAGCCCTGCATGGTCACTGCTTTTCTTTCTAAATTATCTCGCCTTTTCTCCTTTTCTTATCAGAGGGGCTGGATGCTTAAGCCCCACTCTTTTCCTTCTCTAGTCACCTCCTCAGAGAACTCATCAATCCTCATAACTTCCACCATCTCTGCCAGTCCGAGCAAGGGCAGCAGTGGACCAGAGAGGTCAGGAGGCGTCAGGACAAAAGTCTCATTAACAGGGAGGGATCTGCAGACTCTACCGAGCTCGGCAGAAAGCCAGTCAAGTGAGACTTGAGCATCAGTCTGTACTAGAGAGAAGAAATGAATGTCCCCGATCAGGGAAACCACCTGGTCAAGGCAGGGGAGGAAAGCGTTCACCCCTCCAGTTGCTCTTCTCAATGTGTGGACCAGCAGCACTGACCTCACTTGGGAATTTGGCTGAAATGCAGAATCTCGGCCCCGACCCTAGACCTTCTGGATTGGAACCTGCAAGTAATTAGTAGGTGTACATGAAAGTGTGAGAAGCACTAGCCAAAACCAAAATGAAACAAAAAAAAAAAGTCAGTAGAGATAGGAATAGACTGGCGGCGATCAGGTTCTACCTGCACTATTACATATGATTCTTGGATATCACATAGAAAATGGGAAGTTTCCTTCCAACCTTGGCAGTTAGCAAACATAGCCAAGAAGGAACAAATGTGGTGGAGGTGGGCCACATCAGAGAAGCTTTATTTCCTTTACTCAGCCAAGGGGGTCTAGCTGGGGCAGAAGATCCTTTTCTAGGAGCAGTATCACCTGATTCTGAAAATTGGGGCCAAGGGCAGACTATGGGGGACCTTGAAACCTACTAAGGAGTTCCAGTGTTGTTCCTGGATGCATAGATTTATTGACTAAGGAGGAATCTAGTAAAATCAATGACTTAGGAAGAAGCCACCAGAAGCAGGAAAAGACCAAACAAGGAGATGAGGCAGGGCAGATGTGTGTATGTTTTGCTAATTTTGTCCCCATACTTTTGTCAGTGTCACTTCTGATGTGCAGAGACGCCCATCTACTCCTTTACTCCCCAGAACATTCCTTCCAGCCATATAACCCCATGTCAGCATGATTACCAAACCCTCTTGTCCCTAGTATTCTATATGATTTAACCTCAACGTCTTAAAATAGAGACTTATGGATTGGGTTGGGGGAGGGGGTTGCCTAGGAGGGCCACGCAGACCAAATTCCCACATCCTGCTTAAATCCTTCCAGTGACAGACATCTTGATGACTCACCAAGCCATCCATTACAGGTCAGGGGAGCTGTAATTGTTTAAAAAGTTCTTCCTTATATTGAGCTGAATTTCTTTTTTTCCTTTGTGCCAATCACATACTAAAAAGCACTAGGATAGCACAGCTATCTGCCTTTCATCTATTTCTCTTTCGCAGATTCTGTTGAGTCTGCAAGTTGAAAGTGTTTTAGGCTTTCTTTAGTGATCTGAAAGAACTCAAGCATTCTCCTCGTGAAAAGAGCTTATTTAAACTGTTCCTTTTGATATACAGCTACTCAGAGAGCCGGGGTAGGTCCTTAGCTGGTTGTGTTCTCTTTTTAGTTTAGATGTAGTTAGATTAGCTTATGATTTCCTGGCTCCAGTACCACCCTGGACTACAGAGAGTTTGGAGCAAGAATACCAGGGGTAGGTAGCCTGAATGACAAAAACCAACACATAATGTAGATCAGATACATGTAAAGGGCACTTAGGCAACAAAGTGTTACTGAAACAATGTGCTGACTATAAGCCCTGGTAGGTGTTATTTACATTTGCAAAGAGCAGTAAATCTGTCAATCCAGGTGGGCTTGCCTAGCTAAGGATCTGAGATAAAACAAGAGTCTCAGGGGCACCTGTTAAATAGCGGTGATTGTCCATGCTCTGTTTAGGGACAAAGGCAGCTTGATCAATGACACCCCTTGTCTCTTCCCAATGTCAGCTGTCTTTTAGAAATAATTAGATCCTGATGCCCACCAATGTTCTACCAGACAACTGGCTCTCCCCCTCTGATTCCCTCAACACCAAAAACCCTGTGTTGTAGACCAAATAGTCTTCTGGTCTGCAAGCTCGGGATTAGACAGACCCTTGAGCAAAGGAACTTGACCAAGACAAGGTCGGGTGGGAGGCCAGCCAACTGGTTTCTTCCTGTGAAGATCAGCCTCGTGTACCTGTGACAGAGCTCTGACATCCTGTCTTTGGTTTTCGAATCGCAAAGGAAGTCACCAGAACCCAAACTCATCAGTGCCCACCATTGCATGCTTACAATGTAGCAGAAACAGTGCAAGGACATGCTGAAGGTACATCATTGTATCCAGCACCACAACAACCTTGATGAGATAGACAATTATCACCCATTTTCCCATCTGAGAAACTAAGGCAATGGCAAGACGAGATAGCCTAACTGGAGACACAACAGAGAGTGGGGGGGTGTGACTTCAGCCCTCCAGACACATAACCACAACACTACACTCCTCTCCTTAGCGTTAAATACAAACATGAGGCAAAAAATAAACATTGCGTAAGGCAGAGAATCCTCTCAAGTTATTGGGAAGAGTGTGAAAATTAGTGCTTTCAGAACAGTAGAGTGCACATGATAGCAAAAAACTAAAAGATTAAAAAATTTACTCACCAAAGTTAACACAGGAGAACCTATCCAAAGTCTCGATTTGGTTTTAAAATATTTTGTTGACAGTTAAGTGTGTAATTATATTTAGTAGCTATTCATTTTCTAGCATGTGTCTTTACCCACAACAAGAAATGATTGCTGCAGGGGGGGACACCTGGGACAGCACCCCTGACCAGAGGACTGATGGCATATATCTGACCACCAAACAACCCACTGGAGTAGATGAACATTTGGTTGACATCAGAAATGATTAGAACTTATTTCTTGGGTTTTATTAAAAATATGCTTTTTTGCTATAGCTACTGTTTCAACCTTTCAGGAGGAATAAAATGAAGTCACAGATAAGGATTCAAAACTGAATTGTCAAATACGACTTTTAATAATATGATCCACACCAAAAGGAGACTTTATTAGGATTTTGGCAGATTAAGAAGTGCATCGATAGTTGAAGATTTAAATATGATGTCAACTTTTCCATGCATAGCATGGAAGTATCTTCATTGAGCAAACATTTTCAGACTGCCTGCCTGGTGCCAAAGACCATGGAAAAGACTAGGGACACAGTGTCGAACTACAGTGTATCATTTAGGATGCCTTTCAGTTCCAGTAACAAACCCACCAAGTAAACAAGAAGAAGGATGATAGGGTAATATCAAGGTTGATTATTTTAGAGGCACCAGGTTGTCATAAAAGACTTGAGCTTTCCCTTCTTTCCGCCCTAGTGTCCTCTCATAGTTGAAAAATGGCCATTGCTAATCCAGGCATCACATCCACACTTTAACAAGGGCCAGAATGGCAACCTTGCCCATAAAACCCCTAGTAGACTTCCCCTGTGTCTCACTGGCCAGAAATGGGCCACAAGACAATCTCGAAACCAATAACCAGCAAAGGGAATGGATTTCCAGGATAGGCTCAGACTAATCAGAATTTATCAGAGCTGAGATGGATTTGGTTACGGAACAGATAAGCATTCTGTCAAGAAGAGAGTTTTGGGAGACAATGATTAGGTTGGCTAGTAGTCTCCAAGGTTATAAACATGCATGCTCAGGATCTGTAGATAGAAAATTCTAGGTTTGGCTACCTACCATACTGACTCCATTTGCTCCATTTGCTTTAGCACTTAAAAAAACAAAAACAAAAACAACAACAACAAAAAAGCCCCTCTTTTGTTGTGCTTTTTAAAAAAAATTAACATTTCAATCATTTTAAGTGTCCAAAATTCAGTGCCATTAGGTACATTAACAATGCTGTATAACCACTATCACTATTTCCAAAACTTTTTCATCAGCCCAAACAGAAACGCTGTGCCCATCAAGTAGTAACTCCCTACTTTGTTTAGCCCCTGGTAACCTCTAATCTACTTTCCATGAATTTGCCTATTCTAAATACCTCATTTAAGCAGACTTATATAATATTTGTCCTTCTGTGTCTGGCTTATTTAACATAGCATACTGTTTTCAAGGTTTATTCATATTGTAGCCTGGATCAGAATTTCATTTCTTTTGTAGCTGAATAATATTCCATCGTGTGAATATACCGCATTCTGTTTATCCATTCATCTGTCGATGGACACTTGGGTTGTTTCACCTTTTGGCTATGGTGAATAAGGCAGCTACATACATGGGTATACACGTATCTGGGTGAGTCCCTGTTTTCTAGAACCTCACTGAGCCCCAGTGACAAAGTGGGCATTGCTAACCTATTACATATGTTGTATGAAATTATGTAACATCTGTAAAGGACTGAGTTGCATCTACTGCTACCATCTTTATTGTTGTTTTATTTGTTGATGTTGGAACCCAGAGCAGAGCACAAGGGAGGGGTGGCTAGCTTAGCCTGAGGATTCAGAAATATTTGAGCTGTGCTTTGAAGATCAATTAAGAAGAGGCATCATAGAACCCTCTAGAGGAAGTGCCATGAGGGTTTACCAAATAGAAAGAATACGATCAGATCCAAAGGATCTGATTTTTCTATCCTTCAGTCATCATGGTGGAGATTGGGTTGAAGGGAAGAAAAGCTAAACATAGAGAAACTAGTTTGAGGGTTATGATTATTGTTCAGACACCAAGTGATTTAGGCTGGAACCAAAACCATGGCTGAACAGGGGTAATATTGGAAACCAAGACCTGGGTGAGAGATTGGCTGTGAAAATAAGGAAAAGGAAAGAATAGTTAATGGTTTGAACTGTAGAGTATGGTACCATTCTCGGAGAAAGAAGATGCCTGTTGGAAGAACAGGTTCAGCAGGATGAGGAGATGGTAAATGCTCATTTGAACAGGTCACGTTTAAGGGATATGAGATCTGGGAGGAAGCCCTCAATGGTTAGTTAGTTATAAGCAAGGACTGGAATTTACAAGGAGGTCAGGAGGTACAGAACTAAGGAAATCATTAGGCAAGAAGGAAATGGAGTTACAGGTGTGGATGAAATTAATGAGAAGGTATGTACAGAGGGTTTAGGCCTAAGCCCTGGGGAGGACTAATATTTAGGAGGTGAGCACACTGACAACTAATAAACAAATAGGAGGAATGAGACAACTAGCAAGACTGGCAAGGGGAAGCCGAGGGGTCTAGCCCCCGGCAGGAAGTGTGCAAGAATTTGAAGGACAAGTCAGCCACAGTGCTGAGCAATCAGGGTGGCAGAAAGGACAAGGATCTGGCAATTAAGAGGTCATTGCCAGCTGTCTCTGATCAAAGCCAGAGTAATGTGAATTGAGAAATTTTGAAAGGGGATGAAGACATGGAACTAGGATTATCCTTTCTTTCATTGTCTTTCTTTCTTTCTTTTCTTGCCTGAAAATAGAGCATAATGGCAGATTTTCAAGTTACTTTTATTTATTTATTTATTTATTTATTTATTTTAAGGGCTTTTTTGGTTTTGTTTTGTTTTGCTTATTTGACAGAGAGAGATCACAAGTAGGCAGAGAGGCAGGCAGAGGCAGAGAGGCGGAAGCAGGCTCCCCGCTGAGCAGAAAGCCTGATGCGGGGCTCCATCCCAGGACCCTGAGATGGTGACCTGAGCCGAAGGCAGAGGCTTAACCTACTGAGCCACCCAGGTGCCCCAACAAAACATTTTCTAATCTACGAACCCTTGGCAATTAAAAGTGCCCAGCTCCCTGTCTGGCTAAAGGGTCATTGGAAGAACATACAAAAAGGAAATAAAATTAAGTTTCGAGTGCCCGTTATGTGCCAAGTATTGGATTTGGCTCTTTCATGCCCCATTTGAATTTCTCAGTGCCCTGCGAGGTACTTATTATACAGATTTCTAAACCAAGACTCAGAAAGTGGCCTCATATGTGAGTGAGAGGAGAAGTGGGGTCCTAGTGTTTCAGGAGATTTGGGGAAGAGTTGGGGAGCCTTCTTCTCTCGCCTTCAGTAGATAAAAGCCTGAGAAAGTAATCAAAGGATGGAAATACGGCTTTCATTTGCAGATGTAAATATTTAAAATACCACATTTATCTGACACCTGCTACACAATTCACCCTCCGTTGACTTTGACATTTCATTATTCTGAAATGACCTTTGCCCTCTAGCATAACACCTAATCCATTAAAAGGAAAGGAAAAGAGAAATGAAAACTAGAAAGAGTTATGTGAAGATCACAGAGAAGGTTTTTTATACCCCTGTGCCTCTGCTTTCGATCAATTTTTCTCTTCTATCCCAATAATGTGGTTAGCCAAGCCAGACAAAAAAAAACAGAGAAATGGCTCTTCCCTCTCGTTTTTGCTACAATGTCAAAAAAATAAATAGGGTAATCATATCAGTCGCATTGACTTGGGACATCTTGGACATACTGCCCTTTGGGAGTGCAGAAGCACCATTCCAGGGTTTTTATTGAAGAATCCCTACTTTTTCCTTTTCCCTTTATTTGTGTGAACACTGCAGTCTAAGAAGTATTGAACCTTGTCTGAGAAGAAGCTGCAAGGCGGCTCCGAAATCAGCAGCCTGACAGCAAGCTTTTTAAAAATGCATCAGGCAATCTAGAGTAAGCTTTTATATTAATAGAAGACACAGGTAGAAGATGAAGAGCCACAGCCACTGATACGGACACCATTTGAGAGCTGTGTCATTGGCACAGAGTGTGTGCTTAACTGTCATTTGAAATTGAGTCTGTGGCTGCCACCACTACTGTCCCCGTGGCGACATGCCGGTGTCCCCAGGGCCTCCATCAATAGTCACTGAGGTCTGGTGGGCAGGAGACTGGCTAGAGTCCTAGAGATAAGCATTGATCTTCTGCATACCTTGGTTCCAGCATCTGCAAAGAAAGGGCTATAGAGTCCCCTCTCTCTACTCCCCGTTCCTTCTGACAAAGGACCTAACATGTCAGACAAAACCAAGGTTTTTACTGCATTCTGTAGTTGACTGGTTTATTTGATAGTGGGTTAAAAGTGAAGCCCGCAGGAGTTAGATTTCCACCACTAATGTATTTATTTATTGACTCTCTGACATCTGTGCATAGCCCTGTGCTAGGGAATAAATGAATGACAATATGCCAGATTCATCAGTTTATTCCTGACTGCTAACCAAGGTCCTGGAGTTGCAAGTAGATCTTCTCCTTTTCCACTGAAAGTCAGTCTGTGTATTTGCCTTACACAGAAGCCTCTGGAGTCCCCTTATCCTTTCTTTCAGCACATATTTGTGGCTGAGAATATGCATCTGCTATGCCTCAGGTGCTGTTCTGGGCACTAAGAAATGAAAGATAAATAATTCTCAGTACCCAGCCTCAAAGAGCTCAAAGTCTAGCAGAAGAGGGAGGTTGAAAAACAGATCCTCGTGCCATCATGAGGATGGCAAAGAGAGAGATCATCAAGATGCTGTGAGAGCTCAAAGGGGGCAATTCTTAGAGAGAAGGACTCCAATTCTCAGCGTAAAATTGAAAAAGTTGTTTGAAGTTAATGGTACTTGGCAACACACGTTCCCTGAGCAGGATCATGTGACACAGGTACGAAAAGGAGGACCCACAAGTTGGATACCGAGTGTATTATAAGCAGGAGGGAGGACAGTAGCAAAAGCAAAGGAAGAAACAAAAAGCATGGCTGTGAGAGGTGAGGGAAATGGGTAAAAGAGAAACAGAAGACCAACGAGTGGTCAATGACTGAGCAGAGTAGCACTGGGGTGAAGTGACAAGAAAAAGTCAGCCAGGACCATCTGCGTAATTCATAGTATGTTTACTTCTCAATTAGATTTGCATAAGTCTTTATTGCATGAACTTCTCCTTCAAAGTCTACGAAGGTCTGAATTCTGTAGTTAGGACCTATTTGCCTACCCTAAGAACCTCTTGGAGCTATCATTTAGAATTTAGCCAGGCAGAAGATGTACTGAGAGCCACCTGGTGTGATTATTTTCCATTCTTCCTGATCATTCAGGATTCATCAATAAAATGATTTATATTATATATAATATAAATTATATTTATTAATATATAAATTATATATATATAATTATATAAGTTATATATTTATATGTATCATAAAAATGATTTATGTGATCAGTTTGGGTTTTTTTTACTTTATTCCCAAGAATGCTGAAGAACATGTTAGCTGGGTTAGAAGGCAAGCTTTTAAGCAGTAGTTGCTCTCTTTTTATCATAAATCTACCCTGGAATCCTACTCCCTCTCCGAGCCAGGGCATGGGTATCCAACTGCTCAGTGGACATTCCCACTGAGCCTCTGACCTGTCATCCCATCCCTTTGAAACTCGACCCCTCATTCTCCTGAGGTCCCTCTTGGCCATCATGCTTTTCACTGTCTCTGTCTCCATGCCTTTTCATTGCTGTTCTCTCTTATCTGATATTCCATCTTCTAGTTCACCCACACCTCCCACTCTTTCTTCTCTATTTAGCTAACTCCCAGGAATCCTATCGGGCTTCACAAGCACAGCTCCAGAAAGCTACCTCTGCCCCCTTCCCCTCACATCCCCCCCTCCACCATCCCCTTGTAGACTGATCTAAATGCTTTCTTTTTGTGGTTCCATTGCAATGGGTACATAGTTCCTGCTTGGTGCCCATCATACTGAATAGTAATTGCTAGTCTGCTTGTTTGTCTTTCCATGAGTCTGGTAGCTGGTAGGGACCTCATACATCATAGTTACTCCATACTTGTTTGTTGATTACATGAGCGAGTAAAGAAAATAATGCACCAAAATCAACAAAGTCAAGAGTTGAGATTCTTCAGTTCTGTTGAATCTTTCCCAGTTCTTCAGTGGGCTAACCATTCAGGAGTTATACTGCATAAAGGATTATTTCTGACCCCTCTATTTCTAATCCCAATGGTGCGATTATAAGCTTTCTAGTTTTTAATTATTTACTTTAATTCTCTAGCTTTTCTATATTATGCTTATATAATTAGCTAACCTTTAGAATAAAGTAACATTTTTTAAAGCCCCTCTCTTCTCAATAAACAACCCAAAAAATGTAAGCCCAGACCCAGTCTTCTTGTAGCCCAGGTATTTGTATGAAGGAGTGAACAATTTAGGAGGAATAGGGAAGAGGTTGGCTGTTCAGAAAATACTATTTTGTGATAAGGTTTAGAAAGCATTAGTTTCTTGAATACTGGATTTGGGTTTATTGATATGGATATAAATAGAATAAGGTCAGTAAATGTACAGTCTAATGCAAGCTTTGAAGAATGAATACACACTTTCTGGGTCAATTTTTAAAAATATACTTAAAACCTCTACATAATAAATATATGTGAAGAAAAAGGGATAAATGTATACAATATAGATATATACAAGAGACACATCTTTCTGCCAGAATGGGTTTATTCAATAAATATCCAGCAGCTTTCTCAGAATAGTCTGCTATCAGGACAGCCGTTAGTCTTAGAGTTCTGACCCAATTCTAAATAAGTAATTTTATTCTTCCTGCTTAAATTTCCCTACCATTGCTACTCAACACAGTATTCTTCTTCATTTCCCATCCCATCCGAAGTGTTACTCCATCCTGAAAAACAGCATCGTGTTCCAGTCTAAAGGTGACTGCTTTGCTATGATGAGTGAGGCAATTTTGCTATGTTAAGTGCTTTGGGAAAAAAGCACTTACAGGGCTCCCATAGAAATGCAGCTAATATTACTCAATGAACCTTCCTTTCAGTCGTTGTGCAGTGTGGCATTTTCAAAATGAAGAGGCCTTCCCCCATTGCCATTTATTTATGTGATGTATTCAAAATGGGCCCATTTCCCAAAGGCATCTGGGAATATGTGAGGAAGAAATATGAAAGAAACAAAAATTAAATACAGATGAAGTTAAACAGCTAACAGCAGAGAGGCCAGTGGCGTCGCAACTTCAAACCTTGATCTGAAATCCTTAACGATCAGGAAGAATGGAAAATAATCACACCAGGTGGCTCTCAGTACATCTTCTGCCTGGCTAAATTCTAAATGATAGCTCCAAGAGGTTCTTAGGATAGGCAAATGGGTCCTAACTACAGAATTCAGAGCCTCATAGACTTCGGAGGAAAAGAGTATGTGCAGGCTTATTGAATATGATTACAGGCACATTTAAAAGATAACCAAATTTTTTGAAAAGCACAGCAAGCAACACACTATATATGCATAGACAGACCACACATTTTTTTCTAGAATATATCACCTTGCTTTTTCTTTAAACTCACCCATTCAGGGGCGCCTGGGTGGCTCAGTGAGAGCACCTGCCTTCAGCCCAGGTCATGATCTCAGGGTCCTGGGATCGAGCCCTATGTCAGGTTCCCTGCTCCACGGGGAGCCTGCTTCCCGCACCCACTGCCTGCCTCTCTGCCTACTTGTGATCTCTCTTTCTGTCAAAATAAAAAAAAAAAACCACAACTTTAAAATCACCCACTCATTTTCTTTTAGTAGCCTCAAATTACTGTTCTCTTCCTCAGAAAAATCTCTGAGCCTGTTTTCAAGATACATGTTTTCCTTAAAAAACAGTGGTATTATTGATTTATAAATACCCAAAGGTGTCTTATGGTTAATTCAGGTGTGTTAGCAGAAATAACTCAGCACTCATCTCTCTACCTTGATAAGGATACAAATTAGGAAGGCACTGTATACCAATTTTTGATAGGAGATACTCATACTGATTTTTTAAAAATTTCTATTGTAAGCAAGTCTACATTGTCTCTATCATATATATATGTATCTATATACACACACATATTTATTTATTTGACAGAGAGAGGGGTCACAAGTAGGCAGAGAGGCAGACAGAGAGAGGGGGAAAGCAGGCTCCCCACTGAGCAGGGAGCCTGATGTAGGGCTCGATCCCAGGATCCTGAGATCATGACCTGAGCTGAAGGCAGAGGCTTAACCCACTGAGCCATCCAGGCGCCCTTGTCTCTGTCTTTTTAAAATTATGTTAGTCACCATACAGTACAGCTTTAGTTTTTGATGTACTGTTTCATGATTCATTGTTTGCGTATAATACCCAGTGCCCCATGCAATCTCTGCCCTCCTTAATACCCATCACATGGCTCACCCATCCCCTCACCCACCTCCCTTCTAAAACCCTCAGTTTGTTTCTTGGAGTCCATAGTCCCTCATGGTTCCTCTCCCACTCCAATTTCTCCCCCTTCATTTTTCCCTTCTTTCACCTATTCTCCTTGCTATTCCTTATGTTCCACAAATAAATGAAACCATATAATTGACTTTCTCTGTTTGACTTATTTCATTTAGCATAATCTCCTCTAGTTCCATCCATGTTGATGCAAAAGCTGGGTATTCATTCTTTCTGATGGCTGAGTAATAACCCATTGTATATATGGACCACATCTTCCTTATCCATTCGTCTGTTGAAGGGCATCTTGGCTCTCTTCACAGTTTGGCTATCATGAACATTGTGTCTATGAACATTGGGGTACATATGGCCCTTCTTTTCACTACATCTGTATCTTTGGGGTAAATACCCAGTAGTGCAATTTGTGGGTCATAGGGTACTTTTATATTTTAATTTTTTGAGGAACCTCCATACTGTTTTCTAAAGTGGCTGCACCAACTTGCATTCCCACCAATAGTGTAAAGACTGTTCCCCTTTCTCCACAACTTCACTAACATTTGTTGTTTCTTGCCTTGTTGATTTTTGCCATCTTAAGTGGTGTAAGGTGGTATCTCAGTGGGGTTTTGATTTGAATTTCCCTTATAGATAATGATGATGAACACTTTTTCATGTGTCTGTTAACTATTTGTATGTCTTCTTTGGAGAAGTGTCTGCTCATGTCTTCTGCCCATTTTTTGACTTGACTATCTTAAAACCTTACCTAGATATTTAAAGAAAATAAGAGAATTTTCCAGGAAAACATCAAGGCCTTTGGCATTGGAGGTTTTATGTGACCAAGATAACAAAGACTTGCCTCAATGAGGAGCATCTCTCAAATTTTGCAAATGAG
The DNA here is from genome assembly GCA_004024625.1 of Mellivora capensis. Classification (NCBI taxonomy): domain Eukaryota; kingdom Metazoa; phylum Chordata; class Mammalia; order Carnivora; family Mustelidae; genus Mellivora; species Mellivora capensis. Next base: position 79,937 of record PISX010000462.1, on the reverse strand, counting down.
TGTAATGTTTTGATTAATTCAGCAAGTATTTCTGGGACATTGCCTTTTGAGTATGTCTATTTTTTAAAAAATCTTTTTGAAATGCTTAGAAGCACAGATAGTAATGGTTCTAAGCCTAGAAGTTGGAATCTCATAGATTTGGGCCGGTATCTGGCTTCATTCTCAATATGGAAACTCTGGTTTCACTAAGTTGATTTTCTATAAGATGTGGCTAAACAGAGCATCTACCTCCAAGAATCTGAAGATTAAATGAGATACTGCAGGTACCACCTGAGGGGACGTAGAAGGTGAGTGTTAGCTGATGGCCAGGCAATAGTTGAGCTACCTGTTTGCCTTCCAGTCTGAGTCAATGACAACCTGCTGATCCTCTTTGCATCCACACCTAAATCTTTCCTTCCCATTTACTCCAGAGGTCCGCAATCATCTAACAGGACCATGCACACAGCTTGCTAATACTGCCCCCAAATTTCAAAGTCCTACTTCCCCTGCATTGCAGTTTCAAGTTGGATTTGGGGCCTCTGACCTAAAGTCCTGCCTTTTTATACCCAGTTTTCTTTCCTTTACCATTGTTTTGAGAGGAAATGGTCTTAAGAATGAAACTAAAAGTCAAAGCCAAGCCTTTCTGCAATAGGGCACACATCTCTTCATTCCTTCTATATCCTCCCAACATGGACGGCTTGTGCTTACTTCCATGGGCAACATCTTATGTGCAACCACATAGCTTTTCTTCCTCTGTGCCACCCGTGTCCTTCATTCTGATGCTGACCGAACACCTCTGTCTGCCCTGGATGGCTGCTTGGGTCAGACTCCTAGACCAGTGGCCCCACCCCCTTGCTCTTTGGTTTTTCTGCCAATTGCCCATGCGCTTGTCCCCTCTGATCCAGATGCTCCAGGGTGCTCCCACTGAGATGGTCTAGAGCTATAGACCCTTATGGCTTTGGAGCTAGAATGCCCATGGAATACCTGTGAACTGAAATATTTAATTTTACAGATGGGAATGAATACACTTGGAGGTTGTGGTGAAGGTACTGGAAACTGGGTCTCCTCTTTATGCATTTAAACACAACTGCAAGGGAAAACAAACAATTCCTTCAATTTGAAATTTTAAATATAAAAATGGAATATCATCGTACATGTCTGCCTTTCAATTATAGAAGGTCTACGAAATGGTAGAATGAGACCTATTTCTCTTGCCTTCATTTAGCTTTCTATATGAAGAATATTTCTCCTTATTTAAGTCTGAACTTTTTGTATTTATCAAAAGAAATGAACGTTTGTTCTACCTCTTTTTTGTTAAGATGTATTATTATTTATTTGAGAGAGAGAGAGAAAAAGCATGGGGAGGAGCAGAGGGGAAAGGAGAGAAAGAATCTCAAGCAGATCCTCGCTGAGCACAGAGCTGGATACTGGCTCAATCCCAGGACCCTGAGATCATGACCTGAGACGAAATCAAGCGTTGGCTGCTTAACTGACTTAGCCCCCCAGGGGCCCCTGTTTTACTTAATTCTTAAATGAATAAATAGCTGTCAATTTAAAGAATTCTATCTTAAGTTGGTAATCAGAAGAAATAGGTACAAATCAGAGGTAGGAACTGTATTTATTTTTTAGCAATGCAAAATTGAGTAAGAACCCACAAAGCCTGCTATGATAGAATGGTTACAGAAATTTAGAATGCATTGAAGACATAGAATACCGTGCAGTCACTAAAAGGGTTGTTTTCTTGGATATAGTGGGGATATCTATGTGCTATTGAATTGAAAGTAAAAAGGGAAAACTGCATTTAGCCTGACCCAATACTATTTATATTAGAATTAACACTGGGAAGGAAGTACCACAAAATATTATCCATAGTTATCTCTGTCTTGGTAGATGGTAAAGGGTGTTTTATTCTCTTCTTTTTCCTAAATTTTATATAACAAACATACATAAACAGACACTCAATGGAACTGCCCAGTATACAGTTGGATATCTACTCCCTGGTTGGGACAGAGTTGAGATCCAGGGTATTTTATGATAAAAAGGGAGTGAGTACTGCTTGAAACCGTTCCCTCCAATTCAACTAATATGTGCACCAGCAAAAAAAAGAAATCTAATATGAAAGTAGTTACATCTTCCTAGAAACCAAATAAGGACAGTTACCTTTAATTTCATGGCTGGGGTCAAATATTCCTTCCCCAGTCAGACGCATCTTCTGAGAACAGAAAAACCACTTCACTCCCCTAGTCAAGGAGATTACATTTCAGTGATAAGTTCTAGAAGAGCCTACAACCCAAACACTAGTAAGAGAAGGCCCAGAAAGAGAAAGTGTATATCATGGCTTGACTGCGAGAGCAGCTGCCGGAAGTCCCCAAGAGCACTTGTCTGCTCCACGCCGCCTCATGGAGAAGCAGGGCCAGAAGAGTGCGGTGTTGAGGCCTCTGACTCGGCCAGTGACTCTGCGGCCTCTCCCTTGTTAACTGCACAGACACACGCTCTGGCCCATCTACCTGAGACTCAAGCAGGTCTTGGCTAGAGTGACAAGATCAAGCACTTCCTTGCTGTTAGTTCTGGCCTACTTGGAACAGCAGCTATCCTAACCCCCCTATGGGCCATGAGACCTTGGCCAGGCTCTTCCACCTCTAGGATCTTAGCTTCCACAACCATTAAAGGAAATAATAGTATTTCCTACAGCCTGGTATCGCTGTAAAAATAAAATGAGGCTCCAGGCCCAGGCTCACTGGAAATGCTAAGTACCCACTCCTTCCTTCTCTATCATGGACTGTCTTCTCTCTCTCTCTCTCTCACTCTCTTTTTCTCTCTCCTCCTCCCTTTCCCTCCCTGTCCCTCTCTCTTTCTCCCCGCCTCTTTCCCTCCCCAACCAGGTTAGAAAATGTTCTTTTTTTAAAAAAAAAAAATTTTATTTATTTATTTATTTATTTGACAGAGACAGAGATCACAAATAGGCAGAGAGGCAGGCAGAGAGAGAGGAGGAAGCAGGCTCCCTGCAGAGCAGAGAGCCTGATGCGGGGCTCGATCCCAGGACCCTGGGATCATGACCTGAGCCGAAGGCAGAGGCTTAACCCACTGAGCCACCCAGGTGCCCCAGAAAATGTTCTTTATCTTCACCATGGAGCGTATGTTGAAGATAACTTGAAACAAGATGTAGAGAAAGAAGAAATAATCAAGCTCTCTTGCCATTTCACAGGGCAAATCAGAGATGAGAAGAGATGAAGTCATCACCTCCCAAAATGAGGGTTTTGGGGTTTTTTTTCTTCTTCTTTTCTTTTCGTAAACAGTCCAGCTTTTTTTCTTTAGGTCTAGTGACCCATGATACAGGGCTGACTGCTCTTTTTATTTTTTATTTTTATTTTTTTCATTTTCCTTTTGGTTCACATGGCACTGAGCAACAAAATTATATATATATATATATACATATATATATATATATATATATTTTTTTTTTTTAATAATACCAGTACACACACGAGTAGGAGAGAAGGGCTCCCATTGCTTGCTGAATCACTCACTAATCACTCTGTTCGGACCCAACAGGGAATTCTGACAACGCACCTGACTTTTCATTTATTTATTTTTATTGGTTCTGGGAGAGGTTTGTGATTCATTCCATGTAGGTTGCAAGCCCTTGTGCTGCAGGAACAAATGGTCTCTGGAGTTATTTGCTTTATTAACTTTTAGGGCAAAGGAGGAAGAAATAGGAGAATTGCTTTAACTTCAATATACTGGCAAAAATGTTTGGACTTTTTTAGTTTATCGACACCCGAGCTGCTTTCACGGGTTCTGTTTCTTAATGATAGGTTGGCTGGTTGTACACAAGGAATCAGTATGATGGAACAGAAAGAGCTTGTTGAAAGAACTGGCCAGTGGTCACATCCCTGCCATTGTGGCCAGCCCAGTCACTAGACTCCTATGCCCCTGGGACTCAGTAACATAAAAGGGCTAGTAAAATAAAAGGGTCAGATCAGATATCGTCCTCTTTCAGTAAAAGGATTTATGACTTCATGGATAACGGTGAACTCAAACCTTCAGTATTAATTTTTTTGGGAAATAGAAGGACTCATGTCTCCATGAAGATATGATAATCATAATATAATAATAAAAATTTATTATGCTGTGGGCCCAGTGTTACATCTAACTCCCACAGTGACATAGAAAGAGCTCCCATGATAACAGAGGACACCAAGGATCACAACAGCGAAGTAATTTGCCCGAGGTCACAGAGCTTATGACTCCATGTGAGTGTTTTTTATAATTTTGTCAAGGACAATGCAGGATCATGGTGCCCATATTGAAAGAACACAGTCCCTGAGGGACGTTTAAAGAAAAGCTTAATTGCAACCAAGAAGGAAGGAGAAAAATCTTAGGACAGAAAGGCTCTATCTTTATCACGTATGGTCTCTCTTTCAATGTTCTCTTTAAAAGTGAAGCATTTGTAATTTAGTGAGTCACAAAATAGTACATAAGCACATCGATGTTATTTGAGCAATTTCAATGCCCAGTATATTGGACAGAGGGAGAGAGAACAAAGGTTTTGGTCGAAAGGATGCTGTTTTTGTTTTTCTTTGGGTTCTTGTTTCCTAAACCATAAAATCAACTGGTTGGGAGCGCCTGGGTGGCTCAGTGGATTAAAGCCTCTGCCTTCAGCTCAGGTCATGATCCCAGGGTCCTGGGTTCAAGCCCCGCGTTGGGCTCTCTGCTCAGCGGGGAGCCTGCTTCCTCCTCTCCCTCTGCCTGCCTCTCTGCCTCCTTGAGATCTCTCTATCAAATAAATAAATAAAATCTTTAAAAAAAAAAAAAAAAACAACGGGTTGGTCCAAATCAACCCACCAGATACCAAAACCCTGTGGAGGCACCAACAATATAAAGGTAAAGATATGTAGCTCTTCTGTGAGAAAGATCTTGAAGAATTCTTTGTCCCTTAACCCCATGATTCATCATCAAGGCAAAGACAGTTAGGTTGATATGAGTTATTGGAACATTTCTAGCTACAAATGACATAAAAAATTATTCAGATGAAGAATCAGCAATAAAAATTTAAATAAAGGATTATGGTTGGTAGTATACATTTTGATGTCCATCAAATTCGTGATTTACAAGGCCCACTCTTTCTGGCTTGTGATGTAACTAAACATCTCAAAGCTATAACATAGCATTGAGATGATGCTGCCATGAATATATTACATTTTTATGAAACGCAATGTATCATTCTGCTAACAAGAAACCAACATCAGAAAATGAGTCCTGGAGATTCCAATTTCTGTACTGTACTGGGGAATTATTTCTCCCACAATTTGCATTTCCTTTTACAGTGTAGAAGCAAAATAAACCTCTTTGTTTGCACTGGTTTCAGAATTAAATCAGTTTGTATATTTGTTCTCTCCTCCTCTTCCTGGATTTGGTTTCAAAGTAAACAGTTATCTTCATTAAATTCTCTTTTATTTGGCTTAAGTTCTTTAGTTACTGTAATTATTCTGGGTGGCTGTCCCTGTTTTATTTTTGTATCAAATATCTACGCACTATTTTAAACTGCATTTAATTGGCTCATTTCCATTTTCTGTTATTTACCTCACTTTCTGATGCTGATTTCTGTGGCTAGATCTGACTCCTGTCATGGTCTGTTTTGCATGTACATTTTTTATGAGCCTAAACACTGTACAGGCTTAACAAATGAAAAAATCATTAATTTGGTACTTAGAGATATGGGCAAATTACAGGGAAGAAATAAATGGGATATTTATCACAGAGACTGTTTTGATAGTTAATGGTGAACTTGGACTCTTGAGATAGAACAGGATTTACCTTGTTTGGTAAAAGCAAATATGTCAACAGCATTTTTTTTTTTTTTTAAGATTAACCTGGAAATGACCTCTGACAGAAAGAAAACCAGCCATACTTTTCAATTTCAAGCTAAAAGATCTAAAAAGTTATTTCTACCTAATAAAAAAAAGTACAATAAGATCCTAAATTCCCACAGAAACTCTTCATCTACCTTATAACACATCAAAAGCCACCAAGGGGCTATTTATCCTGCAGGCCAGTGCTAATAAAGTTTTGCAGGCTTTTGTGATGGGGCACATGGCAGGGGAGTAGACAGGTGGAATTTTCAGGCAGGGAAGAGGAGAGTAACTTAGCTTTTAAATTTCCAGGATAAAATAGAGAGATTTTTAAAAAATTATTCCATAATTTTTTTAACAAATGTTCCATTTCACAACTCTTTGGATCCTAGTCTTGTTCTAGGTTTTGGAACTACAGAAGGGGACAACAAAGATGAAAGCCATCCGCTCTTGAGAATTACAAAATAGTGGAGGAAAGAGGGACCATAGCAAATATACACATAATAATTCAGCAAGTGTTAAATGCTGTCAAGAATACAGCAATCAGGGACGCCTGGGTGGCTCAGTCGGTTAAGCATCTGCCTTCAGCTCAGGTCATGATTTCAGGGTCCCAGGATTGAGCCCCACATCGGGCTCCTTGCTCAGCAGGGAGCCTCCTTCTGCCTCTGCCTGCTGTTCCTCCTGCTTGTGCTTTTGCCTGCACTCTCTCTCTCTCTCTCTCTCTGACAAATAAATAAATCTTAAAAAAGAGAATACAGCATTCAGATAAGAGTGTTCGGAAGTTTGTAGGGTCTTCAGAGAAGGTTTTTCTAAGAGGTAGCATTGGATGGAGACCAGCAGAAAATAAGATATGCGGGGGGCGGCGTATTCAAAGAAGAAAGAGCAAACCATGAATGCACAAGCCATGAGACAGGAGAGCGCCTACCTGTGTTCACAGAACAGCAGAGAAGCTAGTAAGCAAAAATGTGAGTGGAAGTAGAGGAGGTTCAGAGAAGTGAACTTGGAAAGCAGAGAGCTTGCATAATATGACACAAGACCAAGAAAATCTAAACAAATGAATGGTAAATTGGACTATCAAAAACTTAAAATTTCTGCATAGCAGAAAACCATGAAGTCAGCCAAAAGATAAAGAGCAGCTAGTGAGGGAAAATGGTACTTCTTTACTGGATCATTTGGGGGGGAGGGGGGTGCAGCAGAAATTTCCTTATATCAATATGAGTTAGTAACCCAACAGAAAAATGCATGAACAAAGAATATGAAGGGGAAAAGCAATAGAAATGGTATCAAAGCATATTCAAGGATGTTCAACCTTAATTCTAATGAGGGAAAGCAAATCAAAACTACACTGAGGTGCTGATTTCTTACCCTATCAGACTGGCAAACATCCAACTGTTTGATCTTAACAATGTCGAAAAGTTTGAGGCCTAAAGAATCAGATGCTGTCCTATGGAAAGAACCTAGATGTCCATCGACAGATGAATGGATAAAGAAGAGGTGGTATATATATGTACAATGGAATACTATGCAGCCATCAAAAGAAATGAAATCTTGCCATTTGCAACGACGTGGATGGAACTAGAGGATATCATGCTTAGTGAAATAAGTCAATCGGAGAAAGACAACTATCATATGATCTCCCTGATATGAGGAAGTGGAGATGCAACATGGGGGGCTTAGGGGGTAGGAAAAGAAAAAATGAAAGAAGATGGGATTAGGAGGGAGACAAACCATAAAAGACTCAATCTCCAAAAACAGACGGAGGGTTGCTGGGGGGAGTTGGGGACGGGAGAGGGTGGTGGGGATATGGACATTGGGGAGGGTATGGGCTATGATGAGTGCTGTGAAATGTGTAAACCTGGCGAGTCACAGACCTGTACCCCTGGGGATAAAAACACATTATATGTTTATTAAAAATTAAAAAAAAATCAGATGCTGTCGTGTATTGCCATTGGGAATGTAAACAGGTACAGTCTTTACAGAGAGAACTTTGGCACTATCAAAAATTTAAATGCCAAAATATCTTCGAGCTAGCAGGTGAATGTCTAAGACTTAATCAACAGACTTATTTGCACATGCGTTGAATGAATGATGTTAAGGATACTCACTGTGGCAGTATTTGTAACAGCAGGAAACCATAGGACATGTTGAGTAGTGAGGAATGAATTTGAAGCAAGGGAGGGAGTCTGTAATTATGCTCTTTTTGGACTTGAACCGTTGGAAGTTCTTCAGCAGGTTATCATGACAACAAGGTGGCATATAGGATAACTGGTCGGCCATTGATCTCAGGATGGGTTGCCTGTGTGTGGGACCTGGGCCACCAAATGTCACTTTCAGAGCATTGATGGAACTCTGGGGGTTGGGGGGGGTCCCCTCACAAGGGACAGGGCCACCAGGGGAGGTAGTAGACAAGGTTGCTAGGGTGGGCAGGGAAGAACCAATAACACCGGGCTTTTCTTAGCCTGGCTAAGAGCTTCCGACTTTCTCCAGAAGGCACGAGCAACCTTCAGAAGAAAGCAGTGACCTCATCTGATTTGCATTTTTTCTTATTCCTTTTCAGCATAACAGAATTCATAGTTTTTAGTTTTTGCACCACACCCAGTGCTCCATGCAATGCATGCCCTCCTTAATACCCACCACCTGGCTCCCCCAACCTCCCACACCTCGCTCCTTCAAAACCCTCAGGTTGTTTTTCAGAGTCCATAGTCTCTCATGGTTCACCTCCCCTTCCAATTTCCCTCAACTCCCTTCTCCTCTCCATCTCCCCATGTCCTCCATGTTATTTGTTACGCTCCGCAAATAAGTGAAACCATATGATAATTGACTCTCTCTGCTTGACTTATTTCACTCAGCATAATCTCTTCCAGTCCCGTCCATGTTGCTACAAAAGTTGGGTATTCATCCTTTCTGATGGAGGCATAATACTCCATAGTGTATATGGACCATATCTTCCTTATCCATTCGTCCGTTCAAGGGCATCTTGGTTCTTTCCACAGTTTGGCGACTGTGGCCATTGCTGCTGTAAACATTGGGGTCCAGGTGGCCCTTCTTTTCACCACATCTGTATCTTTGGGGTAAATACCCTGATTTGCATCTTTAAAGAGAGTTCTTCTAGCGCTATCAGAGAAGAGATTACAGAGCCACCAAGGCAGAAGCGCCACTAGAGACTAGTGTGAAAAGAAATGCAGTCCAGAGAAGGGGAAATAACGCTCTGCTTGGGATTCTCCTGAATCAGGATTCTAAAAGTCAAAATGTCTTCACCACAGAATAGCCTTTAAAAAAATAAAAATAAAAAAAATAAAGAAAAATCAGCTCTGAGAAGGGCATGGCCCCTCAGACTAGGTGAGCACCCACTCTCTACCCTCTCATCAGCACCCACTCCTGGGTACTCATGTGCCTGGCATTCTGTCTCTGTCCCCCATCCCCATGCTCTTTCGAGGCATCTCAGGAAACACTTGGCCCTCTAAGATCTCATGAGCATTTTAATTAATCGATTGGGGTGAAAGCAAGGGGCGCATGTACTCCACGTGCCCAGCTCTAGCAAGCCACGGCAGAAAGCAGAGCCTTCTCATTACATCCATTCCATGGGCATAAATGAGCCTAGATACAAACACTGAAGCCAGGGTGTTTTTTTGTTTGTTTGTTTTATTCTAATGAATTACTGCATGCCAAAGAATGAATTTATTAGGGTTCTTTAACAATGCCTTCATATTTGTATTCCTTTTTTTTTAGTTCTTTTGTCTGCTTCTCAGCGGGGAAAACATCTCTGTTAAGCTAAAACAGGGGTGCAGCTGATGGAAGAGGGAGAACAAGATTTGTCAAGAAAAACCAAAATCGGTCACTATGGAATTCTGATAAAACAATAGATTGTGCTTATGGATTTCATTTTTCAAAAAGCAGACTATTAGGACAAATTTCAACGATTTAATGAGAACTTTGAAATGAATGTGTCATCTTAATTCAGATTTCTCTCAAAGGGAGAAAAAATTGTTTTAATGTTCCCGTGTTTCATCTCTGTCCCTTCAGAAATATCCTACCCACCATGAATGTGACCAGCATGAAGGCTTCCGTATCCCCTCCTACCCACGAATCCACAGTGATACAGTGAAAGTCCTGAGCAAGTCACAAATACTGATTAGGTCGGGTTGAGCTTATTTCGATTAAATGTCCTCTGTTTTCTTAGCATTCTTTTTTTTTTAATATATATACTTTTTTGAAATATAACTGGCATATCACACGGGGTGAATTTAAAGTGTACAACCTGTTGGTCTGATAACACGTATGTGACAAAATGATTATCACAATAAGGTCACTAACATTACCTCACATAGTTACCCTTTTTCTGTGTGTGATGAGAACTTTCAAGATCTACTGTCCTAGCACCTTTCTAGTATACAAAACAATATGTATTGTTAGCTAGAATTGCCATCCTGTATGTAAGACCCCCAGATCTCAACATCTTGTAACGGGAAGTCTCTGCCTTTTGACCACCCTCACCTGTTTCCCCCAAATCTCCTCCACTGAATTTTCAAGGTCATCTCTACTCCATCGTTATTTAGGAAAGGGCTGATAACACCTCATTTAAAAAGAAAGGTGTTCTCTTCTCATCTCCTCTAAAACATTTTGAAAATCATTCCCTTCTAGGTTAAAATCAGGAGCCCTAAGTAAGATCGTTTCTGATGTTACATCTCCTTTTCTCAAGAAATAAATTAAAAATATATATTTGATCATAGGAAATCCTACTGAATATTTCTATCTTAGAGGAACATAAACATGTAGCAGTGCCTGCAGCAGGATAGTTTTTAATCCAGTGCCATCCAGAGATGAGAGATAATGTCTAGTTCCTGTGTCAGAGCCTTTGCTCTTCATAAAGTCAAATACTTAGGAAAAAAAAACAGAATATTTGCCTTTTTCCAAACCTGCTTTCTCTCCCACTCGATCTCTCTCATGCTCACATCCCAGGAGAAACATTTATCCTAATCTGAGGCTAGCTGGTGTGCGTTTGGTGAACCGTGGTGCTTTGCAGACTTAGAGCAAGTTCTTTTTGTATGTTCCCTTAAGGGCAACATTTTATTTATTTATTTTTTGACCATTTCAGTATCTGTCAACCAGGGTTATATCATAAGTGTTCAATTGGTCAAATATTAATCGACTAGAATTCTGACTATTTAGGTCTCTGTCAAATAAATATTGGAAAAATATCTGAATCTTTTATAAATATTGTAAATATTTGGTCACTCTGGTTTCCTATTGCTGCAAAATTTGTCCCCAAATTTAACAGCTTAAAATAACAACCATATTATTACAAATCACAGTACAGTGGGTCGGGAATTCAAGTACAGCTCAGGGGGCTGATTCTTCTGCTCTCCCCCCACCCCCACAGTGTTGGCTGGGGTCACTTGATGGCAATCCACTGGGAGGTGGGTCTGGAAGGTCCTAGACCTCACTCATATGTCTGGCACCATTGCAGATGTCTTATCCCCATAGGGGCTGCTATAACAAAAATACCAGAATCTGCGTGGTTTCAATAGCCAGCATGTATTTCTCACAGTTCTGGAGCCCGAGAAGTCCTAGGTCAAAACAGCAGGAGATGTGGTGTCTGGTGTAAGCCTGCTTCCTTCCATTCACAGCCTTCTTCTCGCGGTGTCCTCGCATGATGGAAGGGGCCGAGGAGCTCTCACGTCCTAATTACTTCCCAAAGGTCCCCCTCCAAGTAGCATCACTTTGGAGACTGGTTTTCAACATGTGAATTTGGGGGAGGGGAGGCACAAATATTCTGTCTGCAACAGGAAGGCTGACTGGAAATCTGGGCCCAACCGAGACTGTCACCTGGAGTGCCCACACATGACCAGGCCAGCATGGTGAGCTCCGAGTAGAGTCTCACAAGAAATCAGAAGTGGAAACCCTAGTCTCTTCAGTACCTATCTGGAATCGGGCAGTGTCCCTTCCATTGTGCACTGTCAGTGACAGAGCTCCCCCCCAGATTCAAGGGCATGGGGCATAAACCCCACCTCTCAACAGGAAAGGCATCCAAGACTTTGTAATCATCATTCATTGGCAGAGGGATGCATCCTAAGGAAAGAACGCAGTCTTGTATCTCTCAGTAATGAACTCATCCATCACAAAACAGCTATTATCAAGACATTGATTCAGCGTACAAAAGAGCAGCAGCTACACAGCTTCAAGTCAGCCCCGTGTCTTGTATGTACTCTCTTCCTCCTCGCATCAATTGCTGTCAACACTTGGACCAAAATTTCTTGCAAGTTGGTCCTCTCTTTTCCACTTCCGCCCAGAAGTAGGGCCTTGGATTAGCTAGCGTTTGTGGAGAGCTCGTTGTACTCCAGGCACTGTGCTACCAACTTCCCAGACACTCTCTGGTTTGTTTCCTCGTGCCACTGCTATTAGGGAGACGTGGTCATGATGAACTGAATGAGACTCTGTGGCCTCCGTTACATCTCTGGCATTGAATAGAGGGTCCTAGATGGAAACACAAGCATCCGACTCCATCTAACCAGAGGCAGGTCTCCTCACTCTTTATAGGAAAGTCTGTGCTTACTTGAGCAAAATGCCTTCGCCCAGAGGTGCAGCTTTGCCTGCAGCCCGATGCCTCAGCTTTGAATGCACACCTTTCCGGCTGAGCCGCAACACACGCCCCCTGTCCTACCACAGTCACCGCAGCTCTGCGCCTCAGAACCTCGTGCTGTGATACCAGTTGTTTCTAACTCGTCTAAACTTCACCTCCACTTAGAAACAGAAGTGGATGCTGTTGGAGCGAGACAACAGTCCTTGGTTTAAAGAGATCCAAACTCTGCCGGCACAGGAAATATGTGCAGAAGGATCAGTTGATCATTAGCAGACATACCAGGACAGGCCGGGCTTAATTGGCCATAGATAACAGCTCCAAGAGCACAGTTAAAAATAATGTTCCAAATATTTCAAAATATAAAAGGCACGGAGATAATTAAGACAGCGTAGGATGGCAGCCTCTGGAGTAAGTTATGACTATGTTGTGACTTAACTGATTGCAGAGAAACTTAGCAACTACTGCCTTGGTGTCGTAAAGGTATTGGGAGGAGAGAGAGGGATGGTTTCCTTCAGGCCCAAAGAAGACGGAAGGTTTTCCTGATCTGGTGACAGCCCTGCCCAGCCGGTGGGGGGCTAAGCAGTCAGGCAGGGATACTGCTGGCTGCTCAGTGGACTATGCGGACACTCTTACCATCTGAGTTCTGGGGTCCAGGGAGACTGGCCATTGGCTTCCAGGCATACATGGATGGAGTCCCAGGACTGAACAGCTCTGGTCTTGCTGCCATGTTCTCCTTCCATAATATATCTAAACTAGACTCCCAAAGACCTGAGCTGTAAGCCTGCCCCTTTATAGCAAAATGCAAAATACTGGAAGTGTTTTCTGAAAAGCTGCTTTTCCTTTTGTGGCCCTGGGGAGTCCTGTCATGTATATTTAGAACAAAAAGGGGAACTGGGCCGACGGATGATTGTATTTTAAGGAGACGTGTTTTTGTTCTGTTTTCATTTTTATTGAGATGTAACTGATGTGTAACATTGTATTAGTCCAAGGTGTACAGCATAAGGATTTGATACATGAATATATACTGAAAAATGATCATCACAATAAGTCTAGTTAATATCCATTACGACACAGTTGCACATTTTTTTCTTGTGATGAGAACTTTTAAGATCTACTCTCTTAGCAACTTTCAATATGTAAAACAATATTGTTAACTACAGTCATGAGGCTGTACATTACTTCCCCAGGAATTATTAACTGAAGTTTGTACCCTTTGACCTCCTCCACCCATTTCTCTTACCTCCTAATCCCTGCTCCTGGCAACCACCAATCCATTTTCCATATCTATGAGTTCAGGTTTGTTTTTTTTTAAGATTCCATGTATAACTGAGACCATACAGTATTTGTCTTTCTCTGACTTATTTCACTTAACATAATGCCTTCAAGGTCCATCCGTATTGTTGCAAATGGCAGAATTTCTTCCTTTTCTAAGACTGAAAGATATGCATATTTCACATCTTTATCCATGCATCTGTTGATGGACAGTTCCATCATTCCCGTGTCATGGCTATTACAAATAATACTGCAGTGAACATGGGGCTGCGGATATATTTCAAGATGGTGATTTGGTTTCCCAGAAATGGGATTGCTGGATCAAATGGTAGGCCCATTTATAATCTTTTGAGGAAACTCCGTACTGTTCTCCATAGTGGCTGCACCAGCTTATGTCCCGACCAACAGTGTAGAGGTGTTGCCTTTTCTCCACTTCTGTAGTTGATGAGCATGATAATCATTACTGCTCTTTTCCATTATTATTATTATGGTAAAAAACACATCACATAAAATCTACCCTCTTAACAAATTTTTAGGTGTAGGATACAGTATCGTTAACTATATGCACATTACTACTCGTAAGGATTCTGAGATTTTGAGCCTCTACATTGACTTTTGAGTCTTCAAAAGAGAATTTAATTTACTTAGTAAATATATGTTTATAATTAGTGTGTGTATATATATACGAATTTATATATCATATATATTTATAAAGTGTACAACATAATGATTTGATACATATATATAGAAAAATGATCACTTCATTTATATATATTATATATAAATAATATATAATATAAATATATTAAATATAAAGAATATATATAATATAAATATGTAATACATAAACTAGTATACACCATATATATAAACTAGTACATACATCATTAGTAATAGCCTAAACAACATAACAGCTTAAAGTAGCATATTCTGACTGCTGATCTAAATTAAAAGAAAAATAGATACTTACCTACATCAAAAATGTATCATCTTAAATTCGGTTTTATAACAAAGTAAATGAACTGAGATAAGGAATGGAAATCTGTGGGGTGCCTGAGTGTCTCAGTTGGTTAAGCATCTGCCTATGGCTCAGGTTCTGATTCCAGGGTCCTGCAATCAAGCCCCTTGTTGAGCTTCCTGCTCAGTGAAAAGTCTGCTTCTCCTTCTCCCTTTGCCCATCTCTGTTTCTCTCAAGTAAATAAATACTCTTTTAAAAAAGAAGAAGGAGAAGGAGAAGAAGAAAGTGGAAATCTAGGAGCAAGCAATTTGAGTAAATGTGATCATTTGCTTAGGTCTAATGTGCAGGATCATCAATCAGATTGCCTTTTTCCAAGGCCCCATAGGCAAGTGATCTGGAGAAGCTCACCCTGAGCACTTTTATCATGATTAGAGTCTAAAAAGATAAGATGTGTTTGCAGACCCAGAAACCTAACAGGTTTAGCCTGCCTCAAGTCAGCCCATTCATGTTGGAAGAATATATGACAGGCCAGTACTCTTTGTCTTATGATTTATGCAAATACGTCTGTAAAACACCAAGTTAAGGGACCCGTGGTTTCAGTTTCTTTAAGTGCATTTGTTGAATAACTCCATCAGGCCAAGTCTTTTTCCCGTATGAGGTTTCTTGATTCTCCTAGCAGAATGCACCCATCTAGAGAAACTTGCTTATTTGTCATAATTAATCGTCATCAAAAAACCTGTTGGCATGTCTAATGGGAAAGGGGATTATTTTTAATAAAGATATAAAACACATACGGAGACCTAAAAGAAACAGATTGGCTCATAGACAATAGTTAGCCACCTTTTAAAACCTTGAAGGGAAAAACCTCTTTAAGATCAAAATATGACAACCTCACAATGGGCATCCTCTGTCCGCACCGCCAGATGACTGGATCTGTAAGATGCAGAGAAATTGTTACTTTTGTTTTAAGATCGTGCTGTGACGTACACTGAGAAGACTGCATTATCTAAAGAAAAAAAAAAACAAACAGAAAATTTGTTGTTAGGGGTTCTTTGTGAGTCTGTTCACACTCAAAATCTTTCCCATAGTAAGAATGCTGTGGGACAGAGTACGGGGATCTGTGTGGACTAGGGGTACCTCCCTGAGTGCGTTCACTCCAGGAGCATTTTACGAGGGGTAGAGCTGAGACTCGGTTCTGGGATCAGGCAGATAGCCAGTGGGTGGTGTTAAAGCTGATATTGTGCCCAAAACCCAGTGCTCTTGAGAAATATGAATCTTTGCTTCCCAGAGAGTACTGTATCCTTCTCTCAAGAATTCACCTCTCTTAAAAGGTTTCTAATCAGCCTAATTGGAAACTACTTGTAACCCTGAAAAGATTTTGATGTGGGACCTTGACTGAGCATGCATAGCTGGATATGTAATAAAAATAAAGTTTGGTTTCTTGGTGCTAATACTATAAAATAACTACTATAAACAGCATTTCACATTAATAATACAGTTAGGAAGCAAATTATATGATATATGGATGGTATATTTCCAGTTGCATGCTTAAAATATTTATGCATAGAAGAAAAAAAGCAAACTATTCTGGGTGTTATTCTGGGAAGTGGCATTATGGGTGTATTTCTCTCCTTTGTTGTTGGGGTTTTTTTCTGTATTTTGTAAGTGTTTGATAATAAACAGGTATTATTTTGAGAGAGGGAAAGTGTTTTAAGATTGGCTCCCAAGAGCTTAAGCAGTTGAAAAACTTGAAATCTAAGATTGTAATCTGTATGTTAAAAGTCTAGGCTGCGTCAAAAGAAACGAAATCTTGCCATTTGCAACAACGTGAATGGAACTAGAAGGTATCATGCTAAGTGAAATAAGTCAATCAGAGAAAGAAAATTATCATATGCTGCCTCTGATATGAGGAATTTGAGAGGCAGGGCTGGAGGTCGTGGGGGGTAGGGAGGGAAAAAATGAAACAAGATGGGATTGGGAGGGAGACAAACCCTAAGAGACTCTTTGGGGGATGGGGGAGTAGGGATAGATGGCTGGGTTATGGACATTGGGGAGGGTATGTGCTATGGTGAGTGCTGTGAAATGTGTAAACCTGGTGATTCACAGACCTGTACCCCTGGGGCAAATAATACAGTATATGTTAATTAAAAAAATGTGTAGGCTGCAGTGTGTAATATGGAAACGACTAGTCTCAATTAAATATTTAAAATTATATTTAAATTAGGACACCTGGGTAGCTCAGTTAGTTAAGCATCTGCCTTCTGCTCAGGTCATGATCTGCCCCGGGATCGAGCCCCACATTGGGTTCCCTGTTAGTGAAGAGTCTGCTTCTGCCTCTGCCTCTCTCCTCTGCTCATGGTCTCTCTCTGGCTCTCTCTCAAATAAATAAATAAAATATTTTTTAATTACTTTTAAATTAATTAAAAGCAAACTAATTTATTAACAGTTTGGTTCTTCAGTCACACTAGTCACATGTTAAGTTTCATTAGCACCATTATCATCATCACAGAAAGTTCTATTGGACAACCTGGAAGCAGGTTACCAAACTGTGCCCTGAACACTAAAGACAGAAGTGAGCCAGTTTTCAGGGGCACAAGAATGGGCGACTGTCCCTCACCGTTGACCCTGAGAGATTCCTCATCAGCAGTGCCTTTTCTACACCCCACCAGTCTGAGGCCAGATAAGCTCAGAGGCTTTCTCCTTGCAGGTGTTCTGCTGGTTATTGATGGCGCAAGGCCCAGAACTCAGGGCTATCATCTCCTCGGGCAGACCTCCTGCCAACATATCTCTATGACGATCTTCTCCAGAAAACTAAAGCTTCGCAAACAAAAGATCAGTTCAGCACAATTTCATTTCACAAATATTTGTTGAGCGTTTACAATGTGATAGGCACCATAATAAGCCTTGAACATACAAAACCAAGTAAGAGACGTGTCTCTATCCTCCAAAGGATGCTGAAGGGCTAAGACAGAAAGACGCCTGCAAAGTAAGGACAGGTCTGTTCTTGGAGAATCTAGAAATGCTCCACGCATCTTAAATAGGTTTGAATAGGGTCTCGACATTTTTGCACCCAAATCCACACGCTGGCACTTCTCCAACTTTCTCAATTTTCCTCATCCTCCAGAAGAAGAGTCTAGACTCCATGTTTGAAATGTAGCTAATTCCTGACCTAATATCGTTTTGTTCTTTTGGTTTAACTTCACGTGGGATAGAGACGTTCAACAATGTTAATATGAACTGATTTTCTCATGTTTAAGCCTGGTTTTATATATGTAAAATAAGTTTAAATCGTCAAATGAAATAAGAATATAAAATACTGCTTTGATATTTAGTCATCCATCCTATTTCAGATTATATAAAATCAAATAAAAATTTTGAGTGGATGGTTATTTTTCAACCAGTTGTGTTGGAACTGTTTAAGCACAGGTTAACCACCCGGAACCCTCTGTTCTCATATAAATCATGTTCCTGTATTTTAACAGATGCGATGCTCTTGGTGGCAGAGCGACTGGAAGGACCATTCAACATTGAGTCTGTCATGGACCCAATAGATGTCAAGATCTCCGAAGCCATTATGAACATGCAGGAAAACAGCATGCAGGTGTCTGCAAAGGTATTTGCATTAGTCATGCTTCTACAAATGAGGAAAGTGCAGTAATCTAAAAAATGAAGTAGCTCGATACATGCGCTGGGATTATAAATTCGAATACATTGTCGGAGAGCTTTTCCTATTGAGCTACAAATCTGCTACTTCGTTAAAAACGTCCAACAAAATGGCATTGAGAAAGGAAGCAATCTTTTCATTCTCAGCTACTCAATCATGGAACTTCAGAGAGCCCCAGGTAGATGGACTAATCCCTCACATTTGTGAGCAATTTGGGGGAAATTTTCTTTCTACTATGTTTGAAATTTCTGCACAACCTCAGCCCGTTCTCTCTCTAGGAACCTCTAATTATATCTTCAGCTGTGCAAACCAGGCAAATGTTCTATATGTTCAGTCGTAAATAATTAAACATTTCATCTGCGTTTCTTTTTTAAGACTATGGCATAACCTTCATTAATGAATCTTCAGGGGGGGAAATGCTCCTTTGTATGAAGTTAAGCACACATTAAAAGAAGAAGAGTACATTTTCATAAATCATATGAGACAGGGCTTCTGAGGTTCCAGCTGCCAAACACAAAAACCAGGTGCCCCATTTTTATTTGTCCCCCACTCCGTTAAAGATAAACAGGACCTGCTTTAGGCAAAATTGAGAAGTGTGCAAAGGGTCTCCTGCCTGTTCTTCATCGGCCCTTTTCGCCCACCAGGATGACTGCACAAAGCCTTTATGTTCTTTTTATTGGTCTCCCTGTCATGACGTACTAACCAAATCTATATCAGCCCTTCAAACCTGGTTGGTGACTGAGTGATTGCATTTTAATTGAAAGTCATTCCCACAAAAATATCTCAGGCACATATGTGCTTAGCTTGCTTCGATTTTTAAGATCCTTTGTGAAAGAGATTTCAGATATAATCAAAGAGGAGGGGATGTGTGAAGGGAGGAGGGGGAATGACGGGGCAGAAAGAGAGCCATGGAATCAGACTAGGTTCTCTTGGCTGAGTCTGAATCAAACCAGTTTGGGGCTTTTTGGGGTGAACTATTAGGAAGTAGGATGAGAAAGAATCTGGCCTGGTCCCTTTTTCTCTCCTTGAGAGACGGACAGGCCAAGAGATTTACAGGCATAGCTCTGGGTTTTAATGAGCTTGGGTAACCCCAAGCCCATTTGGGTAACCCCAAATGACCACCACCCGCTGGGGAAAGAGCACATTTGGGGCTTCCACAAAAAGCTATTTTCTTCCTTTTCTGGGAAGAAAAATAGCAATCATTTATTCCTCTCAAATCTATTGCCTAGACATGGATTCATGTTTTAAGAGGCCGCTATCCTAGCCGTGCTTGAATGACCAGGCACTCAGGTTGCTGATATACAAAACAGCCCTAGAGAAGAGGGCATAAGAAGCACTTGGACAAAGGGGGTTTGTGACCATCACACACTTCTCAGAAGGATCTCGAGAGTATGTGCATACGTGTTCAAGTTCTTCTATTAAAAATTCTTTAAGAGGTCAAATGGACTCTCTTTATTACCAGAATGTGGATGAGACATTTTTGTGGAATTTGTCCAACTACATTATAATAGGAGGGTTGTTAATAAGGAATGTGCCCTTAAAAAGACATATTTCTTTGTAGGAAATGTCAGAATCAAGAGTAGAAATAATACAGGGCATGTAATGGTGCACTCACGTGAGAGGATATTGTATAGCAGGTCATAAAATAACAGGACAAAAAAATGTCAAATGAGCTAGAAACAAAAAAAAAAAGTGTATCTGGTAATCTTGACACAGAACAAAGGGGAGTGAGTTAAGGAAGGAGAGAAAGGAGAGCAGCCAGGCTCTATAGGACAGAGGGCTAGGAGGCAGGCTGCAATGTGGAAGAGGGTATGGGGAAGGATCAAAGCCAGCCTCGAACATAGGGGAAAGGCAACAGGTGGTTGGAATTTGGATACATTTAGCAGGAAACAGCAATAGGATTTGCTGAAAGAATGAGTATGTTCCGCAAGAGGCTTTATTGGGTCGAATTTGGAAATAAGTAGTTTTATTATCCATATAAGCCACATGTATGAAATTATACATGAACTAAAGTATAAAATCTACATACTTCCTAAGAACTAGAGGGTTGTATTCCACCACCACCCCCCTTTTTTTTTTTTTTTGAGTGGGTTCCATGCCTAGTCTGGAGCTCAACTCGGGGCTTGAATTCACAACCCTGAGATCAACTGAGTTGAAATCAAGAGTCAGATGCTTAACCAACTGAGCCACCCGGACACCCCATGTATTTTTCCTTTTTCAAGGGAACCCTCAGTTACCCTCGATAAAGAGCCTCACTGAATTAGAAGTTCTAGATGTCCACTTCAGCTGGAATATTTGCAAAAAGAGGCTTTCTTAAACTCTGATCAGCCTTTGAGTGAGGCAAGAAGCAATTTCCTAATTGAGGGTAGAGGTGGCAGGTGGGCAGACATCATGAGAGTTGGAAAGCCTACAAATTAAAATGACTCTTTATTCCAGGACATGATTGGCAACTCCTCCTTGGGAGATCATTTACTTTATTACACCAGTTGCCATTAGCAGTCATTCCAGAACCTTTTTTGGAAAAGCAACGGTGTTTATAACTGTTAGATCATATATTGAATGCTTACTTCAAAGGACTACACGGTGCGATATGTGGTTTATATTACATAATATTTATAACAATATTTGTAAAAAAACCACAACACAATATTTGTGATGAGCTAGAACCTTCCCCCTTATATTCTAGATAAGGAAACCAAGGCTTAGAAAGGTTAAGTAATGCACAGGGCCCTCATGGTGCATAAGGAATACATAGAGGAGGGTTCTGATGACGGGACTCACGTTGCCAGATCATTGCATTATAACAACAAGGGTGCCTCTGAAGCCAATCTCATGCAAGGGCGGAGTTCAGTAACTATTTGCTGAATAGATCAAGTATTAAGAGAAAGCTCAAAGGCTTTCAGTAAAACCTTCATGAGAAGCTGATGAAACAGGTGGCAAAGCCAAAAGGACTCAAGTTGTCTGCCTTTCTGTCTGATCCCCCTCATAACTATACCAAGTACTTCCCACCATGCTCAGTTCTAATGAAATCATTCGCCTCATCATGTATTGCTTTCCTGAAGTTTTGGTAGTACAAAGCATAAAAGTCTACTTTTGGCCCCCTCTTTCTATCTAAAGGCTGAAGATGAACACACCACATTTTCAGATATGAAATTTCCCTCCTCTAATGCCATAGGTTTTCATCATATCTGCCAGAAAGGACAGCTCATTTTTTGTACCTAGTCACTGATCAATGATTTAGTGGGATCTACCGACCAATGAAAACTTCCATTCCCATGAACTATGCTCCTGCTCCAAGCTTGCCTTAGGTCTGTTTTATTATACATTATCAGATCCTTTTTCCTCTCCTATTTAGCCCACAGCTAAACTGTTAGGTATAAGGGACACTGAAATTCCTTCCAAAAAAAAAAAAAACATTGGCGAGGAGTACCTGGCTGGTTCAGTCAGAAGAACAAAAGACTCTTGATTTCAGGGTTGTGAGTTGGAGCCCTGTGTTGGGTATAGAGATCATTTATATCAATAAACATTAAAAAAAAATATATATATATATATAAGCTATGCCAGGTTGTATAACCAAGTTATAAAATTTTGGTAATAACATTATGGCGCTTATTTCAAACTCTTGGTTTGTGTATTCTTTGTATAACATATTATATGTTATATAATATATATCCTTATATATGTTTATTACACATTTTTAAGGACTGGGAAGAAAAGCACATTAAGACTTTGGACAAATAGTAACAATGATGATCATCATGACCACAAATAGTTGAGCACTTAGTATATTCATTCAACAAATCCCCTATCATGTACCAGGCATGAGGAATACAGTAGAAGACAAAACAGATCCTCTTCCCCATGTCAGTCTCTTTCTAGATGTTTTATATATTTATTTCAAAACCCTGCCACAATCGTGCAGAGCATCCATTTCCTGATTTTTTGGTAAAGAATGTTAAATTTACAGGAATTGAGTAGCCTGCCTGGGGTCATGCAACTAACAAGGGGCAGACTTGGGATGGCAACTGCAAATGGTTTGATCCAAAGAAAGACTTTCCCAGCATGCCACTGTTTTCTCAATAAGTGTCTTCCCACCTGACCCATATAAACTTTAGCACCGGAGGACCCAGCCTTCTAAGGGAGGGCTATTGCCTAAAACCTACTACAGGGAATGTTCTGAGGAGAAACAAGTGCTATTTGTTCAAGTCCCAACCTAGCTTATTACCTTTGCCAACTTCCCAATCTTTATCACAGACAGGAAAGTGCCCTCATTATGCTATCACTTCTGTTACCCACCCAAGTCAAAGAACTTTGCAGGTGTGTGTAAATTCTCCAAGGGAAGATAGAGCAAAACTTGCTGAGTCTCTGCCTGTGAATTTCAGATGTGTTGATAGTCTCCTTCTTATCCTATCAGGGAAGATGAAACTGATCTCACTTGATATAATTTAACTGTATTAGGAATAATTTCAAACCTAATCCAGGAAAAGATTGGTTTGTCAGATATAATCTAAATTAAGAAGCAAGCCTTATTAAATTCCAATTGAAACCATCCATTCAATTAATACTTATTACAGACAAGGGTAGAACCCATTACAGAAGAGTGGGGTGGCCTCCAGGTACTTAATTTTCTCCAGACAATTCTTTCTGAATCTACAGCACAAATGAAGATGAGAAGGAAAGAAAGAAGGAAGGAAGGTAGGAGGGAAGGATGAAAGGACGGGAGGGAGGGAGGAAGAAAGAAAGGAGGAAAGAAACCTAAGAGGGTGGAAAAGAATAATGTAGTATTATCTGCCTCTAGCTAGTGGGTCTTAGTTTCCTCACCTGTAAAATGAAGGGTTCTTTGAAATGTGCTTTTCCAGTTCTAAACAGTTAAGAGTGTTGTGAACATGATCTCTTCACTACTGGTTAGGTTTCCTTTTCTAGCATCCAGATATTTTTCTTTTCTCTGGATCTTTTTTCTTTAGAACATTCAGGCATAAGCGATATCTTGAGAATTCGCGTGTAGAAAATATCTTCTTACAGATCCAAGGATATTGGTTAGAATTTAGTTCAAATAAATATATTTTTATTCCAGTAGTGTTTTCTTTACTTTGAGTGCCTCGGTTATGCGTGCCCTTCTTAAGGCAACAGGCATATTATTTCTTGAGTTGTGGTTATTTGCATCCTTCTCTTCTCCTTCCCACGGTTATAAATTATTTGAGGATAGGGGTTACATCTTACTTGTGCTTAAACATTCCGCAGAGGGCCATGCTAACATGCATTTTACACACGGAAGCAGCAATATATTTTGCTGAGTTGAACTTGGAACATGAAGGTATAAGGCCAGAGACACTTCAACAACAAAGAAAAGAAAATTCCTTAAAATGTACTTGAGTCAGCCTAGGATTCTTTAAAATAACATAAAGGTTTTAAGATCAGATTTTGACATCAGACAGACCTCGGATCTGGTTTTTACTAGTTATGGGACTTGGGGCAAATTACCTGGCTAAACACAATGAACTGGCCTGAAAAAATGAGGATCCTAGTAGTACCTTCTCATAGGGTGTTTGAGAGTAAAATGGTTTTATCTATGTAAAAGGCTTAGCCTGGGGGCGCCTGGGTGGCTCAGTGGGTTAGAGCCTCTGCCTTCGGCTCAGGTCATGATCCCAGGATTCTGGGATAGAGCCCCGCATCCGGCTCTCTGCTCAGCGGGGAGCCTGCTTCCCTTCCTCTCTCCCTGCCTGCTTCTCTGCCTACTTGTGATCTCTGTCTGTCAAATAAATAAATAAAATCTTAAAAAAAAAAAAAAGCTTAGCCTGGGATATATCCAATCAAAACTACTCTTACAAGTGAAATATTTTAATTGCTGTTATTGAAAATGTATACAATGTGTGCATCCTAAAGAACATTGACTGGCTCTTTGGTTTTGCCTCATCGTGATGGTCTGCGAGGTTATCTTTAGCATCTCAGATCCAAAGAGCAGTTGGATGGTATACTCGCCTGCCCTTGAAGGTGCTCGGGCTT
Organism: Mellivora capensis; assembly: GCA_004024625.1. NCBI lineage: Eukaryota > Metazoa > Chordata > Mammalia > Carnivora > Mustelidae > Mellivora > Mellivora capensis. The sequence continues at coordinate 55,629 of PISX010000462.1, read as the reverse complement.
GGGGTTATTTTCAAGGGCAGTGAGTGACCTTGAAAGGGACACATATGTCTGCATGGCTTGGATGTGGCATGGCGTGACACTGAAGACACAGCTGATGAACAAAGCCTTCAGAAGGAAGGCGGCTCGAGGGAATAACGGAGTTGGACCGAGACTGTCTTACTGGATTCTCTGCCTGGTGGCCACACTGGTACCAGTGCAGCAAAAAGGTTTTAGGGGAATGTCAGTGGCTTCTGCCTATTGTCACATCCGTCTTACATTAAGGGAGTAATTGTCTTGCTGCAATGACAAGTGGTTCCGTTCCTTCTGCCTGATTTCTGAGAAAAAAGCAAATGGCCATACTATTTATAAAAGTTCTATTTCAATTTCTTCTTGAGTTTTGTTTTTAAAAGAAAAGAGCAAGTTCTCAATGATGCCTCGATTCAGAATACCTAAAATAGTTTCTCTGGTTATTCAGATTTCAAAGTTTATATTCTGCCCATCAGCTCTTCCTTATACTATTTCACTAAGAAACAGTGACCTCCTTCAAATATCTTTTATTCTTTGATTTCTCCATTTCTATACAGAAAGCTAGAATCTGTTCTATTCCTGTTTGTGACATCACTGGATAACAGAGCCAGATTTTTTTAGATGCTAGATACAAAGAAAAGAAAGGGAAAAAAGAGATACCTTTTTCTTATAAAGCAAAATGAAGGTTTGAGAAAAGTGCCTACAATGCATTTAGAGGAAATGCATCCAGAGCAAACTAGTTTTAACTTTCCTCCCATGTAGAAGGGATTTTTTAAAAAAAATCTTTTTTCCCCTCCTTTTGATGATAAAGGGAAACTCCTGATTATCTCTAACCTTTGGAGATTTATCTTAAGATTTTCTTTCACTTTAACTTCAGGGCAAAAGATGAGAAGATTCCACTTAATGAAGCCTACTCAAGAATAAGTGATTGAAACTCAATTCAGTTTTTAACATTTAGAATGTTCTTAGAGGAAGATACCTTCTCGTGCACCTGAATATCTTCTTCCAACATCCTCCTGCCTCACAGGAGAACTTCCTTAGAATCATGCTTCCCAGGGACAGCCGTTGGTCGATGGTCGGGTTGGAGTTCAGTCACCTAGCCTCACAAATACACAGTTAAGTCCAGCCCTGAGTGCTTCCTTCTGCCCAGGGAGACGCCATCTTGCTGGACTCAGAGAGCCATTGCCCTAGCCAGCCTACATTGAAAGGCATGGAGGAGCTACCTTTGTGTGTCTACAGCAGCCTCTTCTGCCAAGTTTTCAATTATATGGCTTTCTGCCAGTCGTCTTCTGACCCGTTTTGCGTATCTCTTCCATTTCACTTCATTATCCCAGAATAGATCCTAAAACACCAGCCAAGTAGCTTAGCTGCCTTACAGAGTGAAAATCAATCATTTCCTTATTAATACACATAACCTGTTGGCTAGACAATATGTCTTTAAAACATGCGGCTCGTGGGGCTGGGTGACAAAAAGAGCTCTTGTGCAGAGAAGTGTGGGACCTCCTCGGACACAGCATTCTGATTTCGCTGTGGTGACAGGAGTAGCTTTCATCCCAAATCTCTCGTAGCCCAGACTACTGTCCTGATCACACCTATTTATCCCACAGCCTGCCACACACCTCCAACCACCACCTCCAATAACCCTGTCGAAAACTGCCCTCATGTCCTCCCCCAAATTTCACTGTCCCAGAGTGGCCCCTTCTGGCGCGCCTGCTCCTAGCCAGAAGCCCAGCTGACGTCTGAATTTCCCTTTCTCCTTTGCCCTTACAGTTGATCCATGACGGACCCCATTGAACATTCCTTCTCAATCTCTTTTGGTTTTTGTTTGTTTTTTTGTTTTTTGTTTTTTGGGTTTTTTTTTTAAAGATTTTATTTATTTATTTGACAAACAGAGATCACAAGTAGGCAGAGAAAGAGGAGGAAGAAGGCTCCCTGCTGAGCAGAGATCCTGATGCAGGGCTCGATCCCAGGACCCTGGGATCATGACCTGAGCCGAAGACAGAGGCTTTAACCCACTGAGCCACCCAGGCGCCCCCTCAATCTCTTTTGATCCGTCCCCAGCAGCAACCCTAAATTTATCATCTCCCGCATGGATTAGGGCCTCCTAATTAATTCCCTGCCCTTGGTTCTACCACACTCTGTTCCACCCTCTACACTGTAACCAGAGGGATTGCTCAGAATGCAAAGATGTTCCCATTACTCCCCTGCTTACCAGCTTTCCATGGTTCCCTGTTGTCATGAGACGAGAGACCAGACATAGCCCCTGCACAGTGCTGTCCTCAGCCTGCCGCCCTGTTCTAGGCCACTCTCCCCACTCTCCATGCCTGGGATTATGAAAGCAAACATTTCTCGAGCACTGATGATCTGCCAAGCACCATACTAGATGCTGTAGAGGTATAGCGACTAAGACCAACAGGGTCTGAGTCCTACTAAATGTTTTCATGTAGGAGGTAAGAGAACCAACCGCTGTATGTCCCAGACATATAAGACAGCCTTGGCTCCGGAGCTCAGAAGAACATCCTCTATCACCTCCAGGCTTTTGCCCATGCCATTTCCTCATCCTGGAACATCCTGTCCTCTCCACGCCCAACACCCAATAGATACCATTTGCCAAGTGGTATTTCTTCACTTCCTGGGCAAGATTCAGTGGTATCCTGGTGAGTCCTTGCACAACCAGCTCTTGATGCAGTGAACATGCCAGTGGGCAGTATTTGCCAATTTCTGTTGTGTAAATATTCCCACCGTGGTGATTTCAAGCTACCGACGTGATTTCACTGAACACAGAATAGCATGCCACAATAGAAGGTTTCCCCCTGATGGATATAATTGGCATAAATCACCTCAAGATCATAGTTAAGAGTAAATAATTGGGAAGTAATAAGTTTTGAGGATATATTACCTTTGTTTTCAGTATAATGTATACAATTTTAAGTTTATACATTATAACTTTTAGTAATCACTGTTCAATGACTGGCATGTGGAATTCCTGACAATTTAACAGGGGTTCTTGGAAGCCCATAAAAGCCTGTTTCAGCACACCACTGCTATGCTAGAAAGCCTTCTCTGACTTTCTTGTCTGGTTAGCTGCCCCTCATGGGTTTCCCCGTCGCATTTATCACAATGCAATTGCCAGGCATGAAAGCAGGGACATGTCCAGTTGGCATATCCTCAGCACCCGTGTCTGCCCATAATAACACTCAATGAATATTGGTAGAATGTTGGGTTGAATGAATGATACAGAGCCAGTCTGATGAAATTGACACATTCATGTAAACTCAGCAAAATGATCTTAAAGAATTGCTTTAAACTCATAAACAAAGAGCATATGAAGTAATCATTTAGCCAGACCAAGAAGGTTAAGATTTCTTTCCTACTACATTCAAAATATGTTTTGTTCAGTTTCTTGTAATGCCTCCCTACTCACCACTGGGGAGAAAATATCAAGGTGTTCTGCTGTTTAAGGAAAGCAAATCCTTCAAGGGAAAAAAAAAATCATCTTCTCAAGCCAGTGGAACGAATTTGCTTTTATTGAAGAAACAATTTTAAGACGTATGCAAAACATTTCACAGATACTCTGGAACCAAGCTGCATAAGCATCAGGGGAGTAAATTTTTAAAACCTTAAAACTGACATGGTAGCTGGCTTTTGAAAATTGAAGCTGGTGAAAGGCAGCCAGAGCTGAAACTGATGACTTGACTTGATTCAGTATAACCCAGAATTCTCTTCACGGAGCCCTGAGCCCATCCAGGGACCCACGTGGAATTTGCCAGACGACTTGGCTAAGGGACCATTGTGATCAGTCTTTAAGAAAAGAAAACCATGAGTCAGGGAGCAAAGAAAAAGAGAGGAAGAGAGATAGGAAGAGAAGAGAGAAGGAGAGGAGGAGGAAAGAACACAAGAGAAGAGCAGGTTGATCTGAGACTTTAGGATGAAAATCTGTTTTATTTTTTAAATGGTGCCTAGGTGGCTCAGTGGATTAAAGCTTCTGCCTTCGGCTCAAGTCATGATCTCAAGGTCCTGGGATCGAGCCCCGCATTGGGCTCTCTGCTCCGCGGAGAGCCTGCTTCTCCCTCTCTCTCTGCCTGTCTCTCTGCCTACTTGTGATCTCTGTCAAATAAATAAATAAAATCTTTAAAAAAAAAAAGTAACACTTTCTGTAAGAGAAAAACCCCCAAATTTAAAAAAAAGTCAATCCTTAAAGAAAATTGGCAAACTAACAAAACCAAATAAAAATAAAAACTCGATATTTAAAATGTTAACATAACAGTGTAATAATTTTATATTTAAAGAAAGAAGTTATTATTAAAATGTTCCAAGTTTATATTCAGGAAAAGTCTTCATGGGATATTAGCAGAATGCTATTAGGAACCGGAAAAATAAATGTGTAAAATGAGGCTCTAGGGTACCGGTTTAAACTTAAATCATGTTGATGATGTAGATTTTCTTGCTATTACTTTTAATGAAATGGGGTTCAGAAAGTATTTTAAGTTATTCACATCTATTTACTAGTGATATGTAGACATCTCCTGCACACCCATTTCTACATGTTTCACTTCCTCTCTAAGAAAAGGTTGCCAGCTCTATGGACCCGAGGGACAGGGACACATATAGTACAACCACAGCCATGGGCAGGTGGTACTCCTCACCATTTTCACAGGGTGGAGAAATCAGGAAGAAAGGCTTTGCAAACAGCCCAAGTCGTCTTCCCCTTTGTGGCAAGCAACAGCCATTGCTTGAGATGAGGCTTTGCAAACAGCCCAAGTTGTCTTCCCCTTTGTGGCAAGCAACAGCCATTGCTTGAGATGGGAGGCTTTGCAAACAACCCAAGTTGTCTTCCCCTTTGCTGCAAGCAACAGCCATTTCTTGAGATGGGAGGCTTTGCAGACAGCCTGAGTTGTCTTCCCGTTTGCTACAAGCAACAGCCATTGCTTGAGATGTGATCTCCAGTACCCATAACTCGGCTCGTCTTCCAGCCATCAGAGGGCCAAGTTTGACTATTTTATACACAGGGTCCTTGGCTCTCTAATTGGCTTTTCAAGCACAGTGAGTAGCTGTAACCAAATGATCAAGAAACAGGATTTTTTTTTATCTATTTATAGCTTAAACAAAGTTGTTGATTTAGTTTTTCTCTAAGTTGGCACAGTAAGTGGAGTAAGGGAAATATCAAATGAGTTTTTTACGCAGATGGATGATTCATTGTTTTTTCTGAAGCCTGAGGAAGAAATGTTAAATTGATTTTGGAGAGATAATTGATTCTTTGCAATAGAGTACATAAAACACGCAGTACAGTGTCTGGCCCATTGTGGACATTGAATAAGTGTTAAGTTCTCTTTTCTTTCTGATCCTGCCTTACACAAATCTGTCTGCTAATTGCCTTGCATAAATGTTTGCAAAAGGGTGAAATTATAACTAAAAATTTCATTTATCCATAATCTTTCACTGCCTATTTTTTTTAAAGCACATACTATATGCTAGGAACTCCTAAAGATTCTGCGATTCAGCAATAGCCATGAACAAAATGTAAAAGACCCAACTCTTCATAAAAAATGATTCATGCATCACTCTGTGTCATCCATAGATCTGATTTGTTATTCATTACTGTGCTATTTAATTACAAGTTATGTCAGTTAAGATTATACATTTCTATACCTCAGTTTTTTTTCAGTGTCTTTTCAAAACATCATATCATTTTATCTTCCCAGCATCCTTGAGGATTGGGAAGAACATGTTACCCAAAGGTCACACAGGTATAAGGAGAAGGTCTGAAGGTGGTACTCCAGGCTTTTAGAGTCCTGCCCATGACCTTTTTCTTATGCCACAGCTGTCTCTCATGAAAACAATGGCCAAAACAGAGAGAGCTGATGCAGATATGATCGCTTCTGTTTCCTTGGGAACGAACGGGGTAGATTGAATTCCCCAAGTGGTCATCTGACAGATAGTTTCATTAACACTGTAATATAAATTAGAATCTAATAATTAAATAAAACATTACTGACTCTCAAAATATCAGGTCCAATTAAATCTAGGTAGCATTCACTGCCACCCATGTTAATATAAAAGATGAGAGCTCTGTTTGCAAATTTCAGAATGATATATGGGAACAGCAACATCCCGCCACAATAGGAACCCACTGAGTAGAAAGTGAAAGGATAGAATTTTTTTTTTTTTAAATACCGGAGCCAAGACGGAATTGATCTGCAGCCTCTGCTTATCAGCTTGCCAGTAATGACTTTTGTGAATGTATAATCAACACGGAGAAGACAAAGAGACGTAGGCATGAAGCTATGGGGGCTTGCGAAAAAGGGCACACCGTGTTGTTTTATTTTAAGGGAAGTATGTTAAGATGCTGAGATGTTCTTAAAGGAAAATGTCTTATATTGAAAAACCTAAGACACAGCGCTCAAACCTGTTATCACCACACCTTCCTCTCTTTCTCGCCTCTCCGGAACAATAAAATGTCTCTCCTTTCAGAACTTTGTATCTTTAATGTCAGCTTCTCTAATCTCAGAATGCCAGCACACTTCTGAGACATTTTAGTAATCCTCTTAAGAGAGAGAATTCACGAGCCAGATATCTTCCCCAAACCCACAGGTTTTGCAAGCCCACTAAGCGGGAAGGATAACTCCGCAGTGCATTTGCGGCTGCATTGGGACTGCCAAATACTTTGCGGGTTACAGTGAGCGGTCCCCCACGTATCCGTGGTCTCAGTTATCTGCGGTCAGCCGTGGTCCGAAAGCAGATAATCTTCCCTCTGACGTACCTTCCTTTATCAGAAGGTCGCCAGTGGCCTAATGCCATGTCACAATGCCTACGTCACTCACCTCACTTCATCTCGTGTAGGCTTTGACCATCTCAACTCATCCCAAGAAAATGAGTGAGCACAGTAATAAGCTATTTTGAGAGAGAGGGAGTCCACGTTCACGTAACTTGTAGTATGGTATTTTGTTATGATTGTTCATTTTTATTGTCTGCTATGGTGGTTTATCTCTTGCTGTGCCTAATTTATAAATCAAACTTCATCCTAAGTATGTATGTATAGGGAAAAAAATCATTTATATAGGGCTTGGTACTATTTATGGTTTCAGGTATCCACTGAGGGTCTTGGAACATATTCCCTGTGAATAAAGGGGACCACTGCATCTAGTTTTCTCTTACAACATCCCTTGGAGGAAGATAGGCAGAAGAGAATACGGATCCTATTTCTTCAAGGAATAAAGCTAATGATATGTTCCTACAATGAGGCGGCTTGCCTGCAACTGTGTTCTCTAGAAACTTCTGTTCTGTGGTTAAGAAAAGACCTTTAGTGTCTTAAAAATCGTATTTCTTCTCTTGAATTAAAAGTGGTGGAGGGCACAAGCACTGTTGTTGGGAATATAAATTGGTGCAGAGACAGTGCAGAGGTTTCTTAAAAAATTAAAAATAGAACTACCATGCCATCTAGGAATTTCACTTCTGGGTATTTATCCAAAGAAAACAAAAACACTAATTTGAAAATATATATGCACCCCTATGTTTATTGCAGCACAATAACTAAGATATGGAAGCAACCTAACTATCCATCAATAGATGAATGGATAAAGAAAATGTGTATATATATATATACATATATAATATAAATATAACCTATATTTTGTATTATTATATACAATATATAATATAATATATAAATATTACATATTTATATATTTTATATATAAATATTATATAAATATATGAATATAAGTATAAAAATAAATTTTTATATATAAATATTACTCAGCTATTGAAAAAAATGAGATCTTGCATTTTCCACAACATGGAGGGAACTAGAGGGATTATGCTAAGTGAAATACATCAGACAGAGAAAAACAAATACCATAGGATTTCACTCATATGTGCAATCTAGAAAACAAAACAAACAAAACAGAACAGAGACAGACTGATAGATAACAGAGACCAAGCATAGTTGCCAGAAAGAAAGGGGGTGTAACAGGTGGATGGGATTAACATGGACAGATGCCCAGTTATTAAAAAAAAAAAAGTCACAGGGATATAGAGTACAGCATAGGGAATATAGTCAATAATATTATAATAATTTTCTATAGTGACAGATGGTAACTAGACTATTGAGGCGATCATTTTGCAGGGAGTAAGAATATCGGATCACTATGTTGTACACCTGAAACTAATATAATAACATACGTCAGAAATAATTCAACTTTAAAAAACTGGTTTATGTAAAAAAAAAAGAGAGAGAGAAAGAACATAGTGAAGGGTAGAATGGATTCACAAACTCCTCTAAGTCAATGTGTCTGAATGTGTGCCATCTGAACCACTTCCCTTGGGGGGGTAGAGCAGACTTCACAGAGCAGCCCACAGTGTATTCCCTGGGACCCCATCCAGGGAGAACCTCCCACACCCTCTGGGGAGCCTGTGGCCAAACTGGGAGTTACTGCAAAGGACCTCCCTTTTGATGAGTCCAAACACACCTTCATATGACCACGTCCTGCCAAGATAGCTAACTTCACTTGGACGCGTGGAATTTATTGCTCATGTCACAACTATTAACAACACTTGGAAATATTATTTTATGGGGGCGCCTGGGTGGCTCAGTGGGTTAAAGCCTCTGCCTTCGGCTCAGGTCATGATCCCGGGGTCCTGGGATCGAGCCCCGCATTGGGCTCTCTGCTCAGCAGGGAGCCTGCTTCCCCCTCTCTCTCTGCCTGCCTATCTGCCTACTTGTGATTTCTGTCTGTCAAATAAATAAAATCTAAAAAAAAAAAAAAAAAAGAAATATTATTTTATGGAAAACATTGAAGAAACATCAGCCCGGGTGTTTTTTTCCCCTCAAATGTCTTTACTCAGAAAACAAAACTTCTAGAAAGAAAACAGTTGCAGAATAATGTAAGTAGCTAATTATTGTGAAGCCCTTACTTTTCCAGATGCTGGTTTTTGTTTTCCTGCCTTACGTACTGCATTTTATCATCACAGTGTGGGGAATAATATTAGTATCCCGTTTGACAGAGGAGGAAACTGAAGTTCAGGGAGGACCTGAATGTTGGCATGGCACTGGGGTGTCCTCAGCCCCACCACCCACCCATCCACATACTTGCCCTGGGCTTTAAATACCCTCTTAGGCTAGTGTCCCAGACCTACATCTCCAGCCCTGACCACCTCTCAGAATAGACTCTTGATCTACTGATCCTCATGGAAGCTAACCTCATTTAAACCTCTCACCTAACTGACCCACATTATCCCTCATCTGTTTCTTCCCTTATTCAAAACACAATATATTAGGGTGCTCTAAACCACCAGGAAAAAGGCTTATTGGTCCTTTAGAGTAAGCCACAGAGCTTTGTCGTGACAATACTGCGGCTACAGTAAGCTCAGAAAATGGTTAGAGACGATCCGAATGTCCTGCGTAAGAATTCCTTTCATCATCCATTCCATGAACCCCAGGTTGGACTTATTTTTTTAAAGATTTTATTTATTTACTTGAGAGAGGGAGAGAGAGCATGAGAGGGGAGAGGGTCAGAGGGAGAAGCAGACTCCCTGCCGAGCAGGGACTCGATCCCGGGACTCGATCCCAGGACTCCAGGATCATGACCTGAGCTGAAGGCTGTCGCTTAACCAACTAAGCCACCCAGGCACCCAAGCCCCAGCTTTTTTTTTTTTTTTAAGATTTTATTTATTTGACAGACAGAGATCACAAGTAAGCAGAGAGGCAGGCAGAGAGAGAGAGAGAGAGAGAGAGAGAGGGAGGAGGAAACAGAATCCCTGCCAAGCAGAGAGCCTGATGTGGGGCTCGATCCCAGGACCCTGAGATCATGACCTGAGCTGAAGGCAGAAGCTTTAACCCACTGAGCCCTGAACCCCAGCTTTTAAAAACATGTTGTCTAAATAACAGATTGCACATGTGATACATGAAGGCGCTGCTTTTCAGTTTGTGATTCATCTAAGTAATAAGACGGGTAGAGGGGATGGAGGCTGCTTAGGGTACCGTCTCTGCGGTGAGAATCAGACAAGGGTTTCTCATCCTTCCTGAGCACGTGGGCGCGCCAGTCTCCTCGCCAGCTCTTCCCTTCGGGTTCTCTAAAGCTCCAAAAACCAACTCTTGACCCCTTGGCACGTCCCTTCCACAGGGAAGGGTCTCCTTATGACCGTACATTTTTGCCTAAGGGTGAAATAGAATCTGTTGAGGACCTTCAAGGTTCATATCCTGACATATGACAGATTTTTCCGTAGGTCTCCCCCTGATTCTGAGGTGAGGTGTCCTTTCCATCGTGATTACGAGGCAGTGTTTTCTTCCGTTTGGGTCATACTCTTGGCAATGTCCGCACTCAAGCCACCTTAAGAATCCAAACCTGATCTAAATAACAAAAGGCTCCTAGGCTATATTGACTTAACTCACGTTCTGTATAGTTAACACTCTCGAAAGAAAAAAAAAATCAAACACGTGGTAAGGTTTGACTGTTATGATCTCCCTGGGCCCTAATAAATCTCCCCTGGGCCCTAATATTCTTTCAGGGCCTTTCTTGTTCTTTTGATTTAATTTAAACCGGTGAGCCAGATTTTTCCCAAAGGGCAAATTAAGAAGGTCTGTTAACTCTTTCAGTGCCCCTACTTCAAGGAATCCCCAGCAAGGCCATTAGCATTGTTTTGCCTTGGGCTTTCCACTTTCTAAAAGTCAGCCGTCATATCTGGAGCAAGCGGGAATCGCACACTCAACAAAACCCTGGAGCTCTGGTAATGTTAATGTCCTCCATCAGCAGTGACCTTGCCACTGGGAAGTGATTTAGGCACTAGGGAGAAAAGGGCCCACTATCTTTATCATGCCGGTTTACACCATCAGCTTCAGAAATTGTGTGACAGAAGAATAATCAATAGTGTGTTAAGACCAATCTCGAAGGATGCCAAGACAAAGTGCTCCTGCTCCATGAAATGCTGAGTTGAAGGAGAACTTTTGAATACGACCGAAGAGAAATTAGCTAGAGTGGTAACACCGAATGGATTGTGTCTCGAGATGGAATTTGTCATTGGGAATGGCACTCTGAGAGCTCTCTCTGTATTTCAGTGGAATCCCATAATATGCCTGATGAAAAACACTTATTTTAGAGTAAAGCAGATTCAAATAACAAAACCGAAAGGCATGCATGCTTTCTAAATGCACACATGCAGGTTAAGAATGAGCTGATGCAGGGTACGTGGTTGGCTGCGTGGGTTCAGCTGAGGTCATGATCCCAAGGTCTTGGGATTGAGTCCCACATCGGGCTCCTTGCTCAGTGGGAAGCCAGCTTCTCCCTTTCCTCTGCTTGTGCTCTCTCTCTCTCTCTCTGTCAAATAAATAAATAAAATCTTAAAAAAAAAAAAAAGAAGTAGCTAACATAAATAGTTCCAGAAAGCTAACCGAAATAAGTAGCAAAGAGTAGAATCACCACCTCCTGTAGAAAAATGGAGGAAACGTCAAGTTCAACTTCATCAAAAGTTCCTGACAATGTGACTAGAATTTTTGTCCTTTTAGTAATGATATTATCTCTTGATAACTGGCAAAGAGTAGGAAGATTCTAAAAACAGCCAAGGAAGTGTCCCCATCCCACCCTGAGTGAAATCACTGTGGGAAAGAGCTGACTGCTTGGTCCCTAAGATCATTACACGAAAATGTTTGATTTCCCACAGCAAACCCAACTGTCACATGGACAGCTGTCAACAACAGAATTAGAAGGAACTGTCCTTCCAGGGATTTTTCACCACCTTGGCTTGTCCTATTTCTACAACTTTGCTCCAAAGAGTGTTTTCAAAGAACTCTTCCAAGTACAGGTTTTCCTTATCCACAGCGGGGCCACCCAGGTTATTTGGCCTTGGGTGCTGGGCACGAAATACTTCTGTCACCGTCATGGGAATCCCACTTGGATATTTGCCGCATGGCAGATTCAAGTACATGAAAACGTCTCAGTCGTGTTCATTTAGTCCTGACATGTAGCTATCGCAATTCCTACTTTTAATACAGTCGATGTTCATTCTTTGTGGTAGTTATGTTTCATAAAGTGGCTGCAAATATGGAATTAGCAAATACTGAATTGCTGGAAAGACGGGGCTAGGCTCCTGCAAGGTTTTAGCCTCCTTTTCGTCAACCAGCCAATAGGTAACCTATGTGTAACTCTTCTTAAAGACACCTTATTTAGCATATACTGTTGAGTCATTAACATTGAACTCAGGGCCTAGCGCACTACACCTTGTGCTCAGGAACAGCAGACAGCCCTTTAGCGCTGAGCTCGGGGGGCCATCTTAAACAGGGACATTGCCAAGTAAAAGCACAAGAACGCGAAAGACGGGGCACAAAAGAGGCCACAGAAAGGACACTTGTTTTCGGGATGGCAGCCGAAACAAGAAGGCAGAAAATCACTTCGTTCAGCTTCAGCTGGGACCATGCATGAAGGGCCACTCTACATGGAGGCCCACGTCTACAGAAGTGCATGACTATTGATTTGGGGCTTGCAAAGTAATTTTAGCGAGTAGGCAAATTCACAAATACAGAATCCGTAAATAACAAGGACTGAGTATATGTGTTGAAAATAAGAGTCAGGGCATAGAGTCAAGCACCCTACATCTGTCTAGTCGGTCCTTATTATATTAGCAGTTGTCCTCCTTTAAATTCAGAGGTTAGAGTTTATTCGAGGTAGGGTCCCGTGAAAAATGGGAAACCCATTGCATTGCCAGCTTCTGCACCGTGATCTCACGGAGAAACTCCCGGTGTAACTGTCTTAACCTTTCAATGGTTCTTGCAGGTCTTTCAGGGGTGTGGCCAACCCAAACCTGCTCCAGCCCTCCGATCTGCTCGCTCAGCTCCTGAAAACTTTAATACGCGGTTCAGGCCTTACCATCCTGAGGAGAGACCCACGACCGCTGCAGGCACGAGCTTGGACCGGCTGGTGAGTTCTCGCAGGCTGATGGCCACTGTGGGCACTTTCTGTTACCAAGGTTATTCTTCAGGAGACGTGATGGGACTCTGAAAAAGTCAGTTGTAAAAGTCATCTCCTTCTTATATCTGCTCCTGGTCTTAATTAGAATATTGAAAAATAATGAGATCTTCCTTTTAGGTCATGAATTAGATTATTTAAGGCATCTTATCACTATTAATCCACTCGTGCGGTGACCAAATTTTCAACTTCATATATCTTCTGAAATATTAATCTAAAGACTCTAAGTTACTATATCTTCCAGAGATATAATTCCAATAGCACATTTCTTCCTCACCTGCTTCTGTTACTTATTTAGTTATGTTACAGTACGATTTTATTCTGCCTTCTTGTGTGTAAAGTTTTCTGTTTGAAAGACCTTGCCGAGAGATCCCAAGTCAATGTTACTACTATTTTTTTTTCTTTTTTGTGTGTCTTTTAAAAGTTAGAAGCCTTAAAAATAGTCACCCTTTGATCCACTAAAATGTATGTCAGGGACCAAACAATATCTACCGGCAAAGCAATTCGATTGGAGAATACAACCATAAACATAGTAAACACCCCTTTTTTATGTGTTTTAAAAATCAAATTTTGCTATAAAAAATGAAAAGCTCATAATTTCAAAGAAATACTGCCCGATTATTTTCAATGCAGTTTATAGCACTATATCATACCTGTAATTGTTAGCACGGTTAACGTTGTCTTGCCAATTATCTTGATGTAAAGTTAACAGATAAAACCTTAAGGTCATAAAATACTTGAACCACATCTGATTATGTCATATAAACTCAGATCTCCAGGGTTTCTGGTTATGAAAATACTTTTATTAGTCACTGTTATAAATTACTTTATCATTTTAGTCACTATCCTTCTGCAGCGTAAGACTCATAAGATTAAATTGGTTGAGTGTGGCCTTCATGTAAGTACATCTCGGCATCTCAGTCTATAAAAATCACATGTACTTACAACAGAAAGGCCTACCACGAAGAGCCAAAGTGAAGGGGTAAGTGGAGTCATTAGCTGCTAAATTATGTTACAATTTATTCCTGTTTATTAGCAAATAAAACCCCTCTCCAGTGTAGCTCTTGAAAAAGGACTCGTCTGGGTATTGCTTCAACCTTCTATGTTACCTTGGTCATGTTTATTCTCTGTTCCCAGTTTCAGGAAGAGTTTAAAAGTAGTCGCCTTTCTTCTTTTAAACAACCAATTAGAGTCCCCTGAACCACTAGCCAATTGTTTTAAAGACTTGATGGTTGTCATGACAGTCCATTGTTTGAGTTTTCATTTTACCAACTCTGTCTGTTAAGATCCTTTCCACCAGAGCATAAATGGTGAGTATGGGTTTGAATTTCCTCCCTCTCTCTCTCTCTCTCTCACTCTCTTTCTCTTTTTTTGTTTTCTCCACTTTAGTTGACTCTAACTTACTTATTGGAATAATGCAGGTTTTTTTGGAATTTTCATAAATTCTAATTTAAGAACTGGGACACAGTGCAACATGAGTAAATCATAGAGATGTGCGGTACAACATTGTGCCTATAGATAACAATACTGTTTCGTGCACTTAAATATCTGTTAGGAGAGTAGCTCTCCTGTTAAGTGTTCCTACCACAATAAAGTAAAATTTAAAAACAATTTGGGTGCATTATGCACTTAGTTAAAATTACATTGAATTGGATCAATATAATGATATCTATGACTACTGATTAATTTTTTTTCCCTTTGAAACAAGCACACTTTTCTCTCCTCCCCAGGAGACACACACACACACACACACACTCTCAAACAGGGGAGATAGAGCAAGAAAAATATTTGTCTTGCAGTGTGTATGCAATTTAGCACAACCTAAATAAAGCATTAATGCTTTGTGATTGTCACCTGGTGTATAATATCTGATAGATAAGGAAATTAGAATTTGAACCCTCTTTTGAAAGGAAATTCACTGATAATCTTCAAAATGTCCCCAATACAAAGGTCTTGAAGAGTATTGGCAAATAACAAACTGATTTAGGCTCTTCTATTTTTAGCTCCCCCCCCAAATATATTTAATCAATTTTTTCCTGAATAGGATCAGTAATGGTTAATCACACGATCATGGGTAAAAACCAAAGACCAGACTGGGTGTATAAGGGCCAGATTCAGTGCACAGGACTTTAAATCAATAAGTCAGTTTTATTCTAAAATGTTCTCTGACAGCACGTAGTACTTAACTTCCTCATAGGTGTGTCTTTGGACTCTGTAAGAGAGAATGGCAGATTTATTAAGGTTTTATTGAGTGAAATTCCCAAATTGTAAGAATTAGTGATTTGTAATTCACAAGCAGCCATAACCTGACCTGGAGTCACTTCCCCAGTCCCTAAGGGCAAGGGGCTGTTTCCATATCAAGAGGAGCTATACAAGGTTATTCTTGAGAAACACAGACTAGGCCCAAAGCTAACATCAGAATCTTCCTTTGCAGCCCTTGGCTCCCCCAAGGCTTTCTTCCCTTGGAGGGTTCAACGTATTTCTGAAAAGTGGAACGATAAAGCAGTTACCTCGGACCAACTGTTTATATGACAGCTTATATGTCAACAGTCAGACCAAATCATCTTCAAGATGCATGCGTTGGTGACCTCTTTTGGTGGGTCTGCCATATATTACCCCTTATTTTGACTGTTTATAAACAAGTCTCCTGTTACCTACTCCTGCTTTAATTCTCTTCTGAAGAGATATTTCCTGAATATTTATAAGAAGCGTGTGTCCCAGAAAGGGAGGATATTTGGGAAAGACTTCCTTTAATTTGTCAGAGTGTTTCAGCAGGGAAAAATGCTTTAAGAACAGCATCAGAAGAATATCCCAGTCACCCCACTGCTTTTGCCAAAGGGAAAATAACTAAATTGTAAAGCCCTTGGGGAGTTGCTTCTTACTACCACTTAAAATGAGTACCTGTTTTAATTAACTTGGGAATATTTTGGTCGGTGTTCCTATATTTTAGGTGAACTGGTAATTAATTACGGGGTTTGTTTTAGAAGTAAAGCTCCTAATCCCAACCTGGGCCAGCTGCTGCTAGAACTTATGTAAAATAATTAAAATAAAACTCTTCTTAAAAATACACCAATTCCACCATTTGACCTCTATTAGATGTTTAAGGAACGTGTAAATTCTTTTATATCACTAGGAAGCTTTTCCCGTTGTTCCTCTAAAGTTATATGGGCATAAAAATCAGTTTAGGTCATTAGTGGCTTTCAGACATACTACCCTGAAGTTATTTTTATTATCCAATAATGAATGAATACATTTGTACAAATTCAGCTGCTGATGAAAAGCTGATTCATCAAAGACTATCACAGTCCTTCCTGCCAGCAACCGTGGTTTGCTGAAGATACAAATGCCATCAAGTGTTTTGGTTAACAGATTGGTCCCTTGGTCACATGTCTTTCCTGTTACCAACACCCACCCTAGGGGCCCTCTGTCCCCACCTACTGTTACTGATTTTCAGTTAAATAGGCCAGTGGTGATTATTTGCAAAAGATCGATTTTTCTTCCTTTTTTTCTTAAGTTTATACTTCATGAATTCTCTTACATAATTTGACATGAAACTATGAGGTTTTTTTAAAAAAAACTTCCACTGGAATGTCACTGGAAGTACAGACTGTAAAAAATACCTCAAAAGATATTTAGGTAAAAAATACCTAAAAAGAGCTCGAGTGTGAAGATCTGAGAATACAGAGATATTTCAGATTATTAAACGTGCTCTGCAACTCCTGGACACATGGGGCAAGGAGTGTCTATTACTTACCCCAGGGACTCATCAGAGCAAAATATACTTTAAATGGTGTATCTTAGAAGAATGTGTTTTATAAAAGCAGATTTCAAAGAAAAAAAAAATAACAGATGTGGAAGTTAATTCATGAAGTTGGTGATGATTTAGACCAATGAACCTCCAGTAAGTATTCAACATTGGACTGTGTTGTACAGGCTTTTCGAGTATTCTGCTGGTCATTCTGAGGGAGTCTGGGGTGGGGGTGGGTGGAATGCCAGCCAGATTTATCATTTGACATCAAATGATAAACCGATGAACAACAGTCAGCCTGCAAAGCTAAATGTTATACCTGTGCTGTGCTATTATGTATAGAATAATCTCTCTTTCTTTTTCCTTTAAATTTGTTTTCCTCTTGCTTCCCAGAGGATTGTGTGGAGGACAATGCAACATAGTGTAAGCTTTGGTCTTCTTTTTTCTTACTCTCATCCTCATTTGTCATCATAGTCATTTCAGAGAGTTCTTGAGAAATGCCCCCTCCGCTTTCCCTTTCCTGACTGTCTAGAGTGTGTTGAACAACGCGCATGACCGATGGGTTGAGCGGATTCCTCTCTGTTTGGTATTTATGGTTAACAGCTGTTTTGGTATTCTTTCCCAATGGCAAGGTTTTCAATCTAAGCTTTGTGTTAGACTAACTCATTTGGTGGCTGATTTAAATTCTGTCCCAATGTTCAGACTATGTGTAGTCTGCCTGAAAAACTAGCTCTTCCCTGATAGAATATATTGGCTTTTTTCTTCTTGTGCTGAGCGAATAATTGCCTCGCTAATAATAACAACAAACCAACATCAGCTCTCATGCATAAGGAGCTAATTTTTCCATTAGCAAGGACAGAGAATTTAGGGGTTAAGAAATAGTTTGTGTTACGAGTTGTTTACTCCTTTTTTTTTTTTCTTCCTTCTCCAATTTACTGATGTCTTGGAGGACATTCAGGGAGGGCACCCTGCAGATTTTTTACCACTGAGTGGTCTGTGTGAGGATGGCGCACCAAGGATATCTTACCTGACTTTATATATTAACCATATTAATCAGATAGTTTAGTTTTCTAATCTGGTTTTCGTACTAACATCCCATGCTGATAATACCTTTTAATAAAGATGACTCTCACCTGAAGGGTACATATTTATTCATGCAGCCCACCTATGACATCATAGGGCTCTATGTCTGCTTGGCCTTAAATTCAGGCAGTGAATTCTTCTGTTAACATTCATTTTTTTACAAGGGAATTGTCCCCTGAGTCATATTCCCATTCATCATCACAGTTCTCTGAGCTCAGGGCAGTTTGAATGAAAAAAGAAAGTTGAGATAAATCTGGAACAGAAATACTCTGAAAAAGGAGACCTTGAGGAAGGAACAGGGAAGACAGATGGCTTAGGGTCTCCTGATGCTAAATGGGAAATGGGGGGAACAAACGTCATGGGTAGGACAAATCAGGGTTCTATTGGTTCGGGTCATTTGATAAAAGTAGAGGAGCTCCAGCTCAGATAGTATATCCCCTCCTTTCTCAACAATATTGTCCTGATATCTCCAAGTTTTCCAGCCATTTAGCCAGTCAGATCTCCTTATCTTATGGTGATCAGGGGCCCTGTAGCTTTCCCTCCAAGAGGAACGACTTCATTGAATATCATCCTCCATCCCCATCTGCCTGCCCACCATCCTGTGGGCCTCCTACCATCTTCCTTAACTGGGCCAAAAATACAGCTACTTTGGAAATTCGCTGGTTCGCCATCGGTACGAAGCATGAATTATTGACATTATTGCGTATAGATGTAGGAACTTGCAAAATATCAAGTTACGCACTTTATTTTATTATTCTGAAACAAAACGGACAAAGCAGCCCGCTTCCTGGCATCATTCCTACCTGATGGTTAATACCAGTTTCAGAGTAAAACACTGGTCATAAAAATGTTCTTCTCTGCCTCTTTGGGGCCATTTTGGTGTGATTTAGGACGTCTTGGTTGTAAGGATTCAGGGAAACTGTCTGTTGTTCCTTTTAAATTGCCATGGCATTTCATTGTCACCTCAAAGGATTCTGCATCCGGCTAAATCCACTATTTTGCATTTCAAAAGGATGTCAGGCTGTATTTAAGAAACTGCTTTATTATCTAGAGCCTCAGCCACTGTTTTTAGGTGAAACTGATATTTCCTACCTTCCACCCAGACACACACACACACACACACACCCCTTAGTCTTTGCTTGGCCTGAGCAGAAAAAACTAAAACCTCAATAACAACAGTAAACTAGATTCTCCACTTTAATTAGTTTTCTAAAGATAAATGGGTCAAGGCCAGACTGGCTTTCAGCCTCTGCTGCCGCTGCATAAATTATGCCCCATTCACCCCAGCAAACAAATGGCTGCCGCTCAGTCCCCTTCAAATTGTGAACTGCCCAGTCTTGCCCAAACCTGCTTTATCTCTTTACTGCAAAACCCCACTGAGACACCCTGGTTCCATTTTCAAAATGAACCTTTGGTAATAACAGCGGCAAAATACAGTGTGCTTTCAAAGCAGGGAGAAAATACAAACCACTCAAACCAGACCACCACCCAACTCATTCGATCTGGGCTCCTATCCTTCTCCGGGCCACTGCAGCAGCGTGCGGGAGCTGGGAGAGCGGCCTGACACAGGCTTCTTTCCATTTAGGAGGCTTGTGGCTGATGAAGCCGGGTGGGGGAATAGCATAAGACACACATAGAAAATGATGACTTATCTGCAGGACACGCTGCTTATTCCAGGGGCTTGGGGGATGCACAGATTGAGTTCAATGGTATGTCCTGTTGGGAACCCAGATGCAATGCCTGCTTCTCGTGTGGAATTTTCAATTTGCACCCAGTGGACAGTGCATTGGGCTGTATGCCTTCGGGGAGAGAGAAGAGGAATCACCCCACTGACCGAGAGATCCTCCCTGGGAGATGCGGAAGCCCATTCTGCCCCACTGCTTTACAAACACATTCAGCGAATCACATGGATTCTCCATGAAATAACAATGAAATAAAGTCATGCCACCCGTTTTAAAGGGGGGGGGGGACTTGTGTACCACTTAGGTATAAGTGGTCCTTATCATTTGGGGGGGGGAATCTGACCAACTAAACCATTTTCAACTCTGTTAAACTGTTCTTTGTCCTCAGAAATATTTAAGCTAGAGCTAGGGTGTCCTCTGACTATGACATAAACATGAAATGTTATACTTTCAGACACCGAATACGGCTGGACAGATTTTCTATCAGTTTGATGGTATGCTGATAGGCTTACTTTCCCCTTTCGGACATGAAAATTTCTTTCAGATTTCCCAGACCGCACCTACCCCCAAACTGATGCATCCTTTATGCATCCGGCAATCGATAACGTTCATCCTGGCTTCTTCTCAGCTGCGTAGCACTTAGTAAAATGAGCGACCATGTACAATCTATATCATAGCATGGTGTAGTGCTAGCATCGTCAAAAAGGCAAGAGTTACTATTTGCAAAAAAAAAAAAAAAAAAAGCATAGCTTATCAAACCTCTGGGACACACTCTGTCTCCTCTAAGGGATAATATCTAATATAGAGTCCATAACATGTTAGCATATAGGAAATAGGAGTTTGATTTTGTAATCTAAGATAGATTACACCACTAAAGAAGTCACGGAAAATATATTAGCAAATGAGTTATCGTTGACCAAATATGCAAACAGAAAACATCAAAATATCTGTAGCATCTTTGGGATAGGCTATCCCATAGGTCATTCTTAAGCCAGAACTTTTTGTCCATACCTTGAACAAATACAGAAACTTTCTGGTCAGGTGTGAACCACTCTGATGAGCAAACCCTCCTGCCTATCATTCAGTGTATTTGCTCTTTATCCAGCTATGTAATCAGTGTTTTAGTAACTTAAATATGAAAGTCTGAACAGACAAGCCATACTAAACGATTAAACCACACCTTTTAAAATATGTGTTCGTGAGACGCACCTGTTGACATAGATCTTTTATTAACTTTTTGAGCAGCTTAAAGAACCTTCTTTTTGTCATGGAAAATCTGCAGTAATTTTTTCTCATAGCTGTCTGAGATATTCGCGCCACAACTCCCAAATGTGATGTTCAGACTTATGAGAGAGAGAGCTGAAGAAATGGGATATTTCATAAATACCAGTTTTGATGTATTTGGTGTATAATCAATCAGCTTTTAACTGACTCTGGGGCCTATGGAATACATTTTAAAGCACTGGGAATTTGGCTATTCCCATAACATACTTGGACACTCTTTACTGCTAGCAATAAACCTCAGGCATAAACATTGTAGAGAAAACCAGATGAAAAGAAACCTGTTTGTGTGAAAATTGACTTCGCTTCATAAATGTTAAAGGTAGAAAGATATCTGCAATACACAATAATTTTATTACTTAAGCTCATTCATGGTCATTATTGTCAGAGGCTCTAACTTCATGGGTATTTTCTAACACTTAAAAGACTGGCCAAGCTATTAATAAGAGGAGAAAAAAAAAAAAGTTGACAGTAAATGAACCACCAGCAGCTGCAACAGCACCATGATATTGCTGGTGAACAAATAATTTTTTGGAAGTTGGGTTTGGGTTCTATCTTTGGGAGCTTTGCCAATACTTTATCGATCCCGATAAGCTCAGCTAGGCAATGCGGCACTTGTGAACACCCCCCAAAATGGCTCACAAAGAACACAAGTTTATTACTCGTTCAAGCCCAGTATGCTTTGTGGGTTTTCTGTGGGTCAGCTAGCTCCACATGAACATCACCCTCACTCCAGGACCCAGGGTGCAACCATCCTCTGGAGCTTCACCTGTTATGGTAGCGGAGAAAGAGAGAATGTGGCAAAGACAACCGTTGGAGTCTCCACCTAGAGGGGGCACATCACATGGTTCACAGCTCATTGGCCAAAGGGGGTCACGTGACCAAGCCTTCTGTCAGAAAGGTGGGGACTCTCACACAGAGTGAAAACGGACATGTGAGTGAATGGTAATGTTGTCATCCACAAATACACATGACCAAGACGAGATTTTTAAGTTGATAAAAATCGATCTTATACTCTCTCCAGCTCTAAGACAAACCTTACATGAGAAAGAAGAGGAAAATCCTTCATTCATTCAACAAATATTTATTGTGCACTAATTTGACCCAGGAATGAGTGGTTAGAGCATAATCAGGAGCTCACAATACTTTGGGGGATGCCAGACAAAACGAGTTATAATTCCACACAGACTAGATACTGGGAAAGAATGTGTTCAAATTTTTTAGAATTCTCAGAGAATTCTAAGTCTTTGTTACAGAGAGGGTATCTATATGGCCCGAGAAAACCAGCATCTCTTTGGAAGTCAGCTTGATTTTTAGTGTCGGTTGGCTTTTTTGCTGATCTGAACTTTGAATTCAGTCACAATTCAACCTGAGCAAAGGAGTCCCACTCCAAATTTTAGGACAGTATATCTCAAGGGAGGAGGTAGAAGCGGTTGCCAACGAGGAGTAGAAAAATAGCAGTAGAAAAATAGAATGAGCAAAGACTTTTTTATTACCGCCATTTAAGTGTCTTTCAAATCCAGACTACATATATTTGACATAAAGCCTCCAAATTGCATTTGGGGAACGCTGCTCTTGTCTGACTTGATGCCATGTTTGCTTAGGCGGAGCAATTTTTCTGTTCTCCTTTCTGGGTCAACCTCATTGGAGCAAATCAAGCTGTTCTCCCTCTCTCTTTCTTTCATACATCATCATTTAAGATCACCAAGAATTCGAGTTCTGGAACCTGCCCTTGTCTTCTTTTACAATATCTGTTTATTGCTGGACAGCATTCATGAAGGAGAACACTTTTCACAGGTTAATCAGGAAAATTGCATAGGCTGACAGCAACAGCAAACTTATTGATTGCAGTGAAAGTCTCAGGAATGTGTGTGCCATTGGCTTCTGCGTGGAATTATTTGTAAAATCATAGAACTCTGAGTCAGCTGGAAGAAACATTACAATATAAATTCATAAATTATTTGTGTGTAACGAGGCAAGAAAACAATGACTTTGTAAGTTTTATTCTGAGGGATTTTGACCTAAGAAAACTCCCCCACAGCAGCCTGCATTCATTTCAGTGAGGAACTGCACTTGAAAAAGCCCAGCATTTCCTTTGCCTGCTCCTTGCAGCAACTTGAGTGCTAGAGAAAAGGGGTAAACACGAAGCAGCTAGACTAGCTTTGGGAAGAAAACATAAAGGCAGCAAACTGCCTTAATTGATCTCCTCACATAAAATCCAAAAACCCAGAGGCTATCTTTAGTGCAAGACATGTCCTCGTGAAGATGTTTCCAGTTACTCAGGAAAATCAAATCTTCTTTATACAACAGTCTTGAAGGAATAAGAAATATTTCATTAGGATTTTAATGGTGAGGGCTCAAGCAAAGAAAGCTTCCTCTCCTCTTTTGTCAAGATTTCTTGACAAAATAAATAAAACAGAAAGCCCTTCATGTGTTTATCAGTAAAATAAATAAACAAATAAATAAACATGATCCCGGAGTCCAGGGATCGAGTCCCGCATCAGGCTCCCAGCTCCACGGGGAGTCTGCTTCTCCCTCTGACCTTCTCCTCTTCTCCCTCTGACCTTCTCCTCGCTCATGCTCTCTCTCACTGCCTCTCTCTCAAATAAATAAATAAAATCTTTAAAAAAATAAATAAACAAACAGTTTGGGGGTAAGAAGTAAAATGAATCCTTAGGAATATTTTCTGAAAAGGACTTTGCATAATTTGGATCATGGTATAACAGAGAAGGCTCACGTGTGTGTGTGTGTGTGTGTATTTGTGTGTTTATTTTTAATTGTGATAACCTTCCTGTTTCCAATAGTCATAAGTGAACAACCCAGAGATTGTTATAGTTATTTACCAAATGGTAGTCGAAGCATGATACTTTTATATGAACGTTTGTGATTCATTGCTACTTTTTAAAATCCAAAGACACCTCATTGTGAATGAAATCTGACCACCCATTTCCAGGTCTTCCTTATCCCTCCCGTCATGTCTTGCCCTAAACTTTACCCTTCCACAGATAGGTGCCACTGCCACTTGCTAGATTAGGCACAGATGTTATTATTATTAATCATAAACAACAACATCTAATTTCAAAAATCTCAGTTATTCATTGCGAGGTTGGCTCTAACACACAGGCTGTAGGGCTTCTTGTTCTTTACGGAAATAGGCTGCAGGCTTCGGTATCCTCAGATGAGCGGGCAAGTGCGAGCCACCACTGGTTCCCATTTGGTTGTCAAAGACTGGGAACCCTGGAGCTTTCTCTCTAAGCTATGGCACAGAGCAAGATTCCAATAAAAAATCCCAGGCTAGGGCCCCTGTGTGGCTCAGTGGGTTAAGCTTCTGCCTTCGGCTCAGGTCATGATCTCAGGGTCCTGGGATCGAGTCCTGCATCGGGCTCTCTGCTCAGCGGGGAGCCTGCTTCCCCACCCCCCGCCTGCTGTTCTGCCTACTTGTGATCTATCTCTCTCTGCCAAATAAATAAAATAAAATCTTAAAAAAAAAAAAGTCCCAGGCTGAACTTGGGGAAGTTGATCATCTTGGGGAAGATGATAAGAGAGTCAAGTTCTAGAAGAGTATTTGGGAAGCATGTAGCTAAATGGTGGATGCAAATTACCCAGAGGAATGATGGAGCACAGAGTGGGGGACCCACCACGTCTCCCATGACATATTCCTGAGCTCTGCGCACATCTCGAGGCTTCACGCCACCACCGAGGACCAACAGAGAGAGGCTTCTGTTAACAGCACTCCAGCTAGACAAGGAAGAAGTGCTGGCAGAGAACATCATCAGCCCAAATTAAGCAGCTGAATCCAAGGCAAAGCTGAATCCAATGCATCTAAAATAGCCTTTTTGAAAAAACTCACTTGAAGGTGAACACAGAAATGAGCCATTGGCTGTAATTTAACTGTAAAATGATCAGTGCCTGGAGAGTAGATTTGACGATGGGGAATAACAGGAAGGACAAGAAGGATCGTTCAGCTCTTCTTTCTCCATCTTGACCTCTACCCTCTAAAAATAAAAGGAGAAACAAAGGCACAAACCCAGGCTTCTTACTGCTACCCGGGGTTTATGTCCACCAAGTTGTCCCACCTGCCTAGCTTACGAAATTTACCATAGCTCCAGATGGACGCAGGAACTGTGTAACAGCCTATCCTGGGTCAGCAAAGAAAAGTCGGCATTTGGGAAGTGCTTTAGAACAGACAAAGGTGTTCCCGTAGGGTACCTTGTTTGTAAAGCTTAAAACAACAGGAGTCAGCTATTTGCTCTTTCCCTTGAAGAGACTTCCAGGGCTCGCTTTCTGTTTCCCGTGAGTCTGATGCTACAATGCTCTTGGTGTCCGTGATGTCTCTTCTACCATCAAAGGTCAAACAAGAGGTACACAGGCATTTTTGTGGGTTTACTGCTATTTTGTCTCTTTTTTGTTGCCCATAGTACTTTCATGAGATACTCTGTTTCAAAAAAGAAAAAAAAGAAGGAAGGAAGGAAAATTTTTGTTTTCTGATACTTAAGGCTATTTAGGGTGTCCAGAACACAGAATTTGTGCACAGAATTCCACATGAAGCTTGGAAGAGTACATTGCTCACTCAAAGGAAGGTGAGGAAAAAAATTGAGGAGATGGGTGGTTCTGGATGGTCACTATTGTCAGTGTTTATAGAATGTTTGGATAACTGTCCTCCCAAGTTTGCTTTCTTTTACATCACTGAAAAATTCTCAAAGACTGCTGACCCTGGGGATTTGGAATAAAAGATCCCCATTTCTAAGACCTTCCTAAACAATAGTAGTATGAGGAAGTAAATTATTTTTGGTCAAATTCATGATTAAGAGTAAAAGCTATGGCTCTATTGATTTAAAACGATAAGAGACTTTCCGCATATTATTTAAATGCTTGTAGGAGTTGTATAAAGTGTCTCCAAGATTGCTCACTTGGTTATCATCCTTATTATGTACTTCTGTCTTCCAAATAGTTGCATTATCTTGAATTGTGGTCATCAATTTTTCAGCCCTTTTGAATCATTTTGATGCAAACAGGACTGTGATTTATCCAGAAACACCAAAGTCATATTTTACTCTGGGCTGGCTCATGCCAACTCTAAAAACAAGACCAGGTGGTCAGGTGATTAGGACAAGGTGCAAATGAAATCTAAGGCCTGATCCTTAAGAGTGCAGGCCAAGGCCTCTTTCCTCACCATACACTTGGATCACCTTCCTCCAGAGGGTCTCACAAGGACACAGTGAAACAGCCCTGAGCCAAAGTGCGGATTTGCTGTCACTGCCAAGGAAAAACAATTCAAAATATTTGCTCTACACCCAGGGATCTTTCGGGTTGGGTGCAGGGACATTAGAGTCCATCTAGTCCAATGCTCTCACTTTGCCAGTGAAGACCCTGGAATCCAGAAAGATGGTGTGGCTGATGCGAAAATCCCATTGGCTTAGGGCTGAGATACTTCTTTGCTTCTCAACTTCTATTCATTCAAGCCATACATCCAGTAATGCATCTTTCAAAATAATGTCATGCTGGTTGTAGTAAGCCCATATATAGGATATAGATACATATATAGCTATACATCTATGGAGTGTGTGTGTGTGTGTGTATATATATATATATATATATATATAGCTGTACATCTATGGAGTATATGCATATATATTAGAATAAAAAAGAGTCACAAATTACAATCACAAAGAAAAATAAAGTAAATTGAACTTGTGGATTTTTTTTCTCTTCTCCTTATATATGTCAGAGAAGTTTCCTGTTCATAGAAAATGTGAATGGAAAGTACAGAGAGGTCCCACATTCCCTCTGCCCCAACACAGACACAGACTCCTGCACGATCAACCTACTGGAGTGGTACACTTGGTTATCTTTCTTTACTGTGGGTTTGTGCCCTTTGAACAACATCTCCCCAGTTGTCCTGCCCTCCAGTCCCCGATAACCACCATTCTACTCCCTGTTTCTACAACTTTGGCTTTTTGGGATTGTTTTGGGATTTTAGGGAGATCACACGGGGATTTGTCTTTGTCTGACCTGTCTTGCTTAGCATAATGCCCTCAAAGTCCATCCGTGTTTCTATAAATGGCAGGATTCCCTTCGTTCTCATGGCTGAATAATATTCCACGTGTGTGTGTGTGTGTGTGTGTGTGTGTGTGTGTGTACACAATACCGCATCTTCTTTACGCATTCCTCTGTTGACACTTAGCTTGTTTCCATATCTTGGCTGTTGGGAACAGTGCTGCAATTCACATGGGGCTGAAGATATCTTTTTGACGTCTTTTCATTTCCTTTGGATAAATACCCAGAAGCAGGATTGCTGGATCCCTATTTGTTCTATTTTTAATTTTTTGAGGTTCTGCAGACCATATTCTACACAGGCTGAACCCGTTTATGCCCCTACTAACCCTGCAGTGGGGTTTGTTCCTCCCCACATCCTTGCCAATGCTCCACTCCTCTTCTTGATGACGACCATTCTAGCAGATATGAGGCCATCGGAGTGGTACGCTTGTCACAATTGATAAAACTACATTGACCATCCAAGCTGATTTCAGATTAGCTGGCAAGAGGAATCGTCTCGGAAATGGTGCCATTTTCTAGTGAAAACATGGACAAAGCACTAGAACCTTGGGTGAGTCCCTCCAGCTCTCCTCTCTCAGTTGAAATGGCGGGGAGAGGAGAACAAAGCAGCTGGGTACGAGTAATCAGACAGTATCTAAGAGCCTTTCCACCTTTCAAACACTAGTATTCTGGGAGGAATGACAGTCGAGTACGCAGAGTAACTTGCTCCCTCCTCCTGTGAAACTACCTAGAACTGGGTGGGAAAGGAGGGTCCACTTCCAGCTCCCACTGTCATTTTATCAATGATAACTTTTTCAGGGACTCTCACATCAAAATAGTGTTTGTGATTTAGCCTCTACCGACGACATCCACGAAGCAGCAAAAGCCCTCAGTCTATCCCTAGGACTCACATATACCTAGGCATAAAGAGGCAAAGTTGTCATTTCTTTCTTCACATGTATGATGCCATGTCTAATTTTGTTTTAAAAGATTTTAGTTATTTATTCGACAGACAGAGATCACAAGTAGGCAGAGAGGCAGGCAGAGAGAGAGGAGGAAGCAGGTTCCCTGCTTAGCAGAGAGCCCGATGCAGGGCTCGATCCCAGGACCCCAAGACCATGACTGGAGCCAAAGTCAGAGGCTTAACCCACTGAGCCACCCAGGTGCCCTGATGCCATGCCTAATTTTAAAAATAAGAGCCCACTGCCTCTGCCCACTTCCAAAGAAGTGCTGGGGGATGGGACTGGGGCCATTTGGAATCTCATGGACAAGATTCATCACTGAGCATCTCACCATGATGTTCTGTTCTTCTGTTTCATGGCCCTCTTTCATCTCTCCTTCCAGAGAAGCCATGATCTCACTCTCCCGCTCCATCCTTCCCATTTGCATTCACTACCCCTCGCCCTTTGCCTCCCACAGCTGTGGCTTCTCTCATGGTATTCTAGGCACAACACAAGAAAAAGGTGTCTTCACATCATGGTTAATTTGCTGCAGTCAGAGCGAAAACAAAAGAGAGACATTCCCAAAATGCCAAGCACTTGGGAAGAATGTCCACTCACTACGCTGGTGCTTCACTATGACCTCAGAACCCTTTCCAAGATTCTCGCTGTTCCAGGAACACCAGGTGGCCACATCATCTGGAAATACTGATTCAAAAGTGCTTGGGTCATTTTCTTTTGTGAGGTTTTTTGTATGTGGTTTTTTTTTTTTTTCTCTCACTAACGGGATGTGTGATACCTAGTAAGTGGGTGTAATCACTGGTTCTTATAAAATTGAATCTAAGCGCAAGTCATTTCACACATTTCTCCCTTCCCTGAGATGGCTTCAGTGCCTTCTTTTCTTAGGAGAAAGGAGGCGAGAGGAGAGGTTCCCTAAATGTGAGAAGAAGGAGGGCTGCCATGTACTCCAGAGGACTTTAAAATTAACCTCTCCATCCAAACATACTTCCTCATCTCTTCCTCCTGACTTTGTTGGGACACACATAGCAGAGAGTCACCCTTCATCCTTCCTGGAGATAGACTACAAAGCCAGCAGTTAGAGAAAGGTCTGTTGCTGCTGTCTCGAAGGACCTCTCTTCCTACTAGACCAGCATCTGTGAATACGTGGGACCAGGATCACCTACATCAGAAGTTTATTTTTTTTTTAAATTGGAACCACACCAGATCAGCCATACCTGGGCCGGAGGACAGAAAATCTGTCCATTCAACATGCTCTCGGGTGATCCTGATGTCCACTCTCTACATGCTACATGGATTGCTGTCTTCCTGACCCTTGAGGATCTATCTGCCTTTCCCTCTGCATCCCCACTACCAAAGTGTCCAATGTATGCTTCCTGGAAGAATGACTGCCCCATTAGATGTGTACAGTTGACTTCTTGGCCCATGTGTGGAAGTATTCACTTCCACTACATTGAACTCCCAGCAGAGAGAGAAAAATCCGAACTAAGACTTCCTGGCTGTCCCTGTTGCTGGTCTCACGGATGTCACTAACATCAACGACGGTCTTGTATCACTGCTCTTTATCAGAAGCGAATAGAAAGAGAGGCCCCACACAGCCAGCTGCACAGCCCAGCCTCCTGGAAGTCTTTCTAGAAAGAGCTTATTATATATAAATTAAACAGCCTCATAGCGAATATGTCTGAACTTCTTTGTCGCTTACCAACTTCATTGTGTTGGTATCTTCTGATTCTGGAAAGTAAAAGTGAACTCACTGCAGCTCCTTGTTGTATGCTCAGAGAAGAGGGGTGGTCTGGTCTGGGAGGGGGCTGCTGCTCCAGGAGTCAGGGCTCTGGTCCCACTGCTGCCCCAGCACTGCTGTATGACCTTGTCCAGCTCACTTCTACTCATCCGTAAAATGAGGGATGGCTGGACGTCAGTGATTCCACAGTCCCTTCCTAGGACACAATCCCAAAGCTCCTGTGAATGGGGAATGCGTGACCCCACCAGTTCAGGTCACAGTTGGGAACTCCTGAAGAAAGAAGTCTGCAGGGACAAAAGCTCAGTTGAACTCAGGCTGGCGAGATGCTTCCCACAGAAACTGGAGCCCTCCAAGTTTTATTTCTTTTTCAGAACATCTGGCTAATGTCTTTTCGGGCATGATTCATGTTTCTTTCTTGTCCAAAAGGAGTCAGAGAGGGACAAAATAAAGAAATTAAATAAAATGTCCACGAGAATATCCCAAAGGAATAGGGATGGAGGGAAAGTCATGCTTGAATTTAAGCCACTGAAAACATTTGGCAAAATGCTGAGTTCTTCCTGCATGTTCAGTGTTGTGAATTTTCACATGAGCTCATGTTGTTCCCAGAACCCACAAGACCCCGGGCCCCTCACATCCTCTACCTGGAAGGATGAGACTCCCAGGAGTGCATCTGCACCCCCCCGTATCCTCAGCAGCTGCCATCTGCTTAGTCTGGGAGACATCCAATTCCTCCCATACATTTGCACTTCCTCTTTGAGATAGGATGTCCCAAATGACACAGCCAAGGTCTTCAGCCCGGGGCGGGCATGGGGGGCGGTGGTGTTGTTCTCCACCAGATCTGCAGAGAGAAAGAAAACAGATCTGGTCTTGAGCAACCATGGTTAAACAACTGTGTCAACGTCACTCAAGTTCGTGTGTTTTTTGAGGTGAAAATGGCCTTACACTCACAATGTTGGTTTGTGTGCATTTAGGAGACCCCCAAAACCTGGGGTTATCCCTTCATTTCCCCCCCCAAGTAAGTTTTTCTCCTTCTCCTCCTCCTCCTCCCCCTCCTCCTCCTCCTCCTCCTTCTTCTTCTTCTTCTTCCTTTAGCTTGGTCTTATTCAAGACAGAAATCCCTGGGTCAGAAATTTTGCCTCGTCCCATAAATATGACTTTTTGAATGTCCCGAGAGGCAGAAAGGAAGCCAAATGTGATTACTCAGACTCTCGGCTTTCATCATGGTGTGATTCATCAAAGGAGCTGAAGGTACTGCACAGCTCTGAACTTAAATATCCCTTCCGAGAGGCTCTTTGCCCTGTTGCTTTGATGAAGAAAGAAAGAGGCATGAGAGGCATTTTCACACAGGGACAAAGCAATGCTCAGGGCTACCTGCTTTACCTGCGTTCCCTTGACCAGTATGGATAACTCTGTGTGTGAATAAATCCAACTCGTCTTTCCTCCTCTCCTCCCCCCTCCGTCTCTGCTGTCATCCTGGAAACTACTCTGCCTGTGCCCTGCCTTGTGACGACTTTCGAGACCATTTTCAAATACCAGGCAAGCAAAAATGTTCAAGTCATTTAAAGTCAAGTGCCCGTGGGCAAGTCAGTTAATTTCTCTGCGCCTCTATTAAGCAACTCTCGGTCTTGAAAGTCTACAAATACAGCACTGGAGAACTTTAAAAAGTACTTACGTCAGGGTCCCCATCTCTATGGACGCTGACCTGTGTGGTGTGGGGCTGGACGAGGCCTGGGTGTTTGACAAGCTTCCCAGGAGTTTCCAGTGTGTAGCCCACATTGCCAAACACTGCTCTAGGTCCTTATTCTTCAAAGTGAGGTTCTCAGACCAGTCTCACCTGGATGCCTGTTAGAGATGAAGAGCCTCAAGCCCCACCCCAGACCTGCTTTATCAGTATCTGCATTTTTCACAAGACCCCAAGGTGGTTCACAGATACATCAGAGGAAGAGAAGCAAGGCTCCGATTCCTTGTATGTTAGAGAGGATAATAATGTTCACGGTGTGCCGAGCTGTCTGCTACGCGTTTTGCCCCATGTGATCTCCAAAAGGGAAAGACGACAGATTGCATATATAAGCCTTGAGACTGTAGCCTGCTTCACAGAGCCCTGGTATGTGAGGTTGTGGGTTTCCGGGGAGCAGCGATTATTCTCTTAACGCGGTTGGTTACGAGGCTGATTGTCACATTTAAATGGGCAAAGGGGTTCCACAAGTTTAGTATCTCCTATTGATCTCAGAAATTGGATTTCCCCCCAAAATTTAATAAAATTTGCCTTCTTTTTCTATCACACTTTAGTTTGATTTGGACATTATATATATATGTGTGTGTGTGTGTATGTATATATACATATTGAACCTATGTATATATACATATATATGTATATACACATATTTCGCATATGTGTATATACATATATACACACACATATATATAATGTCCAAATCAAACTAAAGTGATAGAAAAAGAAAGCAATATATTTTATATACATATATATGTGTATATATACATATGTTCAATATATATATACATGTGTATATACATATATGTACACATAAACATACACACACACACACACATATATATAATGTCCAAATCCAACTAAAGTGTGTGTATATACATATATATATTTTTTCCCCCCTTTTGGTCAGAGATTGAGCACAAGCAGAGGGAGTGGCAGGCAGAGGGAGAGTCAGGCTTCCCGCTAAGCAAAGAGCCTAATGTGGGACTCGATCCCAGGACGCTGGGATCATGTCCTCAGCTGAAGGCAGACACTTAACTGATTGAGCCACGCGGGCATCCCTGATTTGGGCATTATAAACCAACTCTAGCTAGCAGGCTCATTTGAGGAACAATATTAAGCGTTTTCAGGGTGGGGATTGATTACATTGGTGAAGAGAAGCTGAATGAGTTGGGTTCAAACTGATCAGACAGGTTTGTTTGCAGGAGTTAGCCAATAACGGCCCACATACCACAGCATCTGGGTTTTTTTGTAAATAAAGTTTTATTGGAACACAGCCCCACTCATTCATTGAGGTATCTTTTATGTGCTTTCACGCTACCATATTAGGACTACGATATGTGGCTGCTACAGTAGTGGTAGTCCTGAGAGACACCATATGGCCTCCAAAGCCCCAAGTCATACCATCTGTGTTCCAAAGCCTACGTTCCACTAGCCTTTCCCAGAAAAAGTTTGCCTGTTCCTGGTTTAGGGCAAGTGCCAAGGCCAAGGTTGGGTGTTCGCTGGCCAGCTGGGCCCATTTATTTGTTTGGTTCTGTGGCCCAGTCTAAGCCCCTAATCCCAACCAGACATTGAGCAGCTGTGTGGCCACAGCAAGGCCAAGGGGAGCCTCCAGCACAGACTCATGTGCATTCTGGGAACAAAAAGGAGCAAAGAGAACAAGGCCTGTGTTTATGGAAGTATTGGAAGTTATATATGGAAGTTGATGTAAGTTTTGCTTGAGCGTCTTTGGAAACGTTCCCATCACCGGTAAATGCCGTATAAAATAATGTTGGAAAAAAGCCTTGCAAGAAAACCCTGAGTTAAACAGAGAAACACAAGATCTCTAGTCAAGGTGGGAAGAAGTATCTCCTAGGAGAAACAAAAGGTAAACGAATTTGTTACCAGACTATTTCAAGCAAGAAATTCCCTCCTCTAGGAAAGTTGCAAACGCTTGGAACACAGACATCAAGCAAACTTTGGATTATTTCAGAGTTCCTAAAACAAAAGCGTATGTTCTTTCCTTCTTTTTTTTCTCTTCAGTGGGCTATGGAGAAATCAGGAGTCACAACAGATTTGATTTCTGCTCTCTGTCTGAGAACCAGTAATTGCTGACTATGTAACAGTCATGCTTTCTTGGTGTTACAAGGATTAAAAGAAAGGAAAGACAGATAAAAGTCAGCAGAATGAGTCTTTCCAAACTTGGGTCCTTGAAACTGGATGTTCCTTTGGTTCTATTTCGTATTTCTGAATTTAGTATTTTTTTCTCTGATAATTCTTTGGGTCCCTCCTTTCATCCATGAGCTTCTTCTTCCAGTAGGCACTTTGAGGCCAAGAAGCTGGTTGTTAGAGGGTCTAACGAGGCCCAGGGATAGCAGCAGGACTAAACTGAAGTATAGCAATTAGCTTTTGCCTAATTCCACCCAACTGGTGTTTCTAGATCTACAGTGGTTGATAAATAGTGAAAGTTCCAAGCGGGAAAAAAAAAGAGCAAGAGAAAGATACTAACAGTCTTGGGTCTAACAGATTGTTCTAATTATATTCTCACTGTTTCATTTTGCAAGTTTTTATCAAAATGGAAGATCTGAAGTCTTTGCATAATCCCTCTGTACATAGTTTGTGTTGCCAGTTTGCTCTCTCTGGTATGGGGCTGGCTCATCTGTTGGTCTCTGGCATGGGGATACCACAATGTGGCTGATTCTGCCTTCAGAGCGGAACTAGAAATGTGGGGTTTAAAAGATATATAATGGCTTGATGGAAAAGAGGATGCCCTTCTGTCAAATCATTATAAGAAGTTAATTATTTTCCCAAAGGTTTTTTCTTCTAATACTCTGGAATATAGATAGATAGATATAGGTGGATATATAGATATAAATAGATAGAGATAGATATAGAATCCATTTGGTGGTTCTCACTAAACTGGCCAATAATAGTTTTGCTGTGAGTAAATTTGATGTCAGGAGTTTGCAAGAGAAGGAACAGATGTGAAGATCTATGTTTACAAGAAAGACACTTTCCTCTTTGACCACTGCATGTGAATTATGGGAGAGGTTAACATTTTCTTTTTTCTGTATGTTTACATGAAGTTTCTGGAAATCATTGCAAGGAGATGATAAGAGTACATGACAAGATATTCCCACAGGCAACAGATGAGGGATTTAGGGATGAAATTGGCCTGTGCATCAGAAATGGAAAGGATTCCAGGCTCTTCATATGCTTTATGAATTAATTTCGTATGCATTACCCTCTTCATATAGCACTGAGCCAGAAAGTTGTATGAGCCACTGATGTTAGCTGTAAAATAGTCAGGGCCTCCCTTAGCTTGCTATATCCTTCTTCTACTTTATTTATAAGTTTAAAATTTTAGGTAATTGGTTTCTTGACTCATTTTTTCCCTTTTTCCAGATTTTGTAATCCCTGCTGTCATGACCATAAGTCTCATTTTAGGGCAACCCTGTGTAGCGTCTTATTGTCAGTGCAGGCTCCGAAATCTAATCCTGAGGTTCTGAGTCAACCATCAAAACTGCAGCTGAGAAGTTCCAGGGCCCCCTCCCCCGACCTTGTCAAACTAGGATAAACCCAATTTCAGAGTCTAGACAGGTTCTGTCCCTTCCTGGTGAATCCCAAAAGGACACCAATGAAGTGGACTGCAATTCACTTCTTGTATTCTCCAGAGAAGTTGTGGCCAATAATAGTAAATACAATGTGTAAGGTGTTCTACAGTTTGCAATGCACTTGGACTAACCTTCCTTCATCTCTGCAGTAACCCAACAAGTGAGGTATTATCATCTTTATTTTACCAGTTCAGGAAAACAAAGTTCACAGAAGCTAAGTAAGCTTCCCTGAGATTTCATTGCTAAGTAGCAGAGATAAGATTCAAATACAGATCCTGTGACTCCAAATATCATACTTTTTTCACTATAATATGCCACCCAAGTGAAGACCAGGAAACGAAGGTAGCCAGCAAAGCAGATTCTAATGTGTGATTGAGAAGCCCATGTCAGGGAACCTGGGTGACTCGGTTGAACGACCAACTCTTACTTTTGGCTCAGGTCATGATCTCGAATTGGTGAGATTGAGCCCCACATCAGGCTCTGTGCACAATGGGGAATCTGACTGTCCCTCTCCCTCCCCCATTCCATTCTCTTTCTCATAAATAAATAAATAAATAAATAAATAAATAAATAAATAAATAAAACCTTAAAAAAAAAAAAGCAGCAGCTCATGGAATTGAACAGCCGAAAGAAGACAAGGTGTTCAGATGGTGGTAAAGGAGAATGAGTATGCAGGAAATAAAGAAGTAGAGTGGAAAGTCACTTAAAAAGATGAGATCACAACCTTGAGTCAAATTCCTTATAGAAAAGCCCAGCCTCTGTCCCGTTTTCCAAACATTCCACACATTGCCTTGATCAGGATTTGGAAAGACTTGTTGAAAGTAAAACAGTATTGAATATCATCTATGGTTTCCTCTATTTTGCTTTTATTACTTATCAAGGGCTGGGCAGTAAGTATGTTCTGCCTTGCTGGCCAGTGGTATCTGTCACAGCTACTCAATTCTGTCATTATTGGGTGAAAGCAGTCGTCGACTAAATGGCAAGGGCTGTGTCCCAATAAAATTTATTTACGAAAACAGTAGCCAACTAGAAACCCCAGCTTGCAGGCCCCTGCCTTAAATAATGGCTTCCAGCCTTTTTTGGGACATCACTACACATTACAATCACCTAGGGACAAGTAAAAAGAATGCCAATGCCCCCACGTTCTTCCCTATGACAGCTGAAGCATTCTGAAGGAAGTTTCAGCCATCAGTACATATCTCTAAAGCTTCCCATGGAATTTCTGGTGTCAAAACAGGATGGCGGGCCACTGACCTAGATTCTGAAACAGGGTTTCTCAAAGCACAGTCCCCAGGAGGGGAAGCGACTTTAGCTTCACCTGGGAATTTGTTAGGAATCCAATTCTCAAGCCCAACTCCAGACCTTCTAAATCTGAAAGTCAGGGCATGGGACCCGGAATCTGCATGCCAAAAAGCCCCCAGGTGGTTCTGAAGTACATACATTCAAGTTTGAGAATCACAGGTCTACCTAGAGGATAAGCATTCGGTCCAGGGCCCCTCCCTCACAGTTAATCAGATATTAAGTTCTAGAGCCAGCACTACATCTGGCCTCAAAAATGTAGCTTCAGGCCCCCTTCTTCTCTTTAGCATACCTTTCTGAGCCTCAGAGTCTCCATCTTTGGAAAGAGTAACTATCATCTAGACCTCTATGGTGTGTATGGTGGTTAAGTGATTAGATATTTTCGAGGGTAATTAAAACACTATCAAGCACCCCCACAAAGGAAAGCATTAACTACAGTTGTACTGAGGGGGAAGGGTATCCACTTGTTTATTATCGGCTTGGTCCTTGGTTCTTGGTCTAGAAGGCTGCTCTGACCCAAAGGGTTACAATGAAATGTAACCTAGAAAGATGTCTGTCCTTCCAACCTTACGATGATTGTTTTTTCTGAACTTCAAGGCAGCCCTGAACAGAGAAAAGCAGGACTGGAGCAAGGTGCCTATGTAGTCAAGGGAATGAAGGAGACACTATCCCAGGAAAACGATGAAAGCAGCTAGAATTAAGGCTGTTAGAATACACTCCAGACCCACACACCCTTGTTTAAAGTAGGCAAAGAGAGCAATGAATCGTCCCGGAGATATTTTTCTAGCCATCTTGGAGCTACGCTGCTTGCTACACCTTGACATACATTACCTGTCAAGAAGTAGCACCAACCACCCTCACAAACGTATTCAAAAAACATCTAGACACCTTTATGAAGAACACACATAATTTGTTCCTAAGACAAACTGGGATGCTTTGGAGGTAAATTTATAGTCCTGTAGGTTTGACATAAAATATCCCTTAGAACCTCTTTTAGAATATAATGTACTAAAAGAATCAGGATCTAACACAGTGTGGTGATTCTTGAGTTCTTGTGAGACCAAAACCAAGAAACGTCTCAGGGTGTCTGCTGTGTTAGAAACGTGTGGATTGAACTGACTATTTCTAACATAAAGAGCCTTCAGCAATCAACCGTCTTACAGGTAGTCTCTAG
This sequence comes from Mellivora capensis, assembly GCA_004024625.1. Classification (NCBI taxonomy): domain Eukaryota; kingdom Metazoa; phylum Chordata; class Mammalia; order Carnivora; family Mustelidae; genus Mellivora; species Mellivora capensis. Next base: position 18,342 of record PISX010000462.1, on the reverse strand, counting down.
AGTTACCATCTGAACTTTAGGGAAAACACTGATGCCAAAGTCAACACCGCTGTGAACACTCCCTCATCCTGCCTTCCTGTCGAAGTGCGAGACTCTGCTCTCTCAGATGTTGTGATATATTCTTTTTCCTTCTCTTTTGGTTCTTCTGCAGCATAAAAGATGAGGAAAGGCAAGGCCAGAGAAAGGTTTATCATTCTTTACTTGGACAAAGTCTTGAGCAGTGTTATTTGGACATTTTCTTAGGTACCTTAGATAGTCATTTTTGTTAGTAAAATGCCTTGAGAAGCATTTTGCTGAGAGCTACTGGGAAAAATTGAAGTGGGTTAAAATGAGCCATGATACACCAGCCCTGCAGGTATAACACTTGGAGTCCTGTGAGGGGGGATTACCTCCTATGTTCCCCTTCTAGCCTTGCTGAAATTTCCTAACCCCAGAGAACACATGGAGGCTGCTTTTCTCAGGGCAGCCGAACTGCCTCGTACACAGATCAGTTGAAATATGAACTGAGCAGGGTGTGAACTAGCTCAAAATATGCTGATTTCCAGATGTTCCTTGATTCTCTCAAACATTGATTGCCCCCAAAGACCATCCTGAGTTGGTGGATGGCAGTGATTACTCATATTTCTTTTCCATGATCAAGGCAATAAATTTAAAGCCCCGTAGTCTTCTCATGAGCCTATGTCTGGGTCTTGTCTAGGTCATATATTACTTCTCAGTATGAAAATTGCAGAGTCTCACTGGATTGGGCAGTAAAATATCCACACACGGATGCCAGTCTTTTGATTTGTTGCTCTTCCCGGGATGGAAAACTTCTCAGAAATCTGAATGAAGGGTCGGTGTGTTATATAGTGACCTTCTGTGAAAGAAAGGTCATGGGATATCTCCTTTCTCTGCAACAAAAATCAGGAAAACAAGGAGTATCAATGTTAACATGTTTCAGGGAAAGTACAAAAAGAAAAATCCAAAAGCAATGAATCTGAGTTTTCAAAGGGAAAAACATCATCCGTAAAGCATGCTTAGAACTAACATAATTATTGCATCCTAAAATCTCAGTCCCTTGGGAAATAAAAAAAGAAATCCACAGTATGAATAAGTTAGGATCACATGTGCTAAAACTTCTAGATGATTCTTCTGAATCTGTTTATTTGATATCTGGGTTAAATAAAGGCTCATAGAAGAGCAGTCTCCCCACGGTTTATGGACTGGGATAGAGGCCTACCACCAGACGGGTAGTACCATGAGAGGAAATGAGTTCTTTTACCCTTTCTACTTCCACTTCATTTGGAGACAAATTTGTGGCCACCTACTCACCATCCCATGAAACTTTGAGCTGACATATTTCCTCCCCATATTTTATAAGAACAAAATATGACAGCTCTCCAGTTATACCATAGGAAGGAAAAAGACTTTGATCTGAGTTCATATGATGGTTCTCACCCCTACAGGAAATGATCTTATTGTCTCAGAGTTTTAGTTTTCTCATTTGCAAGAAGAAGTTAGTAATACCTGATGTGGGAAGGTTCCATGTTTCATCTAAAGTCACACCTGGTTAGGAGCAGAGTGGGGACATGAACCTGGTTGGGGCTGTTACAGAGTGCTTTAATCCATGGTATTGATACCTGATGAGGAGTAAATGGGATGGGATACAGAAAACCCTCACAGCTGGGCCTGATGCACAGTGAGCCCTCTGTAAACATCTGTTACCAGTTTCTTTTCTCTTACTCCCTGTCCCATCTGCCCCATCACCTCTCTCTCCTGAAGTGCCCAATGTGTTCTGTGACCTTCGATGGCACACGATAAGTATGGACAAGGGTGATTCGTGTGCCTTTAATGCTTTCTGCCCAAGTTATTGCTACTGTGTCCTTTTATTTGTTGACCTATTATCTCTGTATTACAATGGATTTCTTTTCATGCCACCATACGGTGTCATGATTGAAGTTCTTCATTAGCCATGATCATTTGAAAAGATGGAAATCAGTTAGATGATCAATTTTCTCTTTGGGGTCAGGGATTTGAAGGATACTCCTAGCCCACTCAGGAGATTCCACCTACAGTTTGCTAATCTACCTCTAGGTACAGCTGCCACCAGGAAGTGTGGGGAAGAGCACAAAATGCAAAAGAGGGCAGAGAACCAGGAGCACAGTTAACAAACGCTGCTTGCTAGCTCCATGTTTGCTGAGCAGAAACTGCCTGCTACTCTGCCTGTCTGCTTCCCTCTACCTGAGGTTGGACTTGTTGGATCCACCAGAGCCTGTTTTTAGCTACTCTTGGTCCTGGGGTTTTCTGGCCAGCCATGTTCCTCCAGGTGCCGCATAATGACATCACTGGACCCCACAACAGTGCCCAGAGGAAGTCCTTTGGCAATGGCCAGCCTCTATTGAAAACTAATGTGCCTATATTCATTCCTTTAATCCACATAGCAACCCCAGACTTTACAGATGAGAAAATAGAGTCATAGAGTGGCCAGAAGAAATTTCACCAGGTTCAGAAGTCTGTAATAAACCCATGTAAATTGCCTCGAGGAGGGCCCAGCCAGGAATTGATTCCCATATTACACACTTGAGGCTGATTTAGGGACTGACTCATAGTAGGAGACAGCTGATGTTTTGGAAATGTTTTGACTCTAATATTTAATTGGTTAACCTTCGTGTCTCATCATTGCCCTTAGCTTAGAAGGGAGGAAGGCCATGATCTCTGTTTGGAAATGAGGCATTGTGCTCTAACCATTGACCCAGCTGGGCAAACCCTGTATCCATAATAAAATGTGGTTATGATGGGCCTAGAGCACAGGGATATTGTTTTGGGAATTTTCTTTCCTGATCACCCGCCTCCTAACACTTGCAGTCATTCACGTATCAGCACGATGTAACTTATTTCTGACTACTCACTTGGGGCTTGTGATAGTCAGTCAGGGCTACAACCTCAAGACATTTACTGCTCAGAGAAAAATAAGTTTAATGGGACTATTTCGCATCTTAGGGTCAGTGTTTTATTGGAACCCTGAGAACAGGAATTCATGGAAAAAAGATCCAAAGGATGCAAGAAGGATGCTCTTTGCAGGTCCAAGTAGTAAAATAAAAGTGGACAGGCATGGAGTGAAATATTAGTACTTTTGCTCTAAACTTTCTAAGAAAGACCTATGGAAATTAAGGTCTGCATAATTTCTAAGTTTGCAAAGGCAAGAGACAGAAACCAGGAGGAAATTCTCATTTCTCCTTAAGATGGTACCAACTCAGTAGCTTAAAGGTGTCCTAAGAGCCAAGAACTAGGTAAATGGCTCCCAGGAATAGGTGCGGCAGAGTGAGAATATGCATAAAGCTGAAAGTCATGGTGATAGCAGGATCTAGAAGTTTGAGGAAGTCATTTTAATTGTGAAGCATTCCCACACATGTTGCTGGAAAATCATAGGAGGATTTTATGAATATTTTACATATTTTATAATACCAAGAAAAATTAAAATTTGTCATTGCTGCTTTAATTCAAGTTGATCAATGATCCTACAAGATATATAGATCTGTCTTCCTGAGTCTAAAGAATCATGAATTCTTTTTAACTTTATGTAACAGTTGCCATGTTCATTCTCTGGGTTTCTTAGGTTTTATAGTCATGTATGTGCCACAATATGGCTGGTGATTGTCACACAACAATCAAATAAGTTTTATTTTTATACCAATTTTCAAAATATAACAGGAAAATCATTGCTGGTCATCTGAGTAGGCAGAGTTTTAAAATAAGGGATGTGTCTGTGTAGATGAAGCTCCCACATTGCACTTAGCATTGCTATACCTCTTTGAACCTCTTAAATACACCAATTTTTTTTAACTTTACCCTTAAAATAAAGGGACTCACTGAAGACTTTTCAGTAGAACCATGCTCTAGAAAATTCCTCTGGCAGAATACTGGAAGGCAAAAGGATGTGACTGGGAGGAGGTTTGTTTTAAAGGTTATGTTTGTGGCTGGGAGAAAAGACTCAGATGGACCCCTGGGGCCTAAGACACAATCAGGAGGGTAGGGAGGGAGCCAGAGAGAACAAAGAAAGAGAGGAGGAAGTGAGATTCAAAAGAAGGCAAAGATGAGTGACTTTTGCTCCTAAGAACATCATACACTTATTAACAGCAGGAGAGACAGCAGAGGGACTGTGCGTTGACCGGACATCCAGATAGTATCAACAGTGAGCACCTGAGAGAAGGAGAGAAGGCTGGGAAGAAAGGATGGGAAAACCTTCCCATCAAGATGGGGAGGAGGACAAGAACTGGGTGGAAGGGCAGGATCTGATGGCCAGAGATCTCCAGGGAATCTGACCAGCCTCAGGTCTTCTGTGGTTTCAGCAAGGATTTCATCTGCTTCAGGCTGAGGGTCTGAATCTAAGCCTTAGCCTCCCTAGACATGACCTGTTCATCCGGTGTCAGCCTAACATCCCACATGCCACCCTAGGTCAGGATTACTAATTCACTGCTGAGCAGGCAGCATGCTTATTAGCTGTGCAACTGCGAACCACATAGCAACCAAGAAAAAAATATATCCCCCAATTTCCAGAGAATTAGAACATAAATTAAAAGCCCGAAGGAAAGTCCTAGAGCTTAAGTTGAGATCATTCCACGCCTACAGTTGTATTTCTGCAAATTATAAGACCGAAATTTTGTGGGGCATCTGAGTGGCTCAGTCAGTTGAGCATCCGACTCTCGGTTTCGGCTCAGGTCATGATCTCGGGGTTCTGAGATCAAGCCCTGAGTCCATTCGGTTCAGTGCTCAGTGGGGAGTCTGCTTGAGATTCTCTCCCTCTCCCTCTGCCTTCCCCCCCACCCCACTCATACTGCCCCGTCTCTCTCCAATGGATAAATAAACCTTTTAAAAAAGAAATTAAAAAAAGGAAAGACCAAAATTCTAAAGGTATCACACAACTGTTAGACCTTTGAGAGATTTTCTTTCTTTAGAAAGCTATAAAATTACATTCATCCTAAACACCTCCAAAGGCATATATACATTGTGATCTATACATGTGGATACATTACATGAATATGCAATTATGTAGATCACTATGTATATAGAGCCATAGGTTCTATGTAACTAAGAGATTTTTTCACACTGCCACTGTGCTCAAATTGAACCACCATATAAAATTTTTTCTCTTAAGTTTCAATTATAAATATTAGCAGTTTGATCAATGGAGGAAAAGAAAGCTCTGGTTTCTTTTGGTTCACAGTGAAAAATGCAAAAAGGATTACCAGGTGTACAAATATTTGCTAATGGGAACATTTAAAGGGTTTTAATATACATTCCTGTTCACATAACTAAATACTACTTAAAGAGATGCCTCTGGCCTCATTATTCATAAACATTTGGAAAACAATGGAAAAATGCAACACTGATTTATCTTCTGATGTTACCTCTTGCCTTTTAGGTATCACTTGTAAAATAAGGGAGGAAATCCTTTCCAAAGGTACAGGGTATCATTATTTAATGACTAAATAAAATAACAGCTAATAGCTAATATTTATTGAATGTTTACTCTCTCCCATACTCTCCTGTACTAACAGGTTCTGTAATTATCCCCTCTGTGCACATGAGAAAACTCATCAGAAGTCTCATTCTCAATTCAGGCTAGCAGTGGTTTTCCTTTTCCCACTTAGCTTGCTTCCAAATGATGCTCTTAATACTGGGCTAAAGGTTGTTACCATACTAAAAGGTATATCTTCAAGATGACTCTTGAGTTTTTATCAAATTCAGTTTACTGCCAAACAAAATGGCGGCAGATTTTTTAAGAACTCAGATAAAAATATCTTCTTTAAATTTGAGTAGACCTCAAAGCAAAATTTGGAAAACCAGTAAGGATTATGATGACTTAGGATTTCCCTAAATAAGGTCTCAGTTCATGGACCTCCAATTAAAGAATGGTATTAATAATGAATTAGGACTGACCCTGTAAATGGTTTATGCATCCCATTATAAAACTGAGCCAAAGATAAATAACAATTATCTAATGTAGAAAATATCTGGGAATTAACAGCAAGGCACTGATCATTTGGGGAGAGTTATGGTGTAATATAAAACAGTGTTTCTCAAAGTGGGTCCCCAGGTCACCTACATCCAAATCACTTGAATTATGTTAAAATGCAAATCATGCCTCCCTCACAGACTCTCAGAGTCAGATACGTGCATTTCAACAAACACCCAGGTGCTAATTCTCACTCAGAGCTAATAGACACTTTCCTAAAATTGAGAAACTTGTATTTATTTCATTCTAGTACACAAAAATGTACTTATTTTTTGTTATTTAATACAAAAAGTCCCCATTGTAGATTGAATTGTGTCCCCCAGAAAGATACGCTGAGTTCCTAACCCCCAGTATCTATGAATGAGATCTTAACTGGAAATAAGGTCTTTGCCTATGAATAACCAAGTGAGGATGAGGTCATAATGGAATCGGGTAGGCCCTAAAGCCAGTATCACTAGTGACCGACCTTATAAGAAGGGAATTTGAGCCCAAACATAGAGGAGACCCACACACAGAGGGGGAAGGCCATGTGAAGACAGGCAGAGGTTGGAGGGATGTCGCGGTAAGCCAAGGGATGCCAAGGACGGCTGGCAATCACCAGAAGCCAGGAGAGAGGCACAAAAGGATGCCTCCAGGAGGATCCAAACCTGCCCAGACCTTGATTTTTAGACTTCAGGCCTCCGGACTGTGAGAGAGGAGGTTTCTGTTGTTTTACCACATCCAGTCACGGTCCTTGGCGGGCAGCCCCAGGAAACTGTACAGACACAAAGCCAAGACCTGGGTGGCAAGGAATCTCTTCCCCATCTCCTCCTGCACGGCCCCCTGTCATCTCCCATTCTGCATCAGCACCTCGGTTGAAGACCATCCCCGCTGCCTCTGCCTGCCCTGGGTTTCCTCCTCCCGCCTCTCCTTTCTCCTTCCCGACTGGCAGCTGGGCCTTCAGTACTTTGGAGAGAACTGTCCCGGGTCCAGAGTTGGTTCTGGCCCCCACTCTCCCAGCAGAGCCTGGAGGGATTTCATAATTCACTGGATGGCCCATGTCACCTGGAAGTATGAAGTTTTTTCAAAATTAAACTTGAAAACATACCTGAGTCCCCCGTGCTCAGCCAGAACTGATTCAAAGCCAGGAAAGGCAGAGAATAAGGTAACGCAGAGGGGTTCCTTGTCCTTTTGGTCGGATTCCATTTCCTCCGTGCAGCCCGTGGCCCATCGGTCCCTCTGGGACCATCCACGGACAGGGCAGGCCCAGCAGAGGTCATTGGGGTTTTTATTGATTCCACGGCTCCCGCATGACTCCTAAGGATTTACAGTATTTAACCCACCAGGAGGAGCCGTGAACTATAAACGGCTTCCCGTTTACCAGGAGAGCCTGCCGTTTCATAAGTGACACCAGCGTGGTGGTCCCCTTCACAGCTCTCTCTAATGAAAGGCTGCAGCCTTGGTCCCCACTCAGAGGAGCGTGGCCTCGCGCTGCACGGGCCCAGCCCTGCTCTGGCTCCGAATCCGCACAGGCCTGTGAGCTTCCTGAGTAGAGTCATCCAGATCTGGAGACATAGGAAAAACCGAATTAAGAGACCCACATTGTTCATTGGATCTGTCAGCATCCTCCATGACCAAAGCTGGGAGTAAGAAAATGGAAGTTGAAGAGCATGAAACAGGGGACAATAGAACAGAAGGAACAGGATTTGATGACGTGCTTGGTGTTCTCACGTGTTACAAGAGGCTGGGGACACCGGGGAGGTCTGGGATCTGTATCAGCCCAAGAGAGAGGGAATGAATGGATTGGGAGGATTGGTTTCTACATCAAACGTGACATCATTGTTATTCGGACTGGGAACTTTTCATCCTCCGAATGAATTAAGGAATTTGGAAGACGCGGCTGGCCATGGTGTTTATCAATGTTCTCCCATGCCTATGGGAATGCACTGCTAAAACCCAGCTCGAGGCCAAAGGAAAGAAACCAAGAGTATCGATCTTGTCTTCATTTAGAATTTTGATATTTTATTCATCACAGAATTTTTTGCATTCATTTTGCAACTTTTTAAAAATTTGCATGAAGATACTATTTATTTGCGTTGCAGAGTGTCTGAGTGCCTCCCCCCCCACCTTAAATTCTGACCCAAAACAAGTGCCTTCCTGGCTTTACCCTGGGCCCCCCTCAGTGTGAGCCTTTAGAAGTTTTTAAGATGTTTTGTTAAGAGGAGAATGTGCATGTTCAGGTTTTCACTCCCAGTGATTTTGAAGGACGAGTCCCTCAGAACAAGGTGGAGGGAGAGGGGGTGGCCCCCTTCATGAGCCTAGAGGGAAACCAGGAATCTCTGGGAGGCAGTCCTACCATCATCGCAAGGGGAATGATTTTCAATTCCCAGACCCTCCTTTTCCCAGGATTTTTGAATTTGAAAGTTTCCTGCGGTTGTTAATGCTGGCTTGCTACTCTGTGACCCCAAGATCATCCCAAAACTACAGGGCTCTGACAATTATGCTCTTCCTGACTGTTCATTGCCCTAAAATGAGTTAAAGCTGCTTCTGCAGGGAGTGTCTGAGTGCTGAGCTCGAGCTCTTTCCCAGGAATATGTGGGCCCCACTAACACAGGGTAATTACTGAGTGGTCACTCGCAGTTCCCTACAGCTTTACTCAGCCTGTTCTTTGTCCCTATGTCCTGGCTCCGGGATGCAACTGATCTTTCGCAAGGATAAGAATTCTGCTTTTGGAAAGCATTCTATGCAGTAGAAGCGCATGGTACATAGTCAGTATATTCTGAATTAATTAATGAGATCACTGTAAATTCCTCTGTTTTGGTTTTCTCTTTTGTTGAACTAAATTTGTTCTCATTTTATCCTAAATTCTCAGAACATTCCAAAGAATTTCCTTTTTTTTTTTTTTTTTGAAAAATGGGGGCTCCTAGCTGTCTAAGCAGGGCTGGGATATAGTTAAAAAGTATTCTTAAATTAGCACTAGTATTTATTACATTTATAAAGAAAATATATTAACTGGCCTATATTTACCAAATCTCAAAAATGCATTAACTTCTCCCTACTTACAGAATCTCCAATGTTTGAAGTAGAGAATAGAATTCCTTGTATTTCTCAATTTAGAATCTGCTATTGAAAAGCACTTAGTAAAATTATTCTATCTGTCATCCTTTCATGTCTAGGAAAACACCCTCAGGTCAATCTTTTTCATCCTTCTTAGCCTGACACCAAGTAATAAGATTCTTTTTCCTAATAATATCTACTACAGGGCGATGCTCTCTACTTTAGGACAGCTGATATCAAGAAACCTGATTTTGGGAGGGGTGGGGGAGGTCATACTTGCTTTGCAAAAGAATTTAATTTAAATAGCAAGTTCCCTCTGAGTGCTTAAAATATGATTCAATTTACCAAAACATTACTGGTGCATAGCAGAGAATATCCTATTCACGTACTTTTATTTCGGGCGCCTCGGCTTCTGCGCTTAGAGAGAACAAGCCCATTGCAAAGTTATTGTCCTTATCTAAAAGGAATATAGTGCCATCTACATGTCTAATGAGACGCACCTGTATCTAATTATGTTTGCTATGTGTTTAGACTGACCCAGCCCTGGGGTTCAAGAGGGGTCATCTAAGAAAGCTATCTAACTGTCTTGAGAAACTCAACCTGTCAAAACTTCACATGACAGGTGGTTGACATTATTATTATTATTATTATTATTATTATTATTATTTTACTAATTTTGCTGGCAGGCATTGCATCAGTGTCCAAGGGCTGCCATCAGAAGCTATCACAATTTGGATGGCTTAAAACACTAAAAGTATATTGTCTCACATTTCTGGAAGCTACAAGTCTGAAATCGAGGTGTTGGCAGAACCTTACTGCCTATGATGGCTCTAGGGGAGAATCCGTTCCATGCCTTTCTCTTAGCTTCTAAAGCTGCCAGCAAGCCTTGGCATTCCTTGGCTTGTAGACGCATCGTTCCAATCTCTGCCTCTGCCGTCACGTGGCCTTCTTCCTACATGTCTGAATGCTGCTAGTTTTCTCTTCCCTGTTAGTTTCTCTTCCCCTCTTCTTAGGAGGACACCAGTCATACTGGATTAAGAGCCTACCCTACTGCAGTGTAACTCCATCTCACCTAATTACATGTGCAAAGACCCTATTTCCAAACAAGGCCATATGCCAAGGTTTCAGGGATGAGGACATCAACCTGGTTTTTGTTGCCATTATTTTGTTTTTGTGGGATGGTGCATTGTGCTTTTTTAAAAATATATTTTTTTTATTCAAATAGAGTTGACATACAGTGTTACATTAGTTTCAGGTGTATGCATAGTGATTCCACAAATGTACATGTCATGCTATGCTCACCACGGTGTAGCTGCCATCTGTCACTCTACGGCCCTATTATAATACCATTGGCTGTAGTCCCTCTGCTGTACCTTTCATCCCCATGACTTGTTCAGTTCATAACTGGAAGCCTGTGTCTCCCACTCTCCTTCACCCATTTTGCCCTTCCCCATCCCTCTTCCCTCTGCTAACCATGTGTTGGTTCTTTGTATTTGTGGATCTTTTCTGCTTTTTTGTTTGTTTGTGTATTTATTCATTTGTTTTGGTTTTTAAATTTCACATAAATTGAAATCATATGGTATTTATCTTTCTCCGTCTGAGTTATTTCAGTTAGCATCATACCTTCCAGGTCCATCCATGTTGTCGTGAATGGCAAGATGCCATTCTTTTTTATGGCTGGCTAACATTCTGATAGATAGATAGATACATAGATAGACAGATGATAGATAGATATCACTTCTTTTTTTTTAATTTAATTTAATTTAATTTTTGTGTGTGTGTGTTCCAAAATTCATTGTTTATGCACCATACCCAGTGCTCCATGCAATACGTGCCCTCCTTAATACACACCACCAGGCTCACCAAAACTCTCCTTCCCTCCCCTCCAAATCCTCAGTTTGTTTCTCAGAGTCCACAGTCTCTCATGGTTTGTCTCTCCCTCCTATTTCATCCAGCTCACTTCTCCTCTCCATCTCCCAATGTCCTCCATGTTATTTCTTACGCTCCACAAATAAGTGAAACCATAGGATAATTGATTCTCTCTGCTTGACTTATTTCACTCAGCATAATCTCTTGCAGTCCCATCCATGTTGATACAAAAGTTGGGAATTCATCCTTTCTGATGGAGGCATAATACTCCATTGTATATATGGACCATATCTTCTTTATCCATTCATCCGTTGAAGGGCATCTTGGTTCTTTCCACAGTTTGGCAACTGTGGCCATTGCTGCTATGAACACTGGGGTACAGATGGCCCTTTTATTCACTACATCTGTATCTTCAGGGTAAATACCCAGTAGTGCAATTGCAGGGTCATAGGGAAGCTCTATTTTTAATTTCTTAAGGAATCTCCACACTGTTTTCCAAAGTGGCTGGACCAACTTGCTTTCCCACCAACAGTGTAAGAGTGCTCCCCTTTCTCCACATCCTCTCCAACACTTGTTGTTTCCTGTCTTGTTAATTTTGGCCGTTCTAACTGGTGTAAGGTGGTATCTCAATGTGGTTTTGATTTGAATCTCCCTGATGGCTAATGATGAACATTTTTTCATGTGTCTGTTAGCCATTTGTATGTCTCATTTGGAGAAGTGTCTGTTCATGTCTTCTGCCATTTTTTGACATGATTATCTGTTTTGTGTGTGTTGAGTTTGAGGAGTTCTTTATAGATCTTGGATATCAGCCCTTAGTCTCTAGTGTCATTTGCAAATATCTTCTCCCATTCCGTGGGTTGCCTCTTTGTTTTGTTGACTGTTTCCTTTGTTGTGCAGAAGCTTTTGATCTTGATGAAATCCCAAAAGTTCATTTTTCCTTTTGTTTCCTTTGCCTTTGGAGACGTATTTTGAAAGAAGTTGCTATGGCCAATGTCAAAGAGGTTACTGCCTATGTTCTTCTCTAGGATTCTGATGGATTCCTGCCTCACATGGAGGTCTTTTATCCATTTCGAGTTTATCTTTGTAGATATCACTTCTTCTTCATCCATCACCCATCATAGACACTTGGTTTGCTTCTGTATCTTGGCCATTGGAAATAATGCTACAATAAACATAGCTGTGCATTAATCTTTTTGAATTAGTGTTTTCATTTTTGGGGGGTAAATACCCAATAATGGAATTATTGGATCATATGGTAGTTTTCTTTTTAATTTTTTGAGGAATAGCTATATTGTTTTCCACAGTGGCTGCACCAAGTGACATACTCACCAATAGTGCCCAAGTGTTTCTTGTTCTTCACATCCTTGCCAACCTTGACATTTCTTGTCTTTCTGATACCAGCCACCCTGAAGGGTGTAAGGTAATATCTCATTGTGGTTTTGATTTGCGTTTCTATGAAGATTAGTGATGTTTTCATGCACCGCTTGGCCATGTGTATGTGTTCTTTGAAAAATGTCTATTCAGGTCCTCTCCCATTGTTTAATCAGATTATTTGGTTTTTGATGTTGTGTTGTATCAGTTCTTTATATATATTAGATATTAGCTCCTTATTGGATATATCATTTGCAAACATCTTCTCCCATTCAGTAGGTTGCCTTTTCATTTTGTTGATGTTTTCCTTCACTATGCAAAAGCTTTTTATTTTGATGCATTCCCAATAGTTTATTTTTGCGCAACCTATGTTTCTCTAGAACACAACCTATGTTTTTCTAGAACACAACAGGTAATGATTCATGTGCTGTTGAGGGTAGGAAGAGCACTAGGGTTTACTCTTATCACACATTCCCTGTTGCCCTGGCTTTGTGATGTCCTACTCAACATGGATTGATGTTCTGAAGCATCACTTCTAACATGGATAATGCAATATATATATCAACCATCCGCATGAGAGGTAGGACACAGGTGGAGGCAGGGTATAAATTAGAGGGTATCAAGGAGGGAGGAGGAGGCTAAGGATAGAAACACAAAAGAGGGTGCCTTCCTTGCAAGTAGGAAATAGGAAGCATCCACTGGGTGGGAAAGCCCTATAAACTTTGTGCCTCACTGCTCAGCACCCTACACTTTGATCCAGTGTATTATTTCTCACGTCAGCCTCTTTATCCACAGAGGTGAAGAGAAAGAAGTACGATCAGTGTAATTTTCCTTTTTTCCTCTTGAATACCCAGTTTGTTTACACTTCATTTTGTTCATGGTAGGTGAGCTCAGAGAGCTGGGGGATGGTGTTCTATCTGAGCACTTCAGAGGGCACATTAGAAGAGTTCCCAAGCCCCACCCTCTGAACCTCTGTGTGGATCACAGCCTCTCCTTTTCTTTCCATACACATAATGGTCTTGTGGGAGTCCTACTGTTTTTCAATTGGAAAGAAATTAAGTGATAAAGGCCAAAACCTCTTAAACTGCATGTAGGAAAGATCAAAATGAAACCACCATCCTGAAAACTCTCCTGGTTGTCAAATATAACTTCCTGGTAGTATATGCTTTGATGGAGTATGACATTCCTGACAGAGAGATTTGTGGTCAGCATCATTTGCTTTCAGAAGTTATCCAACTAAACATCATAGCTAATAATTTCATGCTAAACCAGGAAATTAAATTTTCCTTTGAGGTAATAGCCAATCCACTAATATTTTTTAAAATCACCTAAGACACAAATTGACTTGACATAATTTAATAATAATTTAAGAGTAATTTAGGAATATGAATAAGGTGATTAGAAAGTAAGATAGTTGTCATGCTGCCATTTTCTTTACTTGATGATTTATTCAGTAGTGATTTTAAAAAAGCACCTTGTTATCAAACTTACATGAAGATATTTGAATGGAAACCTCATATCAAACTAAATGGAATATATAAAGCTAAATTTAAAAAACTTCATTGGAAATATATACTCTAATGTTGCTTTATTTTGTAGTTTGATCAAGCTACCTTCTTGGGTAAGAGCTGTAATTGAGATGGTGTGGGGATATTTAAAGAGGTCCATTAAACAGTTTCAGTTGTTCACCAAAGAGGGAGGGGACCCAACTTATGAGAGGCAGGTGGTGTTACAAAAAGCAGATGCATGTCACCCAGCGCCCGTTACCTGCCTAGGCTGTTGTGGTTTTGTGCAGCCGTCATCCAATGGGGGCCATTGGCAAGTGCCATGAAGGCCATTTTAACCCATCATGAATGGCAGCGTAGGGTTAGACACTCTCCTACTTTATAACAACTTCTGCCTCACTGTTTGGTTGACAGGTCCCTTGTAGCCTAAAAGGCCCTCAGAACCCTCCTACATCTCTACCAATAAGATCTTGCCGAAAGAGCACATCTTATGGCATTGGCCCTTCTCCCATTCAGCTGTTCCTTTAACCTCCCCCTGCATGGCACACTCCATGACATAAATCCTCCGTTATGACTAACATGATCCAAACCAGCGCCTCTCCAACTTCAGTTTTTCCACATCACCTACGGATCTAGGGATCATCCTGTTTTAAAGCAGTTTTTAGCACAGGAAGCTGGGGTGGGGCCAAGATTTTGCATTTCTAATGGACTGCTAGATATGCTGCTAGCTCCCTATAGTAGCAAGGATCTGGAAAATGCCCCATGTATCCCTGCCCCCATAGCTTTGTTCATATTCTTCTTTCACACTGAAATTTCCTCCCCTTTCTTTCATCCTCCAATCTATATATTCATCTTTCAAAATCTTGCTTTAGTACCTATTTCTTCACATGATCAAGGATGGGACTTAGGCCACTAACACTTCCTCCTCAGAACTCCTGTAGCACACAGGGTCCGGACCACCTGTTTGGCACACTGCCTGTGCTAACTTTATCTTTAGCAGCTTTTTTATGTACGTATCCTAAATCCCCAATTAGATTTTAACCCCTTGAAAACAGTCTCCATGTGTCTATTCCTGGCTTTTATACCACAGATCTGTAATTTAACTACCTTGGAACTCCATATGCAACATGGCAAAAAACAGACTCCCTACCTCTTCCACTCAGAAAACTTGCCCAACCAACCTTACTTCTTTCTCAGAGAGCTACACTTATTTATTCAACAGATACTTGCTTATTCAACAAATATTTGTGCCTACTATGAGCCGGGCACTAGAAATATGGTGGCGAATGGAGCAGATGTGCTCCCTCCTGACACTGGCCCGAAGCCCCATGGAATCTTGGAGAGCCTCAGCTGCCCACAATTTAAAAAGGCTGTCTTCCTGGAGACTCAGTCACCCAGGGTAGAAAGTACAGGGTCATCTTAATTTCCTCCTAACTCACCACCCACATTCATCCAATTTATTATAAGTTTCTGCTCCACCACTGAAAAATGTATCTCACACACAGCACTCCTCACCTTTCTGTGCTTCTTGCTACTGTCCTAGAAATGTTCTCATCCTCTCTAGCCCTGATGACTGCACTTGACGGCCTACCCCCAACCGAGCCTCCTGGTTTCAGCCTCTTCACCTCCAACTTAACTTCATGACAACCCTGGATTTGTCATTGTCCTGAAATGTCCATCAGATCATGGCACTTCTGAGCTCACAAAGGTAGATGAATCCATAATGCCTATGAAATGATAGCATCGCATTGAACACGTCCATAATCCAGCCTATATTAGCCTTTGCTCAGCCTTGAAGCTGCTCCCCTAATTCTCCTACTGTGAAAGTGTCTTCAAATTTCAGCTCAAAGACCACCTTCCAAGAAACCTTCCTCACTCATAAGTAACCCTTCCCATAGCACTTAGTTTGTACTTGATCATACAGTCTTGGATGATTATTACTTATATATCTATCTGTCTTCACCTCCACTAGATTTTAAGACTATACTGATCTAGCCCACTCAATGCCTAGTAAAATTCCCCGATATTGAAGACAAGAAGCCTCAACAATTTGGGTTTGTTGACTGGAATGATGGAAATGTACTTTTTGTGTCTCTGGTGCTGACCCCTGAGCCCTACTCTTGGAAGATGCACAAGAAAAAAATTATCAGTGAACATTACTTCTTCAGCGGCTTCAAAATATGCAGTCTTTCCACCTACATATCACCTGATGATTGAATCTCATTGGTGTACCTGCCAGGAGAATTCTTTGTCTTTAGAGGTTGTTGCTGGAGGAGTATTTTTCAATCTTGGCTGAATACTAGAATCACTTGGCTGTTCTGAAAAATTCCAGTGCTCCCACTACACTCCAAGTAGACTAATTTCATCACAGCCTCTGTGGTCCAGACCCAGACATCAAAATTTTTAAAATTCCCCAAACGATTCCCATATGAGAATCACTGTGCTCGGTAATAGCTCAGTCCCAGGCCCAGTCTTAGGGAGAAGCAAAGGAGAAGCCACAGCACATGGGACAATTTGAAGGACATTTATCTGACCCCAGACATTTTCCTTGGTGGCCCGTTGTGGTTCCCACTGTGATCCAGCAGAATTTTCCTTTAGGGCGCCTGGGTGGCTCAGTGGGTTGAGCCTCTGCCTTCGGCTCAGGTCATGATCTCAGAGTTCTGGGATCGAGCCCCGCATCAGGCTCTCTGCTCAGCGGGGAGCCTGCTTCCTTCTCTCTCTCTCTGTCTGCCTCTCTGCCTGCTTGTGACCTCTCTCTGTTGAAAAAATAAAATCTTTTAAAAAAATTTTTCCTTTGGATTATAGCATTGTCTCCAGTCAGCATTGTTAAAACACATATATATGTTTCCTGGAAGGAATAATTCATGAATCCTCCAGCTATGTAGAAAATGAAAAGCAAATCCTTTTTTTGTGGAAGAGGAGGGCCTGGGAAGGAAGGTCAGGGGCACACACACACACACACACACACACTGAACTGGGCATCGTCACAGGCGGTTCTGGGAAGCCAGAGGGCACAGTGGGACTATCTGATCTGTCAGTAGAAGATGCCTGGGTGGGGTTGGGGTGCGCAGAAAGGGAAGTTGACATCAGGGTTGGACCTCCACTGACAAACATGGCCCTTCTCAGGTTGGCCAGAGCTGACCCTGTCCTGAGTCTCTCAAGTTGGTAAAAATTGGTCTGAAATTTGAGTTTTAAAAATTAATTGGCAGGTAAGGAACAAGAAAAAGTTGTAAATAGAGTGGGATGCCCAGGAGGGGATTAAATCTCCTGAGTCTCCTCTCTCTGGGACTTCCTGAACCTTGAAAGTAAAACTGACAGATCCCTAAATGAAAAGGTTAGCAGCATCTGGTCAAAGCCAAAAGAAACTAAGGTAAAGGGAACTCAGTAACAATAAAAAGTTTTGGGGAAAGAGTATATATATATATATATATATATATATATATATAGGTTTTTCCCAAGCTTTCAAAAAAATACCACCTGGGGACAGAGAACCACAGTGATCCCTCTATACTCTCCTGCCTAATGAGAATCTCTGAAAGCAAAATACACCCAGAGTGAGTCCCCATGAGGTGGTAATTTATGAAGCTGCCCCTACTCCATGCTGATACTGAAATAGACTGGTTTCCTGGTGCACCAGAGCCTTTTGTGGAAAAAACAAAGCTGTAGAAAAGGACTTGAATAATGGAAGGCTCCAGAGAGACAAGACAACACATCTGGGTCTGTGACTGCACCTCAGGTTCTCTCTACCACATCCCTCCCCGAGGAAGCTACTTCCCCTTCCCCATAAACTAAGTCGAATAGTAATCATCCTTTGCTTTGAGCGGGGATCTCAGCTAAATTACCAGCACTTCTGCAGGAACGCAAATCTGTGGCTATGGCAAGGATCTGCTTTCCCTTCTGCGACCCTAACCCCCCACCCTAACTCTTTTGTCTTGGATTTAAGCAAATTAACTAGACATGAAACAGAAAGGGGCTGTTACTTCAGGGAATTGGATCCTGGTAGCATATCCCCATGAGTTTCCCTTATGGGTTTCAGTCAGCAGTGGATGTCTCAGAAACATTCCATATGATTTCAAGGAGGCAAGGGCAGACTGGTAATTAAACCACATGCATCGGGATGGCTTACAAACAGAGAACAAAGGGCAAGGAAAGAAAACAAAGCAAAGAGGCAGGAAACCAAGGTCCTGCCTTAGCGGTTTGAGGTCCTGGACATGTTCTTTTTTTTTTTTTCTTTTACAACTTTTTTTTTAATTTTTTATAAACATATAATGTATTTTTATCCCCAGGGGTACATGTCTGTGAATCGCCAGGTTTACACACTTCACAGCACTAACCATAGCACATACCCTTCCCAATGTCCATTACCCCACCCCCCTCTCCCGACCCCCCTCCCCCCAGCACCCCTCAGTTTGTTTTGTGAGATTAAGAGTCACTTATGGTTTGTCTCCCTCCTGATCCCATCTTGTTTCTTTTATTCTTTTCCCACCCCCCAAACCCCCCATGTTGTATCTCCACTTCCTCATATCAGGGAGAACATATGATAGTTGTCTTTCTCCGATTGACTTA